>OY735240.1:24917827-24930327 GCA_963457665.1 Thysanoteuthis rhombus | reverse complement strand
GAGAAACAATAGGGAGATGGTTTCAGAGGAGAAAAAAAAAGACTGAGAAAATATAATGTAGAGAGAAAGAAGAACAACGATAGGGAGATGGTTTCAGGGGAGAGAAAGAAAAAGACAGGGAAATGATATTCGAGAGAGAGAGAAAGAGAAAAAGAGAGAGATAGGAGAAAAACAACAATAGGGAAATGGTTTCAGAGGAGAGAAAGAAAAAGAGTGGGAATTGATAATTTAGAAAGGAATGTATGGAGAGAGAGAGAGAGAGAGAGAGAGAGAGAGAGAAAGAGAGAGAGTGTGAGAGAGAGAGAATGAAGATAAGGGAGAGAACAAGGAGAAGGAGCACTGGGAGACAAAACCAGGAGATAGAAAGAGCAAAAGGGACGAAAAGGCGAGTGTACTGCATGTCACGCCTTGGTAACCGGCAGTTTCGTATTTCAGAATTACAAAGACGAACGAGCGGGACTGCATATCAGATGCAATGCTGGCACCTTTTGTGGACCGCCGACACGATTGCCGAAAATGGAACGTTCTTGGGTTCTCGTAATCAACTGTAACAAGCAACCTGACCCTTACAAAATATAATGAGGGCTACGAACAGCATGTCAGCGGCAGGCATCTCTCCCTCTCTCTGTACTCATCTCAGACTGCGTAAATTTATCTCAGTCTGTTCGTCTATCTATCTATCTTTCTCTATATATACGTTTGTGTGTGTGTGTGTGTGTGTGTGTGCCTGTGTCTGTCTGTCAGTCTGTCAATCTATTCATCTATCTATTTATCTATCGATCTATCTACCTATCAGTCTGTTCATATCTATCTATATATCCCCCCTCTCATTCTCTCTATCTATCTATCTATCTATCTATCTATCTATCTATCTATCTATATATATATATATATATATATATATATATATATATATATATATATATATATATATATATATATATGTCTGCTGATCTATCCACCTATTCATCAATCGATCAATCGGGCTATCAGTCAGTTTATATCTATCTATCTATCTGTTCATATTTATCAGTCTGCTCACATCTATCTATCTATCACAGTCTATTCATTATCTATCCATCTATCTATCTATCTATCTATCTATCTATGTCGGTTCATATCTACCTTCTGTTCATATATATGTCAATCTATTCCATTCTTTTCATATCTATCTATCTTTCTATCTGTCTATCTGTCTGTCTGTCTATCTATCTATCTATCTATCTATCTATCTATCAGTCTGTTCATATCTTTAGATCTATCTTAATGTTATACGTTTTCTTTCTCCTTTTCTTTTTTTTTCTTTTAACCTCTCACTTTTTATATCGATGTATTTACCTCCTTTTCTCCACCCTCCCTTTCTTTCTTTCTCTCACACAAACTGTCTCTCTATCCATATTAAAAACTGTCAACCAAAAACAGTTTCATGAACTGCCGAATAGGTTTCTTCAGTTTTTAAGCCGGTCTGTCCGTCTGGCTATGTAAGTATGCGTGTATCATGCGTTAAGTGACACCAACGGAGCTAGAAGGGAAAAAAATTCGACAATTACTCCTTATAATATCTAGAAAAAATTATTCTGTTTTTTGAAAATATCATCCTTAAATACGTTCTTAGCGGGGGTTTCGATTCACAATGTGAGTCCACGCTAAACTGGTCCTTATTTTGTGTCCGGCAGCGTACATGAAAAATTCAGACTTGCTGAGCGATAATCGTCCCCCGAAAAGCGAGAGAAATATCTTTTTTGTTGATCATCACTTTTTCCAATTCTTTTTAATTGATCACCCCGAACATGGCATGATGTCAATAGACTTCGGTCGCACGGCGGTTTCTATTGAGTGACTAACCACACATGACTATTTACTTGTATTCATTTATTTGTAAATTTATGTAGTGGTTCAGATGGTAGGCGGCAGCATCCGGCGTCAAAAGAAAATATTTGACTGCACATGATGTCTAAGATTTCAAACGCATATTTTCAAAGTAAGTTAGTCCCACTAACACGACAGAAAAGTGAATCCTACTCTTGCATTTCTTTAACAGGTCAACTGCCGTAAACCAAAGTTCAGTGTGTTCATCTCCCAAGCCGTTGCTAGTGAGCTCAAACACATCATCATCATCATTATCATCATCATCAGTCTTTTAACGTCCGTCGTTGGACATAGACCTTCCCCAGGATTCACCACACTTCACTATCGTGAGTGTCGCAGAGCTAGTATTTTCTAAATTTGTCTAGTTCATCTCTCCATCTTTTGTTCTGTCGGCCCCAGTTTCTTATGTGATCTGTAAGACGTGATGTCCATCGGTTGTCTTTCATTCTTGCAACATGGCCTGCCCATTGCCATTTGAGTTTTTTAATAGTTTCTATGATGTCAAGGATACCCGTTTTCTTCCTTATATACTGTGCTGTCTTGTGATCTTTCCATGTGAGGTTGAGCATGATTCTCTCATGTGCACGTTGCATACTTTTCAGTTTGCAAGTCTGTATCTTGGTTAGGTTCTATGTTTCAGCTCCATAAGTGATTATTGGGAGAATGCATTGGTTGTATACTCTTCTTTTTTGGATTATTGGGATCATCTGGTTTTTGAAAATTGAGCTTGCTCTGCCGAAGGCTTCCCATCCCAAAATGATTCTTCGCTTGATTTCCTCCTCTCCATGAGACCCTCAAAAGAGGAGGAAATCAAACGCACACACAAATGTATATAATTAGAATTGAAAGTTTAAGTCCGACAAAACTTGAAAATTATGAAGGCATTTGTGTGGGAACTATGTTTCGTCCGGTGTTAACCGAGGAACAAATTAAACAGCCTTAGACCGCATTAAATGAATAATAAAAATAAACATCGTGCGAGATTCGATCCCAAGTCCACCAAGGTAGCAGCCTAAACGTGTTTTTTCCTTACCAACTGAGTTAATCACCTTCTGGCAAGATTAGTAGTCCGGGTAAGCAAATGTATTCTTCAGTGGCAAATTTTTCCTTATGCAGCTTTCATAAAAAAAGACAGATTTTTTTTCTTTGACCTTTCAGTAATCTCTTTGTTTTCTTGCAAGTGAACGGTTCTCAGGTTTCAATATATATATATATATATATATATATATATATATATATATATATATATATATATAGATAGATACTTCCCAAAAGATTGAGCACTTTTGGCTGCACTATCTGCCATTTTCGATGTCAGGGTGGAATTTAACTGTCCAGTATCATGGTAGAGGTGTATCTTGCTTGACGATATTTTTATCTATTCCAATTTCACCGTTGAATTGTCATCTATCTTAATTTGATTTTAATCAAAAACACTCAAATTCTCATCTTTCTTTTGATGGGACAAACTTGTTTTGCGACCCCCTTGGATAAGACGAAAAATTTTTCTCTATCCTTTTTGATTTCGCGACTTTTTTTTAATGAGACAAAAATATTCGCAACTCTTTTTGAATAGACGAAAATTTTCGCAACTTTTTTGATGAGCCGAAAATATTCGCAACTCTTTTCGAATAGATGAAAATATTCGCGCCTCGTTTTGAATTGGTGAAAATTTTCGCTACTTTTTACGAATAGACGAAAATTTTTGCCCCTCTTTTTGTATAGAGGAAAATTTTCGCTGTCCCTTTTGAGGAGACAGATATTTTCGTGACCCCTTCATTAACTGTTATAAAAGCAATAGGTATTATAACTATGTATGATTAGTCTTCTGTTGTGACCTAACCATATCAGAACATAGAAACAAATGAAGACAACAAAAATCGCGAAGTATTTGAATCTATATTAAGAAAGTACTTATTACAAGACAAAATGAATGATTTTTTTAAATGCATTCTGTAATGTAACAAAAATTAGATTCATTTAAATAATGAATAGCATTAAGTCATTTCCCAATTAGCACCAGAAGGAAAAGAAGTTTGTTTGTATATAAATATATATATATATATATATATATATATATATATATATAAGACACTAGTAACATAAAGTAGTGCCCTCACGCCGGTTACAGCTTTGGCCGAGGCTACATAGATCACATTACTACATACTCAGCCTGTTAACCAAAGTGGTGGAACCTACTTCACCCTGGACTATTTTTTTTAGCCATAGCTTAGATTGAGCTGGATTCATGTCTTCCCAAAGTGCATTATTGCGAAGTGAACGCAAATTGCCACGCAAATTGTCAAAGACGGAGTTTGAACTCGACTCATCAAGCCCATATCCCTAGCCTTCACCAACACGGTCACCCTGCTCCTTCTAGTAACATAACTATTCTTCATAAAAAAAATTTCAAATATTTCTGCAAAGTCTAAGAGGGGTCCAGACCAGCACTGAGAAGCCCTGACGTAGACAACATCCAAATTCTTGTTACCCGGGCGTGGGTACTTTTACATTTTTCAGCAAGCTCTGATGAGCCACCTCCCACCTGTGTTTCACAAATCTACGCTTGTTTTCCCAGTCAAAAAAAAAAAAGAAGAAATACTTGGTGCATCGTGTAACAATAGCCCGCCCCCTCCCAAAACAAGAAAAAGAACATTGACTCCATTTTATCGTGCTTCTTTAAATAGAAACGTTTTACAAGCCAACTTACGATGTTTGCAGATGGCAAGGCGTTTTAGAAAGGTCGCCAGCTGCTAGATAACGAGTCTAACTTTCCTGTTACAAACTCATATATATATATATATATATATATATATATATATATATATATATATATATATATATATATATATATATCCCAAACACTGATCCTAAATAATCCATACGAAACACTGATTACATATACATATATACAAACATATATATGTATGTATATATGTATATGTATATATATGCACAGACACAAATACACACGCACATATATATAGATATATACAAAACCAGCATGTTTTCCATGGATGTTATCTGCATACTAAAGGATGTGTTTGGTGCCAAACTCGACGCGACCTGTTCTCAACTGGAATCTCGAAGGCCTCGTGGAGCATAGTGAGATTTATATCTCAGTGCTCCCACTAGGCAGATGTGCCTCTATTGCTCACGGATACTTTGTTTATTTTTGGTGAACTTGATCACTGAAAATACTCTCAAAATGTTTTTTTTTTCAAAGCTGCAGATTCTTCAATGGGCAACAATGTGAAGCGAAAAGGAGGCATCTTTTATTAACGATTTTTAATCTGAAAAATTTTAAATCCCAAGAAGCGTTTTGTCCCAAGGGTTACGAATGACATACTGTGTTACTGTTACTTTACGTGTGAATAAAACTGTTTTGTTTTTAAATCTCCGAAACAGTTAAATGATAAACAACTGATGATCCCAACAAGGGGAAATTCACTTAATTTATTATGATATCTAATTATATTGGTAACATTTTTTTTAAAAACACTCAAAAAATTACATCGACAGATATTTGGAAATAAGTGACAGAAATGACAAAATTTTTGAAAAATTCCTTTACATCTTTAGCGTTTAAAGCTGTAGAGCTTTCTAATCTCTCTCCCCCTCTCTGCATATATTTTGCAAAAGTCTTCTGTTGAATACGTTGCTAGAAAACACGATTATTTTTTTTGCTTAATTAGTATTTTTAAAGATGATATCATAAGTTAGTTTGCATGCAATACGAGATTAAAACCAACACAACAGATTCGATTTCCACACAAGTAAACACTCAATAGAAGTGACACGAAAAACGAGTTACGTCCAATGATATACCTAATCATCCACAATTTTTTGGTGGGGGTAACCTACGCACGTGAACCCTGTGTTTGAAAAAATTAAATGATGTGTAGTATTAAATAACCTCCACATACAATACATAATTTTAATACCCTATATTGAATGATTAACTACATGTATGACATAAGCTTTATATTACAATCCTAGCTGAAAGGGAGGTGGTGCTTGATCAACACTGCTTGGGTGCAATATCAATTAAACTGCTTTGTTTTTAAATCCTAGAAACGGTTCCTTGGTAAACAACTGATGATCCCAACAAGAAAAATCCACACATAGTACCATAAGATTAAGCGTTGTGTAAAACATAATAAACACTAAAGAAAATTGCATAAATTGCATTAACAGATATTGGGATATAAGTGAATGAAATTTTTCGAAAAGATCTTTTTTTGTATTCATTGTTTATAACTGTAGAACTTTATAGAATCTCTCTCTCTCTCTCGTATATATATATATAAATATATATGCCAGTTTAACTAAATATGACAGACAAGTAACATCTTTTTAAGTTTTTCGTAACTTTTCCTTATTTTCGTACAAGTGAATGAATCTTTGATTACACGCACACACTATGTAAATATACATAAGGTGAAATGCTCATCTTTGGCAAAAAAATAAAACGAATAAAGAAAAAATATCTGCAAGAGACGTAGATGCCCCCCCCCAAATTAAAGGAATTAAGCTATATCCAAAGAACTGACCTTTTGTTGGTCAATATCTTGATCGACAAGTAAAACTATGTGAACTTCCTAGACATTTTGAGACTTTCCAATTTTTTCCTTGAAGTAGGTGATGCGTCGCAAATCGGACTTTCATCAGTAGTCCCATACGAAGCCTTACATGTAGCGATAGTCAGCAAGATATTCTTAAAGGGGCATCCAGTCAATTCGAATTCCTCGCCGGTCAGTTAATGGCTTGGCAATTTATCGTCGCTGGTCAGTTAGCGACCACACAATTTGTCGTAAGATAATTTTTTCCAATGGGACAATTGGTCACCAATTCCAAAAATATCCAAATTAAGAAAAAAAACGAAAAAACACCCCCCCCAAAACTAAACAAAGATAATGAAACTAAACCTTTACTTGACTTCACAGTCAATAGTTGATCAACCGTGGGGACAAAATTTGAAATGATTTGAAAAATTTCACCGTGGTATAAATATGATCATGGTAAATTCTATATATGACGTCACTGGTCTTTTTCACGAGAAAACAACTAGAATAGAGTAAAAACATCTAGATGCTCCAGAATCTAATTGTTATTAGTAAACTACATGTATCATAATAGGCCCCCACGAGGTGAAAAGAAAACATTTTTAGAAAGGTCTAGTGGAGTACCGATGCCAATTTTCAAGTCCGTAGACAAAAGGTCATGGCCAGGAGCACTGGAACATACAAACACATGAACACATTAACACATATAAAAAAAATTGAACTTTTTGCCGCCTTCGGTAGCTACAGTTGTTCAATACATTTGATATCAAAATATTGAAATGTAAGATCATGTGTAAGTAAATTCATCTAAGTTAAATTGGTATAAGGTTATTAACCAAAGAAAAATATCATTACTCAAAAGTAAAAGATCATTTTATCAAAAGAGTAAAATTCAAACCAACAAACATGAACGAATTATGCTTTACGTCTTACAAGCGAGACTAGGGCTTTTGTAGGTATAATGTACATGCACTGGTATGGATTCGACAGCAGAAATGAATTGAACTTTAGGTATAAATGGATTATCAGTGACCGGTAATCTATGTTAGTGGAACATAAATAAATAGGGTTATGTCTTCAATGAGTATTTACGCCGAATCGCTGAAATTGCCGAATTGGCGAAATTTACTTACTTCTCTTGAAAAGATCTTGATTTCTTTTTAAAGTAATTGTTGCTTTTTATGGTTTGATTAGATAAACTTTTGATCAAATTAAAAATATTTATCTAGTTTTCGTAAAAAAAGTTAAAAACCACGTATTTACTAATTTTTCGTAAAAAGAAGTTCAGTTTAAAAAAACTTTTGATTGTAAAATGATAGTTGTTTTATATCTTTGTCTTGATTTGAAAAACTTTCGATCAAATTAAAACTACCGATTTATTTATTCTTTCAGAAAAAAGTTGAACTTTCGCCAAATGAGCAATTGCACCGATTTGGGAAAAAAAAAATTCCTACGAAAAAACATATTCACTCAGTTCGTCACGAGGATATTGTGATTTACTTTCTCACAAAATGAGAATCAAACATGCAATGACCTTTAAGCAAGGCATGCGAACCGCCACTCTGTCTAATATTTATAAGATTAATCAGTTCACTTCAACATCCTTCTACATTAGAGCGGCCATCTGATCATCATACCCCTCATAGTTCTAAGAGTTAAATATCTTCCTTCCAAAAGCTGCAAAAGAAAAATAATTGGCTTTATCTAATTGAAATAAGTTAGAGGAGGATAGATACACTCATATGAATTCATTAATTGTTAGGTACATTATGAACAAATTTGTTTTGACGTTTCTGAGCGTACTGTAATGTTAAATCACTTCAGATCATCCAAATTTGGAAGATAATTTATAGCTCTTGGCGTTGCTCTATGTAGTCCAGACCAGAGGGATCAGGGTTCGCCCCATGATCAAGTCAAGTGCTCTTGTACACTGGCGTACTGACGTGAAGCAGGACCACCCCGGGTGACATCATCAGAGGGGTGACACTATGATCCGTCGACAGTGCAAAAATCCAAGTTTTACCGCAACATTTAGTGCTATTTTCAGCGATTCTAGCCACTTAGGATGGATCTAGCTAATCAAAACAATTAAAATTGGCCACAAGAGTGTTTTGGCATTTTTCGATATTTTTTAGGTCGATTTTCTCCAAAAGAATTCTGAGATGCCAACACTGGGGTAGGGGGAGTGACGACACCCTAATTTACCACCCCGGTTGACACCAACCCTAGAAACGTCATTGCTCTTGTGTCCCTGCAACAATAGTTGCGAGGACTAAAGAGAATTTCGTTAGGAACTTCCTGCCACATTTATTTGTGTGTGAAGTTCCCCATGTTAAACCGACCTTGTGTCACGTCCAGTTCTCGTGGGGGTTCGGGTAAATAGGAGTTTCATACTTTGAAAGACTGCTTGGTTATAACCAGTGAATCGCTGGCAATGGTTTGGATTATACTGTCGAGATTTTTGATTATCCTCTTCTCTAACCAGTTTATGGGTAGATGTTGACTCTTAAATTCATTCTAATAAAAATGATTAAAGGGTGTAACTTCTAACTGAAAATGCTTTCCTAGGATTTTTTGGTATTTTTCAAATATTTCATTGTTCTTTATTTCAATACACAGAAGTATTACATTCTAAAAATTCTATTCACTGAAGAGTTCCATGGTTGTAGCGAACGGTTTATCTAAGAGTCGCGTGGATTCTTAACCTCTTTGGGATCACTGCCCACTGTCACACGGAACATATTCCCACCGCTCACCTGTATAGTAAATGTTCGAAAGGATATCAAAACTCTCTTGACATTTACAAAACAATAAAATGAACAGCTTTCACGTCACAAGATTCTTTAATGAAAGTGATGTAAAGCAGTAATATCAAATGTTTGGTACATACATACTGTTTTTAGATATCATCAATACGATCCTTTGTCGGGTATCTCTTATTCTTTCGAGAGAGTTGCACGCATATATGAACCATGTATCTAACCACAGTGTAGTGCAGACGCATGTGCACCCACACAAACACTCCTAGATTTCTCTACGGACCTTCACAATGTGCGATAACACAGTTCTGCTTTTTTGAGAACCCTGGGTTAATGCAATCCAATAAATCAATTTATGCACAAGACTGCGTCCATTAAGATCCCTTCTATTTTTCATTGCCCCTCGAGATACTAAAAAAACGCTCCGGTTACTCACCTTCGTTATCGTCCTCACGCTGAACATTTCTCTTCTGAATTCGCAATAGAAACTTGTCTGAAAAGATTTTTAAAGAATTAATAAGGAACAAAATGAAATGATTGAAAACGTCTAAAAGCAAAAAAAACTCAATAACGTTCTCGGGGACACAAATTTGATTCATCCGAAAGATTCGTTCTTTGGCCTCCATCGGTTGTAAACAAAAGTGTCTCCAGCTATTGTTTATATTTCTACGGAGTTTCCTGTCTTTTCTTGAACACGAAATAAACAAATACGTAGTGTTAATTTAGTCCGAATATGATTTAATGAAAACAAGGATGCCACAATCAAAATTATTTTGACAATGAAAAAATGTATATTTGAGCATTTCAACTCAAAAACATTATCACTTTTTTTCAATAGATAATTATGAAAATAAAATAATTGTTAATAATGATTCACTTTTATCTATTATCGATTCTCGTAGTAACACTAAAAGAGTATTTAGATGTTATCAAATCAAATTTGAAATGACCACTCGGGAAAAGAAAATAGAAAATAATCTAGAGGTTGAATGCTTTTGTGTTCAACTGTAGGCGTTACTGATGATTTGAATGATAATATCGATGAGTTATCTGAAAAGTTCAAACAATAAAAAGCTACATACTTATTTACTTACCCAAGGGTAGACATATGTAACTTTTTTCGATTGCTTGTGAACAGAAAGTTCCATTCGTACAAGGTTGGTCTGCACATTTTCCAATTATATGCTAAAATTGAAGGACAGAGAATTTGTGAGAACCAAATATACACATACGACTAAATTCATAAAACCAACCAACCAACCAACAAATCAGACGTTAGGGGTAATTATCACAAACCGCCAATCGAAACTATCAACATAGGTTTCTTCAGTTTTAAAAGAACACTGCTCCTGACAACTATTTCTTTCATCTAACACAAAAGACGTACCAACCAGTTGTATTGGCATAATGACAGGGGATAAACTAAGTTGTATTACGTTTGAATACCTTCCTAAAAAAAAAAAAAAGAACAGGTAATCTCCACTTTTCGAAAATTCGCTTTACGCTAGTTCCGCTTTCATGGAAAAAGGCAAAATGCGAAAATAGCATTCAGTGATCGTTTTTTAGCAAGCCGTTTCTCGTACATCTCAGTTCCCAATATCTCTCACCAGTCGAACCTTCGATGACTCAGTCTAGCATACCATCATCAACATTTTCCGATTAGGGAACGAACAAAATTTTAACAAGTATAAAATCATCGTAACTTATTCTTCGCCTTATGCTATTTCAGATTACACAAATTATTTTAATGAGAACACTCTGCTTTCGGATATCAGGAGAAACTTATATCCAATGAAATAATAGCCGGTAACTAATCACGCTTATGCCGGGTGAATCGAGTGTCGCCTCAGAGTTTAATTCACATATCACCTATGGCTGAATAAGTGATGTGAAACTCAACCAGGGACGGTTACAGCTATAACCAGCGCAAGGAAATTGATGACTTTTTTTAAAAATCACGGTATTTTTCATTTGTCTGATATCCTTGCAGCATGACCAGCCCATTTCCATTTGAGTTTACTGATGGATTCTATATATCTTACTCTTGTTTTCTCTCTAATATCCTATGCTGTCTTATAATCTCTGATATATATGTATATATATATATATATATATATATATATATATATATATATATATGATCAGTATCTGGTATGACTTATGGTTGTACATGATATTGAGGAAGTGCCTCTCTGTTGTACGTTGCATGGTTCTTAGTTTGATTATCAATCTTTTGGTTAAGTTCCATGTTTCAGCTCCATAGGTGACTACCGGGAGTAAGTTTTGCTTGTGAACTTTTCTTTTTAATAATAATGGGATTTCTCATTCTTGAATAATAAGCGTGCTTTGCCGAAATCTTGGCAAACATTTGAGGGCTCCATGGAGATTCGTCTTCCCGGGTAGATGTACTGGTCAACCTACTTCGGCTCAGCGTTTTCGAATTTGATCATTGCGTCTTTATCTTCAACATATTTATTGCACATGGCATCTGTTTCCCTAAGGTTCACGTGGACTAACTTCCTTGCTTTCTTCATTCAGTGCGTGGACATCACGGATTATATCACAGATGCCTAGAGATTAATGCAAAATCGAGGCCAACAAAAGATAAGATGGCGTGACAATTTCCAGAAAATATTGATTTCGTGACGCCTACGATTGAGAGCTCTAGGGAACCTTGGGGAAGTTTTATGTCCAACGATGGACGTTAAAAAGCTGCAGTTGCTGACGGCGATTCTTCATTTAATTAAGCAGCGATTTTTTTGTTTTATCATTATATCATATATATATAATATCACGAAATATATATAAATAAAGTTAAATCAATTAAAAAGAAATAAAATATATCCAAAAATTGGTAGTGGCGATGCTTCATCAATGAAATTCGGACAATATGGGACCATTACATCTACTACTAGGTGCGAAACTAGTAAAAAATAAATAATAGCTACAAGATACTGTAAACCAAAACTGTCGATATAGCTCAACATAAGTTTCTTCAGTTTTTAAGGGATTCTGGCTATCTATCGATCTATCTTTCAACGTGCTATGCATACAAGCTGTGAGAGACTAAAATATAAAATTTACCCCTTATAATGTTTGGAAAAATGTTTTTTCAATTAGAAAATTTTTCACTAAAATTTCTCCGGAGGAGAGTTGGAAGTTGAATTTACGAGGTAAGTTCATGCTAAATTGGTCCTTCAGTTTAGCCTTGCTTTTTTTTTTGTTTTTTTGAAAATCAAGACTTTTTGGTGTTCTATCGAAATGAGAACGAAGTAACTCTATCTAATTAATTGATCACCCCTTTTTT
>OY735240.1:24837827-24912827 GCA_963457665.1 Thysanoteuthis rhombus | reverse complement strand
CGACAGTAATAATTTTGAATGAGTTAAGCTCTTACTTCTACTGTTGCATTGCCGTTGGCTGTTAAACTCAATGGTAAAGAGCGACACCACATAAAGGTGGCAATTTATTCCTGCAGCAGCTACATTTTCTTTAATTGTTCATTCTATTTATACTGTCTGAACCAAATGGTGGGAGATGATTTCAAACAGAGTTTCAAAGCAATATAACGCATTTATAGTTATTTCTGTCGGGTTATATAACCAATTCTTAATAATAATAATAATAATAATAATAATAATAATAATAATAATAATAATAATAATAATAATAATAATAATAATAGCTTGATTCGAACATATATCATTCTATTACAGAAGTCAGCAACATTACAATCAACTATAATTTTCTTAAACACTTTATTATGTAGTGGTTAATTCAGTACTACTAACCAAGTATATCTGGTTATATATATATGGTCCTCGAACTAGAACTTTTTTAATCAATAAATGTTAGTGGTGGGGAAGGGTTTCAGTACCATGTATTACAATAAATTTCGAGTGTTGACAGTCCCCAAATTATATCATGTTTTCGAAATATTCAATTTATTGTATTGTTTCTTTGATTGAAGAACGGTTTTTTGACTCGCCCAGTCAAAGATATATCATTAAGAATAGCTTTTTATCTGGTAAGGTATTCAATCTCACGTAGTGAATATTGGCCGACACTCTGGTGCAAAGGGCTTGGCCGACACTGAAAAGGAAATAGTGTTGAACGTAGCACCCCAGGAATATGTCAGCATGAAATAGCAGCACTCATGAAGATTGGTCAATATTGAGACTAAAAAGTCCTGGAAAGAATAAAGGATGGAGCAACCTTTGTACCCGGAGGACACATTAGATGTCCACGCTTGAACACTCCTAGACAAGACCAAAACCTGTTAAATATTTACAAAAGAGACAAAGACACTTCTCTGTTCATTCTGAAACAGAAGTGAACAATACACTGCAGCAAGTGGATTATTTTACGAAGACTGAAATAATCTCAACTGGTAAGTACTGGGAAGGTTGAGAAACAACTCCTTACTGGAAAGACATACACAAACAAGATTAGACTCTTGTAAGAAATACGTGTTGCGAACCGTAAAGGATAGTAGAGAAGTAATTCTCGGCGATGGATGCAATATTCAATATGCTTCCAGCGTTGGAAACCATAATATTTGGCGGAAAAAAATCTAAAAGATTTGCAAAGTCTGCATTAAAACACACTGTAAAATTTCCTTTGTCAATTATGGTATGGTGTTGTATATCACCAGGAAGCAAGAGTGACTTACCTATCATTGAAGGTCTGATGAATTTAATATATAATTCAATATAGATGTAATAGAGAACGAAAAAGGAAGGGAGCCAAAAATATTGGCTATTTTAAATTCTATTGACAAAATAAGGGACATTTGCACAACTGATGATGTTTTTTTCATAAAAATATGATACATTTTTCAGGACTATCCATAATCAAAATCAGTATAATACACGCTATCAGAATTCATTATTTTCACTGACCATGTATTTTATCAATTAGAAAAAGGCTTCAGTCTGACAACCAGATATGTCTAGGTATTAGTACAAAAGTTACGACCACTACTTAATAAATTGTTTAAAAAAATTGAAGTTAATTATAATGTCGCTCTCTTCTATAATGGATATGATTAATTTGTAAATCATTTGGAAAATTAGCGGATCAGGATGCAAACCGTATAGCAATGATCAGCAAACCAATATTACTGTTTGTTGCTAGTGGGTACAATCCTCATTGGATCTTCAACTATTGACAGTCGGATACAAAAGTGTTATGATAATACATCATATGGGAAAAAAAGTTTTGTTGCCAGCTGATACCAAGTTGGTATACTTATATAATTAGCAGTCTGTTTTTGTTTCTCCGTCCGTAAAAGGGGCTCTTCCATTTAAAGGTAACAAGTTTTCTGAAACAATGGACAATTCCACTGGAACAAACTCAGTATTCTTTATTACTAAAAAACATCTCATAGAAATTCATATATATCCGTACACCTTTTGTCACTTGGATCAACTATTACTACCATTACTACTGCCGAAGTTTTTGTATTAAAACTAAATAGAACCTCTACTACCATAACTACTACTACTACACATATATAGAGAAAGAGTGAGGGAAAGAAAGAAAGACAGACAGACAGAGATAGAAGGATGGATAGATATAGATATAAATTTAAGTACTGATATAGATAGATATTGATATATGGATATTCAGATGAATATAGAAATAGATTTTCTGATAGTTATACATACATATATATATATATATATATATATATATATATATATAAATTACAAGTTTTTGTAACCTGGATATCTCATGTATGGTATATTAGATATCTATCTATCAACGGAGTAGAGTGGCCATTTTGGTCATTTTTGGTCATTTTGGTTAGTTTGGATCATTTTAGCCACTTTGGGCTATTTTGACTATTCTTTGATCAAATTTAACAAATCTGGTCTTTTTGAAATTCATTTTGTCGTGAACGATTTGGTTTGGCCATATTGTCAAATTCTATATAGAGTTGACTTTCTGTAACAAGATTCCCTCACCGAAAACCGACAGGTCATACAGTTAAAACGACGATGTACAGAAAAAAAACTCATGACGATTTTGTTTCACTCGATATAAAACAACAATAAAAATAGTTAGATTTCTCCGATACGATACTCTCGCGTATACTATCTTTTACATTTTTTCATTTACTTTGAACAATTTATTTAAAGAATTAGAAACAAAAAACGCAACTATTTCCTACGGTAAGGAAATATAGATGATCAGGAAGTGAATTTTTCATTTTTTATCCTAAAGATAAGGAATTTTTACGAGTAATATTTTGTGCTATCCATCTATAAGACCTTCGTTTCCTCAAGAAGTATTCTTAGTTTTTTAAAAAGATAATTTTCATGGTTATGCAGAAGTTCTATTTACAATGGAATTGTAATGCTATACTGGACCTTTACTTTCTGTCATTCGTAAGGAACAAAAAGTTGACTTTGTTATAGTAATAATTTTGATAAATTCATACTTTTGGTACGAAAAAAAAATCACTGGTAGGAACTTCAGCATTACGATGAATTAGAAACAACTTTGGTGTTTGGCCATATTTGGCCATTTTTGACCATTGTGCTTTCTTTTGATCAGAAAGGTCTGTAACTGAACATACTGATACTCCATCTCGAAATCCATCGCTCACTTCACGTTGATCATTTTCTGGTTTTACAATGTGAATTTTTTCTGATCAGAAATAAAATTAGATGATTAGGCTTTGAATCTTTCAATGTTTTGCCACAAACTTAAGCAAGTTTGAGCTCTTTATCTGTATGTTCTGAATTGAAAATTATAAAAAGATCCAGAGAATTTTAGTATAACGGATAGGAAAGGACTATAATCTAAATACATCACTGATGACTCTATTCTCGGAATCCATAGAAAATCAGGAAGGGAAGGATTGTCAATGGTCAGGAACTGATACGAGTATTACCGGCTAAATAGGGCCATTAAATGTATTATGTGATTACTTTGCTAATGATTTCACAGTAGAAAAGCACTGAATATTAGAGAGAAAAGAATTATCATTGGTCATGAATTAATGCAAGTCTTATTGACAGAATAAGTATATTATATGTATTACTAGGATATACCCGTAAAAAATGATGGTTATTTATGTATTGATCGGCACTGAGGAGCCTGAAGCTAATCTATTTTAATAATTCAAGTTGTCTAATTTCATGGTTTTTATATGTCTCAACTCACACAAACAGTTTTAAAGAGTCATTGGACATAAAGTCTTAAGACAAAATGTTATGTAAGAAAGATCACCACGGATAAGCATTAAGAAAAAAGTCTAGAAGAAACTTATTTCAATGAAAACATACTTATTTTATTACAAAATAAACTAAAATACTTTTAAAATAGTCTGCGTTTCTATTACCTATTCTTTATGGTAGCAGCCTATCTAATCTTATCATAACCATTTTATTGTTTTTTTCAGCTATGTTAATGTATTTCCCATGGACCATTCCATTATAAGTTTTAGTTTATAACAGGACTTGTACACTACAGACAACTCTACAATTGAACGTGCATATTCACATACATGGCTTTTATAAGAAAAATCGAGGAGAAATAGACTAAAACAATGCAGAGGGTTACTCGTAGAATATGGCTATTGATACTTTTTTTGCTGGGTCAGTGTTATACATACCGTTAGCACTGTAGGGTTTACTGTAAAGATTTTCAAGCCATTGCTTCCCGAACGGTGCATTTCAACTCCGACATGACGGACCTTCTTGTGTTTCATGTCGTCCATTGAACCCATTAGCCTGCAGGTCAATTTTCGGACATCGAAAGCCGCGCCGGCACAAAGTGCATGTGCCAAACAAACATGAACGCAGAGATCCAACTTCGGGACGGTTACAGTCAGATTACCGTTGGATGCACTGATACCATTCTCTGTACCCTCAATTCGGACTCCCTTTTTAGGGGTGTCATTCGTTGGAGACGGAATGCTGAATGTAGAGGCGTATATTCCTTGACCAAATCTCCTTTTGCGGCTCGTCAATACACTATGTCGTCTCCTAATCTTTTTGGGATCAAATCGACTATTTTGACCGGATCCAAACTTGTAAGCAAGCTGACTTGGGTACGTTTTGTCTTGGTTCATGTTTCTGAATAAGCAATTCGGTATCATTCTCGTTCTAGGCCTTTGTAAGCTGTTGTTTCTGCCTAACTTGGTTCGATCCAGCTTAAATTTGGAGACGTCATATTGAGACGTTTTCACTGTCTGCAAAGTTCTTGTCTCTCTCTTTACTCTCGAAGATCCAATTTGGATAGCAAACGACCGTATTCCAGGATCAATTCGGGGTTCAACTCCGCCTAGAGCGGCACTGTCCTGATACTGGTTTGCAGAATAAAACAACAGGACAATTAAGAAGAAACAGGGCTGACTGGTCATCATTCTGCTTTCACACTTAAAAAAAAAAGTCGTTCGTATTTCTTTGACAGGAGGCTTATTTGAAACTTCTTGCACGTTTTACACGGCTGTTACCAAACGTCAACGTCAGTTGTGATCGATGTCCCCAAGAACAGCCCGTCAATGCGAATAAAGAACATTATTCGAATGGTCTGAATTAAATAATAACAGGTCTGGTTAGTCACAAAATAGAAACCAAACCTCTTTTAGAAGCATGGGTGATCAAGCAAAAAATTGGAAAAAAAAGACTTGATCAATGAATGAATAATTTCTCTAACCTTTCGTTGGGCGGTGATCTCTAAAAACATTTAAATCAAAAGAAACGAAAACAGTGTGAATGCTGCAGTATATAAATGAACTATTATTTCTATTATTATTCGGACTATCCTCATCTTGGTTGTTTTTCATACAACGTTTCGGCTGTTGTACTCTACGACCTTCATCAGGTATCATCTGGTAGGTGTAGGAAGTAACGAACCGAACCCTTTATTTAACCGACGGGGTATATAGATCGCACTCCCCTCTTAGATAATCTGAATAATAATAGAAAATAATAGAAATAATAATAATACCTCATCTCAAAAACTCAGAGAAACAATAAATGAACTAATTTAGCATAAATTCAGATTGGAAAAAACTATTTAGAGGGGATTACCGTAGAACAAAATATTTTTTAGAAAGAGGAGTAAATGCTAAAAGTTTCTGCTCTCTAGCTCCGTTGATGCAATCTTAACGCGCGATACATTCATAGCCAGCCAGCCAGCCAGCCAGACCAACTTAAAAACTGAAAAACCTTTATCAACAGTTTTCGTGACAGTTTCGAGTGATGTTTTCTGGTTTTAGAGTCAATGATTATTCATAGACGATCGAATCAACAAAGGCCATTATTCGAGGAGCTCTCTGCGAGAAACAAACAATTACTGTTGGTATTGTCTATAACTTAGGGAAAGGTCTTCAACATTCGAGTTTTTGTTCGATCAACTGAATTGAACAACTGCCGCCATTAATGCTCTTCTGGTAGAAACGTTTTGTCTACAGACTTGAAAATTGTTATCAGTACTCCATCAGACTCCTTCTGAAATGTTCTCCAGAATCTAGATTTTTTTTTCTTTTTACTCTATTTTAGATATTTTCCGGTGGAAAACGCCAGTGATGTGATAGATAGTATTTATTCTAATCATATTCATTCTTCGATCATTCTTCAAATTTTGACGCTACGGTTGTTCAATTATTGACTGTGTTGGCGAATCTCTTCATGACTTCTGAGTTGTCCATCGATCGCTGTGGCAGCGAGAAAATGATATGTGATAACAAAATTGTAAAATTCTTCTTATCTATCTATCTATCTATCTATCAATTGAATAATATGCATTCAGGCAGCAATTTTTCTTCCAAACTTGTTTCGTCAAACACAATGAATAAACTTCGTCGATTCAACTCTATCAATTATCTTTCTTGCGAATAAGCTGCTTTATCGCAGGATCATAAGAGTTTGGGGGGAAGGTCGATGTCTAACGACGGACGTTAAAAGACTGATGTTGATGATATAAGAGTGAAGGAACTGTTCAAACACACACATACCAGCATACATGAACACACACACACACACACACACATTCAATACATGTGCACACACAATGACAGACACACAAACACACATACTCACATATATGTAGATGGTAAGTAATGCTCCATTGTTCACCTCTGCATATGTGGCTGCTACTGATCGTCTGTTTCGCTGCCTGCACGATATCCCCGAAAGTTCTGTAGGGATTTCAATCACATTTTCGTTGAAGGATGGGCAATTGGGTAAGAGAAAGGTGTTAAAATTTGGGGGCGGATCCAGGGATTTCTTTTCTGATTGAGAGATATTTTTCCGCTTTTTCCCTCGATTACATCTTTATATACGCTCACGACTATCCACGTGATATTTCCAAGAGTTCTCAATGAATCTCAATGAAATTTCGGGGTAGGGTTCAGAATAAGCAACAGAGGAACCAATTAAATTTTGGTGCAGATCCATGGATAATTGCATCCTCTAAGTAGTGTTAAAACCACCTGATATCTAAAAAAATCACATTTGAATGAAATTCAATATATTGTAGATGGATGAAAATAGTAAATAGAGGAACTGATTGAATTTTGGAGAGGATCCAGGCGCAATTCTCCCCTACCCCTATGATAACAGCGTTGCCAGATATATGCACTCTCTGAGTTTTGACTAATTTTAATCGGTTAATCCACAACAAGGGACCAATTTAGCATAAAATTACATTGCAAATTTGTCTCATTGATTTCTGAACATTTTTGATCAGACGGATGCAAATGTGATATGCCATAGCCAAAATGCAGATTTACCTCTTGGGGCATGGTATTGCTCTGTGTAGTCAAGTCAAGGGAGCTCAGGATTCGTCTTGAGACCTCATGGCCAGTGCTCTTACGTCTTTGCAACAATAATTGTGAGGACTAAAGAGAATCTTCTGGATTGTCATTGTCACCCACGTTCATGTATAAATCGACCTCCTGTCACACCTTGTCCCCGTGGAGGCATGAGTAAGCAGGAAAAAGGATCCATACGTCCACCTTATGCGCACTGCAGATTTTACAAGTACTTGCAATAAATTAATGCATTTTATCCAAATAATCATGATAGTTACATTTATAATAATGATATGCAGTTATTACCTCAAATCATTTCCACTTTAGATTTCACTGCAATGTCGTTCTGAAAACGGCATTTTTTCTTCACAAATTTTTCTCTGATAATAGTCTTTTCCTTTATCTGTGAATTTATTTTCTCCCAAATTTTATTTTCAAATGGAAAAGAAAGTCATTTGAAAATCTATATTTCATTATACTAGAGTCTAGGTTTAGTGTTTGGGATTAGGGTTAGTGTTTAGGGTTTATGTTTAAGATTTAGTTTATGTAAGTTAATTACGGAACAACCTTGTCATTATCGTGATTATATCTCTGCCACTGATGAAATTAGTTTATGCTGTCTATTAGCTTTGAATTAAATGTAGAAAAGATAACAATCGCGAACTATCCTACACCAGGAATCAATTAATGCATTTGACCTCACGCCTATCAGTCTGTTGCTACTCTCTTTTTTTCTTTTATTTCTCTCTCACTTTTTCTCTTCTGCCCTAATTCTGCCTATCTCTCTTTATCTCTTCCGGTTTCTCTCTCTTTCTTTTTGTCATGTCATTGCAGTGGGAATCCCGAATTGGGTTCGATCTCAAACCAATTTGATCTTTGGCTTCGATCTTGCAACCAATCGGTTTATTTGTCAATAAGGAATATCGGTAGACGGATTATCGATGAGAGGAATATTGATCAAAGGATTATCGACCAAAATCGATACAGCCACGTGACCCGGCTTGATTAAACGTTGGACATCGATCATTGTAACCGCGATCAAACCATCCTACTAATCCAGTTGCCTTTAATCAACGCCTGGATATGAATGCAGCTGCTTACTAAACGCGTCCGGTTAATCCTCTGATAGAGACCGATTCGTGACCAACATCTTTTGACAGCATGCCGTGTTGGCGGAAAAGGGGTGATCAATGATCGGATTATTCCTCTAGTCTTTTGTTGGATCGCAAAAAAACTCTGAATATTGAAAAAAACAAAAAAGAAAAAGTGAACATAACCGGACACAAAAAGAAACCGATTCAGCCAATTAGGGGAAATATGAAAAAAAAATTCTTAAGTTTTTTCTCTAGATATAATAAGAAAAAAATGATTTCCCAGCCATACATACACAATGAACCGGCCAGACCAATTTAAAAACAGAAGAAATCTATATTGATAGTTTTGGAGATCCATGTAGATGGGGAATTTTCGAAAAAAAAATTCCTAGAAATAATAGCAAACTTTTATAGGTAGCCAGCTAGATACGCTTTGAAACTAAAGAAACCTGTGCTAATGTTTACACGTTATACAAATAAGCATACATAGATGGCCAACCAGACCAACTTAAAAACTGAACTAACCTATGTTAATAGTTTTGGAGTTCAGGGTAGTAATTTTCGAAAATAAAATTCCTTGACATAATAGCATACTTATGCAGGTAGCCAGCTAGACCCGCTTAGAAACTAAAGAAACCTGTGTAGATGTTGACACGTGATACATATATGCATACATACATGGCCTGCCAGACCAGCTTAAAAACTGAAGAAACCTATATTGATAGTTTTGAAGACCCATTTAGGTGGGGACTTTTGGGAAAAAAATTCGTAGACATAACACGATACTCACATAGATAGCCAGTTAGTCTCACTTAAAAACTGAAGAAACCTGTGTTGATTTTGACATGTGAAACACATATGCATACATATATGGCCAGCCAGAACAACTTAAAAACTGAAGAAACCTATGTTGATGTTGACTCTTGAAACATACATGCATACATAGATAGCCAGCCGTGATACATTCACCGTGTTATAACGGGAGACCATTTCAAATGGAGTTTCAATATAATATAACTCAATTTATAACCATTTTCTCGGATCATATATCCATTTCTTAATAACTTAAATGCCTGCGTTGAAAGGAACAAATTGTAGAGATATAAATGTATTTGGAGGTAAAGTAGTTATTTCGGATATATATTTATATATATATATATATATATATATATATATATATATATATATATATATATATATATTTATATATATATATATATATATATATATATATATATATATATATATATATATATATATGTATATATATATATATATGTATATATATATGTATACATATATATATATATATATATATATATATATATATATATATATATATATATATATATATATATATATATATATATGTTGCTGCCTTTACATTTCATTTCGTATATACCGGCTTCAGAAGTAAGTTTATTTTTTTGTTTTTTTTTTTATGGTTTTGGATGTACCTCTTCTGATTTGTTTTACTTTCTCTCTGGTAAATAAATAAATAGATCTGGTTAGTCACGCAAAAGAAACCATCACGCTACCAACGTCTTTTGGCAACATTCTGTATTGGAGGAAAAGAGGTGTTCAATGAATGAAGTCACTTCTCTCGCATTTTGTCGGGCAATGATAACACAGAACGTCTTTTCAAAAATTAAGCAAAGATGCTACTGGACTTGAATTAGAGGATCAATTTACCATAAACTTGCATGGCAAATTTTGCCCCCTAACATCTAAAAACAAGTGTTAAAAAAGAAGTAGAGTGAATGTTGCATTTTTTCAGCCCTTCCACTCCCTAGGTGAGGCCTGTATGTGTGATTCATATATGCATGCCATTTAGCCAACAAGGCTCACTCAGGGGTGTCATCAGGTGTGTCAACACGGGGCCGAGGGCAGCAGTCGTGCAATACCCTGGGTGCACGCCTGCGTGTGTGACAGGGACATTACGAGCGATTATAGGTTACAGAGGAGGGTTAGCGTCCGCTCACAACTTGACTCTCTTCCTACGCATCTGGACCATTCTAAAAACTTAAGAAACGCATGATTACAGTTTTGGCCCTCTATTTCTAATACATAAATGAAAAGCAATGATGGGTCTGGTTATTTGCTCAATAGAAACCGTAGTGTGACTAAAGTTTTTTCGTAGAATGCTGTGCTGAGAGTAATCAATCAAAAATATGAAAAAAAGTGATCAAAGAATAAGTTACTTCTGTCGCGTTTTGTTGGGCAGTGATCACCAAAAGTTTTTTAATTCTTAAAAAGCAAGCATGAATTTTGCTGTACACAAACTGGTGATTAAATGAGAGAATCACCCCCCCCAGTAAAACCTATTCTGGGAGGGAATTTACCCCCCCCCCGCCAACATGTGTTTTTTTTAGACACATTGAGTAATGTTTAAATTTTCAACATTTCAGCTGCATTGGTGCAGTCTGTACGGGTGATAGATAGAAAGATAGATAGATAGATAGATAGACAGAATCACTAAAAACAGAAGAAACCAGCCCTCTATCTCCACTTTAAAAAAAAAAGATCTCAAAGGAGCTGTTCTCTCCAGATGCGATCAGGAGTAAATGCTTAAATATTCAACTCCCTGACTCTTTTGGCGAGGTCTGTACATGTGGTATATACGTACATATTTCCATACAGATCCACTTGAAAACTGAAGAAATCTATGTTGACAGTTTTTTGTGACAGTTTAAGCTGACTGTTTCTGATGTATAAATGAAATTTAATGATATGTATCAAACGATAGATTGTTTCTGTTTTGATCTAATCTCTCGATCAAGTCTGTTTACTCTGAGCCGTGATTTATCCTGCTTTCCTTCGCACGCGTAATTGACTTCCTTAAATATTTTGTCAGTAAACAGCGTCTCGCCCTGTATCAATACAAAATATCGTGGCAGACTAAGGAATGGTGGTCGGGGATTCATTCACAATTAACCGCTGTCATGTTTGATTTATCCTGGGAATATTATTCGGATCATTCCAGAGACCTCGTTTCCTAGTTAACTGGGAATGGGAACACAGATTTCTTTAAACAGCTGGGTAAAATGATTTTTTTCCGGAGGAAAGCAGCAAAAATATTAGAATATATATATATAAGAGAGAGAGAGAGAGAGAGAGAGAGAGAGAGAGAGAGAGAGAGAGAGAGAGAGAGAGAGAGAGAGAGCTCCTATTCCCGTCACCACAGTGGACTACAGGATGAAAACCCTTGGTTTAAAGTGTAGGGTCAACCCTGTGCGAGTAGCACTTCACCTCAAAACTTAACGGTGTTAGCTGGAGATTTATTGTGCAAACTGGCCATTTCTGCCTGTGTAAAAATCTTCCAGAGTCTTCACGGAACGAAACCATATATATGTATTGTCATAAACTTTACCCTTTAACTGAACAAGAATTATAGTTTGGAGATTTCGTAATTAGGATACAAACAGTGCTCTAGATCATCATACGATCTAATGTCGTGCAAGTCAGTTACTGCCTATCACTTTTAACATACTAAGTTAAGATATTTTGTTACACACCGAATATTGAATTTCATTATTGGTTTTTTAAATTTGGATTCTAATATTGTACGTTAAATATTATAGCAGAGATCATCAACTGTTTCCGTGATTATATATATATATATATATATATATAGATAGATAGATAGATAGATAGATAGATAGATAGATTATATATACATATAAATATATATATATGCCATCAAACATGGACACTATTCAAGGAGTGTCCGTGTGTTCACCGACTTTTGTAAGAAGTTGATATTCGCCAAATATGTTGGTTCACGCATCGGACATAGCAGTGTCAAGTCTGAAGTTGTTCTGGTCAGAAATGCGCATGTGTATATATGTGCATGCGATATATATATATATATATATATATATATATATATATATATATATATATATAGAGAGAGAGAGAGAGAGAGAGAGAGAGAGAGGGGGGGGGAGAGAATCATTTTTTTCTGCCAAATCTTTCAATAGAACGAGATTAAATCAAATTATGATTAGATGACGTAAGAGCATCTGAAAAAAAAAAGATTCTTTTTTGATTGTTTTTACGATTATCGGTGATAATTTTGTTCTGAGTGCTGTCCCGATTAACGACATCATAGATAAATGGAAAATAACGTCTCGTTATAGAAATTTTGAACCTGATTTCATGGAACGGCGATGCCCTAATTTTATCATTGTTGTTCAAATTTAGACCATAAGATTGTGCGTTATATATATATATATATATATATATATATATATATATATATATATATATATATGATAATTAAATGATTGAGTCAGCCGCAGACAGCTGTTTCGTTGTATTACAACTCTTCAGTATGGCTATAGACTATCCATCCAGTACCATAAGGTAGGATCGAAACATTCGCTTCAGACCCAGGAGCTGGCATTTTATATCTGCCCCACATAGAACTGGATGTTCGGTAAGGTTGAATTTAAGCGATATATTCATTTACGCACAATACCCCATTCACCAGAGTGCTCTATTCCTAAGTTGGAAGAGCATGATATATATGTGTGTGTGTGTGTGTGTGTATGTGTGTGTGTGTGTGTGTGTGTGTGTGGATGTGAGGTGATTTGAACGAATGTGGGTAAAATGCAATTGAAAGGCGAGAAGAAATTTCAAGAGGAAAAAAATAAGCAAAAGATTCAATTATCAAGTAGGCATATTGTGGTGTATTTAAATGGTAGCCAGCCATTTTTTTTTTTTTTTTGAAAAACTTGATGAGTGATCGTCCTAGTCTCAAACCAGTCTGGTCCTGGTAAACACAAGTACAAACATCCCTTAACCCCCCCCCTCCCACTGACCCTTCCTTTTTTCAGACCAAACCTGACTCTCACCAACACATATACAAACATACCCCCGCCACTCCTATAAAACAATCCACTCACTCTATTCCTCAAATCTCAAATATGTAAATAGCAGGGGGGGTGCGAACTTGACAATAAATTTCTCGAGATGTAACACCTGTTCTTCCTCTTGAATTTCTCTTCACCTTCTAATTGTCATCTTACCAACATACATGTATGTATACATGTGTTTGTGTGTGTGTGTGGAGAGAGAGGGAGAGAGAGAGTGCGAGAGCGTGAGGTAGATTATGACATAAATATTGAAACACCGAATAAGTGTAATTCAAATGGAATCTTTTTTCAAGAATTAAGGCAATCGGGACTAACTGTTATTAAACATCCACAACTGTAGTAAGACAAAAGTCATGTGCAACAACCACATCGAGAATAAGGACATAACTGTTAAAATCGAAGATACAAAACTGGGGAAAGTAGACCACTATATCTATCAAGGACAACGAATCTCCATGAGATCCTCAAAAGAAGAAGAAATCAAGCGAAGAATCATTCTAGGATGGCAAGCCTTCAACAGGGTAAGCTCAACTTTCAAAAACCAGACGATCCCAATAATCCTAAAAAGAAGAGTATTCAACCAATGCATTCTCCCGATAGTCACTTATGGAGCTGGAACATGGAACCTAACCAAGAGACAGACCCACAAACTAAGAAGCATGCAACGTGCGCATGAGAGAATCATGCTCAACCTTACATGGAGAGATCACACGGCAACATAGTATATCAGGAGGAAAACAGGAGTCCGAGACATCATAGAATCTACTAGAAAACTCAAATGACAATGGGCAGGCCATGTAGCAAGAATAGAAAACAACTGATGGACATCACGACTCAGAACATTGATCCCAGAGATCACATGGGAAACCGAGGCCGAGGGACACAAGATGGAGGGATGAACTAGACAGACTCAGAAAATACTGGCTCTGCAACGCCAATGATAGAGAAATGTGGCGGATCCTGGGGAAGGTCTATGTTCAATGACAGACGATAAAAGACTGATGATGATGAAATTGCAAATGCGATGCAGGGAACAATCATAAGGTTAGTTTGTGAAGATGGTAAGTTCTTAAAGAGTGACAACTTCTTTTATTCTTCTTCTTATATTTTGACATTCTTCTCTTGTTAAACTCCAGTCAAGGTCCAAGTCAGATCAAGAAGAACAAGAACAACCCTCATATAATTCAGAGGAGTAATCTCTCCACCTTTTGTCGGTCCTGTCAGGTTAAACCTAACCGATATATAAAATTACAAAAATATTGTGACATGGAACCACAACCAGAAGATCGGTAGGCAGCTCTCTTACCGATTGCGCAAAACTGACAAATCTCGGATATCTATCAAAATTTATATATTTACGTTACAAATATGCAACGGCTTATTTAATTCCAGTAAGAAAATACATACATACTAAGAAAAACATTTTTGTAATTTTTCATTTATTATGTTAGGTTGGTGCAAAAATAATTGCAGTTTTCGTTATCTTAAATTTTAATGTTTATTTTGAAACAAAGTATTATTGAATCATCTTCTTGTAATGCCCATTTTAAAGAGTAAATTTCTCTCTATTCATATAAGCTTGGCGTTTTCTTTCCACTATTTATTAAGGTTTATTGGAGGCAATTGAATCAAATTTTGTTGTATGAATTCAAAATGGGACGCAATGCAACGGAAACTGCTCCCAATATCAAGTATTTTGCCAGGGAATCGTCAAAGAATGTATCGCTCAACTCTGGTTTCAAAGCTTTCGAAATGGAGACATCCCTTAACAGCATCCAAATGAGGGCTGTTATTGAGGCAGACCAACGCAAAACAACTGATGAGGTTGCAGGAACCAAACTTTGACCATTCAACAGTTATTCCACATTTACACCAAATTAGAAAAGCCAAAAAAGCTCGATAAATGGATGCTGCACGAGCTGAACAAAGGTCAGCAAATTCGAGCAATCTTCTTGTATGAGTCCAAAATCAAACGTGACGCAACTGAAAATTCCCTGCAATATCAACCGAGTATTTGGTTAGGGTACATTCGACAAATGTATAGCTCAACATTGGTCCCCAAACTTTTGAAACGGAGACGAGAGCTGTCAAGATGAAGATGGTCGTTGACACCCTTCCATCAGTATTGACGCAGACCCACGCAAAATAACTGGAGAGGTTGCAGGAACTACACGTTGACCATTCCGCTGTTGTCCCACATTCGCGTCAAGCTACAGAAACTGTAGAAATTGAACGAACAAGGCTACGAAACTCTGCCTCACCCAATTTACTCACCAGGTCCCTGTTCGACCGATTACAACTTTTTCAAGCATTTCAACCCGGAAACAGTTCAAAACGCCTTTGAAGAATTTTTTAGTTCCAGGACCCAAGAATTCTATGGAATAATAATAAATGGACTTGTTTCTCGATTCTTTTGTAGTAAATAATGAAGGTTCTTAAATTGATCGATAACTTTTATCTTAAGCTAAGATGTACTGCTTTTAAATTCAATGGTGAAAAAATGCTATTGTATTTGCACCAACCTCAAATAAAAAACATAAGTTGCCGTAATCATCTTCAGTTAGGATATCAGTAAGAGTGGAGTTTAACGTTGAATCAGACATGTTAGTATTTCTACTCTTTCTTTTGTCTCGTTCTATTTATTTCATTCTATTTTTCTCCACGTTTGACATTATTTCTTTCTTCAGCAAATCGTACTTTTTTCTTTTCGCTTCTATATCTCCTTTCATTTTCGTTTTCCTCGTGCACCTTCCCTTGGCACTGATTTGGCATTCGGATTGACCGTTTCGGCATTTACAGAACTCTTAATAGAAGCGAGTACGACGAGTGAGTTCTCGAAAAGTTTCGACGAAAAAAGAGAGAAAAAGAAGGGAAATTCCCAAATCCCGGCCATAAATAACATAATCACACTGCTATGTTCAGACCCCAAGGTTCATTCGAGATCAGGATTTAGATTCAATGCATTTACTGTCCACAATTGGGCAGTGTGAAAAAGAATTAATAAAAGGAAATTCAACATGTTGTGCCGTAAAAGAGACAACATTTGGAACGTGGATGCTGGAGGTAAGTCACACAATCTTTGGATTTCATTATCTGCAATTGTTCCCTTTATTTTCAGTCGGTGTAGTCTTGGTCAGGATGGTTCTATATCTGAAGCTAGCCCAAATTGTTCCTTTTGAAATCGTGCCAAAGTTCCGGCCACGTCCTTGCGAAACATTCTGGCAATAAAAAAGAAAATCCCATATAGTATATAGCTCAATTGGGAGAGAATTATACTGAAGGATTTATCTATTTTTCTCCAAAATGTTTTCCTTGGACGTGGTAGGAATTTTGGCATGATTTCATACGGAACAATTTCAGCTCGTTTCAGCTTTAAAACTGCCCCGGTCAAGGCTTCACTAACTGAAAAAGGAAGAAACAACAGCAGAGAATGAAATCCAAAAACGATGCGATGAGAATGTCAACATTTGTCAATAGATATATTGAGTGGAGAAAGCAAGAAAGACAGCCTTCAGTAATACAAATATCATGTACAACAAACTTATAGAGAATAAAGAAAAAAATCAGTGCTGTGGATAGTAGACCGCTACATCTACCTCGGACAACTGATCTCCATGAAATCCTCAAAAGGAGAGGAAATCAAGCGAAAAATCACAAGCTTTCAGTAGAGCCAGCTCAACCTTCAAGGCTGGTAAAATTTTACCTATCTTGAAAAGAAGCGTATACAACCAATACATCCTCCCAATAGTCACCTATGGAGCTTAAACATGGAACCAAACGAAACGATTCACCCTCAAACTGAAAACCAAGCAGAGGAAAAATCATGCTCAAAATGATATGGAAAGATGACAAAACAGCACAGTATATTGGGAAAATGGCAAAGATACCATTGAAGCCATTACAATAGCTCAAATGGATATGGGTTGGTCATGTTACAAGAATGTCAGACAACTGCTGGACATCACGATTCCCCATGTGGATTCCCTGAAATCATATGCGAAACTGTCCGGCAAAATATGAGGTGGTGTAACGCAGTAGACGAGTTCAGAAAGTATTGGCCTTGCGACGCCCATGATAGAGAGGAATGGCGAATCTCGGGGAAGGTCTACATCCAACGACATACATTGATAGACTTTTTTGATACCTACCACTAAAAGGTCTGATTTAGAAATAATGGAAGAAACGTGAACACTGCCAGACACAAACTATTGAACCGATTAAGAATGAATATTGTACATTGATCCCCTTTTCAGCTAAATTGTGCATCGCATTATAAAAGAACAAAAGGGCTGGTTAGTCATTCAATAGAAACCGTAATGTGATCAACGTCTTTTGGATGCATGCTATGGTGATCAATTAAAAGATTTGAAAAATAGGGGATCAATAAATAAGTTACTTCTGACGCCTTTTGTTTGGGATTGATTTTAAAAAGATCTGAATTAAAAAGAAATCTCGCTTGAATGCTGTTGGGAACAGACCAACAGTCCAATTCAGCATAAGTTTACACAGCAAATTCATCATCATCAGTCTCTTAACGTCCGTTGTTGGACATAGACCTTCTCCAGGATTCGCCACACTTCTCTATTTTGGGCGTTGCAGAGCCAGTACTCTCTTAATAGCTCGTCTCTTCATCTAATACACTGCTGGCCTCGGTTTCGCATGTGATCTCCCCGGGGACCCATGTCGTGAGTCGTGATGTTCATCGGTTGTCTGCCATTCTTGTAACATGGCCAGCCCATTGCCATTTGTGTTTTTTTATGATGGATTCTATGTTGTCTTTGACTTCTGTCTTCTTCCGGATGTATTGTGCAGTAACTGATCACCCATCCGAAAAAAAAAACTTATTTGGGGGGAAACACCATTTTTTTTCAAAACATAATAAAGAGTGAAGTTCCATTGATGTGGCCTGTACACATGTTGCATACATACATAGTCAGTCAGCCAGACGAACTTAAAAACTGAAGAAACCTATGTTGGAAATTTGGTGACAGTTTTGGTTGATGATTTCAAATATTTTCTGTTACGAAAAATCTCGTCGAGTGCCACATTATTTAGACTGATCAATGATAAGAGATAATCTTTACAAATCACAAACGATTTGATTCTGACTACAAAAGGCCAAAAACTAATTCCCATTTTAGGTACAATGTTTATGGTAAATAAAATGCTTGCATATGATGTCTCAACAACACATCAAAGAATGGCTAATAGCTGCCGAAACATGTAAAAAAAATCCAGGTCTGGTTATCACTTAATAGAAACCGTCACGTGACCAACGTCTTTTGACTGCATGCCATTTCGGGGTGATCAATTAAAGAATTGTAATAAGGGGTTATCAATGGATAAATCACTTCGCTCACCTTTTTTGGACGATAATTACTTAAAAAATCCGAACTTCTAAAAAACAAGCGTGAAAATTGCCGGGCACAAACTGAGGGACCAATTTAGCATACATTTATATTGTATATTGAACCCAGCACAAAAAACACTTCTTGGGTGATAGAAATCTTAAAGAAAAAACAACAACAATAAAACCCTGTTCTTCTAGTAAATGTTTAAATTTTCAGTCCTCTAGCTCCTTTGGTGCAGCCCTTTCGCGAGACTCATACAGAGACAAATAGATAACCAACCAACCAGAGAGAATCACTTAAAAACCGAAGAAACCCTTGTTGACAGTTTTGGTTGATAGTTTCAAATAGAATTCGTCTAAAAAGCAATAAAAATATACTTTATAAAGACAACTGCATAATCATTGATTGAGAAAAAATCCCAACTGTCTCAAGTTCCATATAACTAAGCGATGCCGTTTTTCTTCGATACATTTTGCTTTATGCAAGAGGTTCTCAGTCTTTCCATTTTCATTCCCCTTTATTGTTAATTAGATCACTGATCCAACCCACCTTCCATTTGAGCAAGTTGCATCAAAGAATAATTTCAAGTACTTATTCTATTTCACGTAGAGAGCTTCATAAGAATCAGTTTCAGTTTATAGCGGTGAAGCTGCTGACGTGTAATTGTTAATCAAAGAAAGCAAGGGAAAATAATTAGGATCAAATCATTTGAAATTCCTATTTATTACAAAAAAAAGAATTTTGCAGTAAGATTACTACACTCCACTTTCAGTTAAGTGAGCTGTATCAAAGAATAATTTCAAATTTTCATTTTATCTTGCGTATAATGTCGGAAATAAAGCTGGAAAAAGTGAACTACTACATCTACTTTGGACAACAAATCTACATGAGACCCTCAAAAGAAAAAGAAATCAAGCGAAGAATCACTCTAGAATGGCAAGCCCCCAGCAGAGCAAGCTCAACCTTCAAAAACAAGAAGATTCCATTAATCCTAAAAAAAAAAGAATAAACAACCAAAGCATCTTCCCGATAGTCACCCATGAAGCTGAAACATGGAACCTAACCAAGAGACTGACCTGCCAACTGAGCACATAAGAGAATCGTGGAGAGATCACAAGACAGTACAGTGTATTACAGAAAGAAAGAAAAAACAGGAGACCGAGACATCATAGAAACTATAAGGAAAGTCCAATGTCAATGGGCTAGTTATGTTGCAAGAATGTCAGACAACCGATGGACGTCATGGCTCACAACATGGATCCCTTTATGATCAAATGCAGAAATGGCAAAATATGAGATGGTGAGACTAACTGGACAGATTCAGAAAATATTGGCTCCACGACGCCAACGAGAGGTGTGGCGAATCCCAATGAAGGTATATGTCCAACGATGGACGATAAAACAATGATAATGATGATGACGATGATGATGAGACAGCTTTATAATAAGTTCAATTTTATAGATCTAGAGATGCTGCTGTGTATTTGTAACTCATACGAAGAGAACGAAAATAATTAGGAACTAATTATTTGAAATTTCAATGCATTACAAAAAATAAGAATGTATTGTAACTGATTGATATATATATATATATATATATATATATATATATATATATATATATATATATATCATCATCATGATCTCTGTTTTGTTTTGTTTTTACTACCAGTTCTTTGATTTGTGGATCTATTAAGGAGAAACACATAACCAATACCCTCAAGCCAAAAACATTCACCAGGACTCTAATTTTCATATAATAGTCTTCCACCGTGGACTAATTAAATTCAGCCTTGAAAAATCACTGCTTTACACCTTTCCTTTTATGTCCCTATGCAATATCTTATTTTTTCTTTGAGATAGATGAAACTATGGTAGCCGGGGGGAGCAAAGATACAAAAAGTAAAAAATAGTATATCCTTGAAAAAAATTCTCTATTATTTCATGATCATACCAATCAAAAACTTGCGGATAGTTTAAAAAATTAATTACGTTTCAAAATAAGAAAATCTCTATCAGTACTATAAATTCATCAAAAGGATCTTTATTTTCGACACATATTAACACAGAAAAATATGGAAGAGATTCTATCAAACATCGGGCAATACTTTCTTGGAACAACTTCATAAGAGTTTTTTTTTTAAACTGATCTAATGAACATAAGCAAAATTGCTCTCAAAATAACCATTAATTTCATGGAATCCCATTCATGAATTACTGTCCATACACAAAGATTTCATTGTCTGCTCTTGGAATGCCATCTGCACGTGCTGGCTGCTCTGTGAGTATTAAAATGTTATTTCCATTATTTTATGATATGTCATGCTTATGGAAATAGATAATGGTGAAGATTGCTAAATCGTTCCACTATGGAGAAACAAACACACATTCAAGAAAACGCTTTGCTCGGGACTCATTAAATGTAAATTATGAGAAAAAAAACTTTTTGTTTTATAACTATATTAATACACCACGAAATAATTGCTTCAGACGCGATGTCTCTTGGAGCATTTTATGTACTATCGTCTGCAACATCAAGTGTAAAATGTGAAACGGTTGATGGGAATGCAGAGGGCTTTTTGTGGTCCAAAGCACAAAGCGTCTTCTTAATGAAGCTGACGTCTTTGGAGTGGGTTAGTGTACTTCTTTCTTTCTTTTAATTAAACTGTCTACCAAAACCGTCAGCAGAGGTTTCTTCAGTTTTCAAGTTGGTCCGGTCCTGTGGCTAGCCGACTAGCTATATATCTACCATGCATGAAGGCCACACCGATGGAGCTAAAGGGCTTGAAAATTTAAAAGTTATCATGTCTAGAATTAGAAATTTGCAATGTAAGTTTATGCTAAATCGATCGCTTGTTTTTTGAAAATTCAGATTTCAAATTGCTCTGGCTGGCTATCTATATATATGTATGCATGTATCACGCATATAGACCGCATCGATTGAGCTAGAGGGATTTTACACATTCACTCCTTATTATATCTAGAAAGGAACTTATTTTTTGTTTTTTCAAAAATCCCTGCTAATAGGTTTTCAGTGGGGGACCAATTTAAAAGGCAAGTTTATGCTAAATTGGTCATCTCGTTTGTGTCCATATATATTGACGCTCGTTCATTTTAATAATCGGACTTTTCTAGAGATCACTGCTCGACTAAAGACAATAGAAGCTACTTATGCATTGATAACCTCTCTTCCAAAATTTTCAATTAATCACCTTTAACACGACATGCTACAAAAAAGATGTTGATCTCGGGACAGTTTCTATTGAGTGACTAACCAGACCTGCCGTTTTCTTCTATGATGGAATTTGGCTAAAGAGCCGTAGGAAGCAAGGTAAGATATTTAAATGACTGAATAATGATATGCGTCCATTGCTAAAACCTATTTTTCCAATTTGTTAATTGATCATCCCCAACGCAGCATGCTGTCGGAGGATTTTGGTCCCGTGACGGTTCCTATTGAATGACTAACCTCACCTGTTTTTTTCTTTTTTTTTCTTCTTCTTTGGTTATTATTCAAACAATACTAAGAGAAAGGAAAAAAACAGTCATATTCATTAAGAAACACAAAAGACTTCCTTTTTTTTTCTTTTCAGCTTCTGTAGCCAAAGCTTAATTAGATGCTTCGAGGAGATTTATGTACGTGAAGTAAAAATTCTCTCTTGAGGCAGTTAGCAACGAATTACGGATTTTAAAGGTTGTTGCACTTTTCCTCGTGTTGTCTCTGATCTCATTAATTGAAAAAATCTCAGTTTGTATATTCGCGCGCGCATGGGTTTGCCAGATGGGTGAAATTGCCTAATTGGTGAATTTTTTTTTCTTTTAACAAAAGATAAACAAATACGTAGTTTCAATCAAACCAAAAGTTCATCTAATCTAAATAAGGATAAAAAACAGCTATTTTTTTTTCAATCAAATTCTGGTGAAATCAAAAATAAGTAAATATATAGTTTTGACTTTATATATATACATATATATATATATATATATATATATATATATATATATATATATATATATATATATATATATATATGTATATATATATATATATATATTTATACACACATATATATATATATATATATATATATATATATATATATATATATATATATATATATATGTATATATATGTATGGAAAGTCTATAGCCACACTGAAAAGATGTAATACATCGAAACAGCTGTCTGTGGATGATACAATAATATATATATATATATATATATATATATATATATATATATATATATATATATATATACATTAATAAAAACGTTATATCAATTTGTTCAAAATTCCATTTCATTAAAACAAGGACATAAAACAACTATTTTTTTAACGATCAAATGTTTATGTAATCGAAGTAAAATCAAACTTTTTTTTTCCAGAAAAGTGAGTAAATTTCACCAATTGGGCAATTTCAACGATTAGGCATAATGTATGGATTGAGTAAAAATTGTCTCTTTAGGCTGTCGACTAGGATAAACGGATTTCTGATGCTGTTGCACTTTACCTCGTGTCACGTCTCATCTCATTATAATTGAAGGAATCTGTATGTGTGTTTGTATGTGTATGCCAAGCAAATACGTGTCCATCCATTAGGTCAAGAGTGGGGATGAGTAGAAGTGCTCAAAGTTGCTAGACAGCGCTATTTATTTATTTTTTTTATTTTTGAAAGAAATAGCCAAAAATACCAACAAAAAAAAGAAGACATACTCAGGAGATACTAAAAATGGTAAAAAAATAAGCCAAAAAAATTACAAAAATGTTTAAGCACGCCCGAGCTAATTGAGTGTTCTTCTGCTTTGGATTTAGCGTGAACAGCGCTAAATTGGCAACACTGAAAGTGTTTTATGATAACTGTAATAAAAATTAATTCGTATTGCATTCATCGGGGAGGGGAGATTTCCAGTTTCCCTAGCAACAAGCCTGGTGTATGTAGGTCTTTACACACTGAGATTATATGACCACTGTCTTTTGTCCGAAATTGTTCCCTTTTCTGCCTCAAATTCAAAACTAATGGTCGGCGTAAACAATTTTTTCTCCTGCGACAAAGCTACCATCATGATAATGACAAGTTTGCAGCTTTCATTCGTTCCATAATTGATTTATATAACCTTAACCCTAACCTTAACAATAACCTTAAGCATTAACGCTAACCTTGAATACCAACTTATATCCTTCAAAGATAAATTTTAAAAAATACAGTTTTAAGTGGTCAACTTTTCTGCTTTCATTTGGGAATGGAATTTTTGAAAAATGTATTTACAGATAAGGTTTAAAAAACGGAATGAAATCTGATCAGAGAAAAATTAAAAATTTGTGAAGAAAAAAAATGACTTTTTACGATCCTCAGAGTGCAACGAAATCTAACGCGATGTTTTGAATTTAACGCTGAAAAGGTAACAATCACGTTGTCTTGATTTCAAATACTGATTTTCTAAGTTGACAGGCTCTTCCAAATTGGATTGATGCGACACAATCTTCCTACCCTTCATTCCACCTTTATTTGCCCTTGTGCTGTACTAAACTAAGCCTAGTAAATATAGCGTCTGCATAAAAAGCTTCCATCTGGAATGCTGATCTTTGAGACAGGTAGGAAGTCCCTCACCAAAGAGATTGGCGCAACACAATCCTCTTACCTCTATACGGCTTTCTGAGGGTTCAAAGTGAGTCTCTATAACCATCTGCAGCGAATGCCTTCGCATAATTAGAGATTTAGGCTCCCAGGAGGATGGCCCCTAGAAAGAGCCTCTCCGTGGCTTAGTTAGATTTGTTAGCAGAAGAGGAGGAAATTAAGCGAAGAATCACTTTGGGGTGGTAAGCCTTCGGCAGAGCGAGCTCAACTTTCAAGAACCAGATGATCCCAAAAATCCCCAAAAAGAAGAATATACAACCAATGCATTCTCCCGATAGTCACTTATGGAGCTGAAACATGGAACCTAACCAAGAGACAGACCTACAAACTGAGAGGTATGCAACGTGCGCACGAGAGAATCATGTTCAACCTTTCATGGAGAGATCACAAGACTGCAAAGTATATAAGGAAGAAAACGGGTGTCCATGACATCATAGAATCTATTAGTAAACTCAAATGGCAATGGGCAGGCCATGTTGCAAGAATGGCAGACAACCGATGAACATCATGACTCACAACACGGATCCCCAAAGATCACATAAGAAACTGAGGTCGACAAAACACAAGATGGAGAGACGAACTAGACGGATTAAGGAAATACTAACTCCGCGACGCCCATGATAGAAAATTGTTGCAAATCCTGGAGAAGGTCTCTGTCCAACGACGAACGTTAAAAGACTGATGATTATGATGTTAGCAGGAACACATTTGGCGAACCTCTGTTTATGAAGCTATTGGGGCCCCCCTTCATTGGGGACCCGAGAGTTGTTTTCTGATAGTTCTCCCAGCCTCAGATACTCCTCTGAGTAAAATGGGATGATGGTATCAAAAGGCCTGAGAAAAATTCATGTTTCATACCATTAACCAACGTGTGTACGTGAAGGTATGAAAGATATGCTGATGACGAAAAATGCATGGCCATTAACACCTCTCGTTTTTGTTTTTTTTTGTTTTTTTTTTCGACGATGAATTAGCAGAGATGGATAGTATCTTTTCGGGGCTGTGCTAAACATGCAAGGTAGGCAGTGAGAGAATTGGTGGGGAGGGGCTCCAGAAACTGCTGAATTCAGTCAAGCATGATTCGCACATCCACCTACCTCTTGGTCCGACATATTTCGTAAGGAAAGAACGGGGTCGGACTTCTTTATCGGTCCTCAACGAGGAATGCACAGCAAAATATAGATCAGAGAATACTCGCGAATGAGGCAAGTTCTACACTCGTAGCTTCTTCTGAAGAACATCAGCTTTGTGGAACAATACAAGAAATCCCATTAGTTTCAAAAGGAAGGGTATACAACCAATGCATCCCCCCGAGAGTCACCCATGGAGCTGAAACATGGGACCAAACCAAAAGGTTAATCCTCAAATTCAGAACCACGGAACGTTCACAAGAGAGAATCATGTTCAACATCTCATCACAGTATATTAGAAAGAAAGAAAAACGGAGTCAAGGATATTAAAGAATCCATTAAAAAAACTCAAATGGCAACGGGCTGGTCATGTTGCAAGAATAGAAGACAACTGATGGACATCACGACTCACAACGTACGTCCCGAATGATCATATGGGAAACTGTGGCCGACAAAATATAATTTGGTGTGACGAACTAGACAAGTTCAGAAAGTATTGGCCCCACAACGTCCATAATAGAGAGGTCTAATGAATCCTTAGGAAGGTCTATATCGAACGACGCTAAAACGCTGATGATGATGAATGTTTTCCTGACGAGTATAATCATGACACATTAAAATCCAAAGTGGGCAAGTGCCTTGTACAATGTTAGTCTCAATAAATGTCTTATTAGTCTTCAATTTATATTTTTGTTTAACTCCTAAAGGTCATTTTAACTCTCTTATTGCTTTTCAGACATTTTCAGTCTTCATTTTGAACAAACATTTCAGTTTTTCCAACTTGACAATTCAATCCCAATAAGCTATTTTAACATTTTGTAACCGGTTTTAACTCTACGGCATAAATAACTTCCTTCACAATAATTCTTTAATGTGAAAAGTGGTCAAAAGGCCTGGTTTAGGGTGACTATAAATAACCGTATGTCTGACTAAACCGAGTAAATATTTTCATAACAATAGATAGGTACATAAAAAGACATATAGGTATGAATAGTTTATATGAATAGATTGGAATAGAATTGGTCTAAGATATGAATACAGATTGGTATATACTGAAATAGATAAATATGAATATATATATATATATATATATATATATATATATATATATATATATATATATATATATATATATATATATGTGTGTGTGTGTGTGTATATATATATATATATATATATATATATATATATATATAATATAACAAGATACAATTAAATGACAATAATTTCAAAATTATTATACTTTCATTTATACTTTATTACCTGGACACATTTCGATATGTTTTCAATCTTTTTCATGCAGGGATATCCTCAGGAGTACAATCCAATCTAAAAATCAGCATATCCTGATATGAAAAAGTTGGAAAGCATCGGCAATAAAGCATAAAAGAAAGTTTAATAATGTTTCCAATATTGTCATTAAATTGTATAGATATGTATAAATGAACTAAATATGAATAGACTAAGATAAGTAGATTGATACGAAGAGACTGAGATAGATAGATAGATAGATAGATAGATAGATAGATAGATAGATAGATAGAAATGAAGATATACACATATCCAGATACATCCATCCATACAAAACAGCTTGCAAGCTACTATAGAGAGAGATAGAGAGACTATATGCGAAAATAAGTGTCGCATACGGAGAAAACATGTGCCCCCAGACATTAACGTTTCTACCTCTTCAGTTCGTTCGCATTTATAGCATGCCACGCCAGAACAAATTCAGGGTTAACATTTGTAGACTATCGTAACGAACATCTGATTATAATATAGGGGCGAGCACCTTTCTTTTCACGAGGAATGAAAGTATATCTATTTATCTATCTATTAGTAATCGTCAACAGACACAGTCAACAGAACTGTCAACATCGGTTCCATTAGTTTTTCAAGTTGATCGGGCTATCAGGTTGGCTATAAATGTATCACACACACAGGCCGTGCTAATGGAGCCAGAGGGCTGAAAATTTAAACATTTATTCCTTACCATGTATAAAAAAAGCTTCTTTTTGTTTTTGAAATCAAGCAAAGAATTACTCGAGGATGGCAAGCCATCGGCAGAGCAAACTCAACCTTCAAGAACAAAAAAGTCCCATCAGTCTTAGAAAGAAGAGGATACAACCAATGCATCCTCCCGATAGTCACCCATGGAGCTGAAACATAGAACCCTAACCAAGAGACTGACCCTCAAACTGAGAACTATGCAACGTGCACATGAAAGAAGCACACAATATTCGGGGAAAAAAACAGAAGTCAGACATATCATAGATCTTTAGAGATCACATGCGAATCCGAGGCCGGCAGAATACAAGATGGAGAGACGAACTAGACAAGTTCAAACAGTATTGGCTCCGCGACACCCATGATAAAGAGGTACAACGAATCCTAAGGAAGGTCCAACAATAGAAGATAACAGACTGACGATAACATAGGATTTTTAGTGGGGGTTAAATTTTCAATGTAAATTTATGCTAAAGAAATTTGTTTCACTAATTCGATTCTCAAGTGGTATCGTGATGATGCCACATGAAAATTGAATTCGTGAATCTAATTGAAAAAATCTTTACTCATTTTTGTAACCACTCAACAGATGGTATTGCGCACTTTTTTAACTAAGACCTTCATAATACATTAATACATAAACATACAAAGTTGATATATATATATATATATATATATATATATATATATATATATATATATATATATATATATATATATATATATATATATTACTTTGAACGCATTTGAAATGACTCACAGTTAATACACGGTGAATGTAACATTCAGCTCAGACAGCCTGAATTGAACAAACAATTAAAGAAAACGGGCTGCTGCAGGAAATTGCTTATTTTATCGATTGATCCAGTGTATTAAGGGGAGATCAATTCAAATAGAGTTTTGAAGTAATAAAACACATTTATAATTATTTCTGTTGGATTATGCATTCATTTCCATGTGTGTTTGTGTGTGTGAATGATCATAACGTTTCCCGTGTCTCATAGGGTATTCCATAGATCTCTCCAAATCATTCCATCAGGAAATAAAGATCCTTATATTCATTATGTTTTCCATTGAAGAAGCTATTTCGTGCCACCAGTTCCCTAAAGTTTTGGGTACCTGCTCGTACATATTTTATCATTTTTATCATCAACCTTATCATCATCTTCGACTTCCTCCAAGAATTGCCAGAGCTCTCTATCATGGGCGTCGTAAATACTTTCTGAACAAGTTAGTCATGCCATCTCATATTTTGCCGATCGCATTTTCACATACGATCTCTGGGAATTCACGTTATGAGATGTGATACCCAGCAGTTGTCTGATATTCTTGCAGCATGACCAGCACATTGCCATTTAGGTTTTCTAATAGATTCTGTAATATCTCTTACTCTCGTATTTTCTCTAATATACTCTGCTGTCTTGTGATCTCTCCATGTGATGTCGAGTATGATTTTCTCTATTGTGCGCGTTGCATAGTTCTCAGCTTATGGGTCAATCACAACACAATTATTATTTCATGGCTAGAAATAAAATAAACTAAGTCTTTACGATTAGAGTTTATGCACTTCTTTTTTTCTCGAAAGAGTACGAAATATTTCCCTAAGCGTACTATATGACAGTAGGATACCCTTGCTAATTAACGTTATATTCCCGCCAACTCTACTGAATGTATCGTCTGCTCTGAATTATTTTGCAAAATGCTCTGTTTCAGTACGTAATTAGATCGTAACAATGAACACTCCTCTCTGTCCAATCGCGAGCATGGTACGCTTTGATGAGATTTTGTTGAATAGCAGTCTTTTGAATGAGCTTTTTATTTCAGCTAACGAAGTTGGAAATGGTATAGGTATCCAGCGATGTCTTCCCGTCTGTTCTTCGAAACAATATCTTCAAATGATCTCAATGGATTTCAATGAGAATGTACAAGGGTTACGGGGAAATAAGTGATTGAATCTTATGGCAGATCCAGAAATCTTTTACTCTCGTAGCTATATGCCCTCACAATATCTCCAAAAGCTCTGTACAAATTTCAATGAAATTATCTTGATAGGTGAATCATAGAGCAAGGGAGGACTGGTTGAATTTTTTGGCCGATCCAAGAATCTTTTTAACCCTTACCTTACCTGCTTCGTAATTATTTGTGTTTTTGTGCAGGTATTTTTTTTTCTTTTTCTTTTTTCTTTTTTGTAACGATGGAGTTGGCAGAGGTATTAGTTGTGTACGCTTTGAAAATTCTGTTTGTTTATAATGTGGATGTTCTTGTTTCCTGGACACAAAATGTCTAGACTTTTCTGCCTATTGCTATGTCAGACGTAATAATCATGATAATTTCCTGATAAGTGAGTTCCGTCGGAGACAGTAACTTCATAGATGGTTAGAGAAGGACACCAGTCGTAGTGTCGCATAAACGGGAGGAAAAAAAAAAAAAAGAAAAAAAATCGATAATTCCAGTTGTGGGGATTGGAACAGATGGATTTATTTGTGTGTGTATATATATATATATATATATATATATATATATATATATATATATATATATAAAATTGTAAATTGCGTTATATTATATTGAAACTCTGTTTGAAATGATCTCCCGTCACTGCACCGTGTATGTATCATTTGGCAAAGACAGCGTGAAAAGAATAAACAATCAAAGAAAATGCAGAGGACCAAACAACTGTTTTAACTCCTAATTCTTATCTTGTTCATTCACTGTCTATATTTGTTTCTTTCAATGCGACAGTTATGTTATTGAAGAATGGATTCATGATCCGATAGAATGATTATAAATTGCGTTATATCATATTGAAACTCCATTTGAGGATCATTTCAAATAGAATTTCAATATGATATAAAACGACATAATCATTTCGTTGGATCATATATCCATTTCTTAATAACATATATATTGAGAGAGGTGGAGCAATGTCATCTTAGATGAAGCAACACTTAAAACTATATATATATATATATATATATATATATATATATATATATATATATATCGAGAGAGAGAGAGAGAGAGAGAGAGAGAGAGAGAGACTCACAGTCAATAATTGAACAACTACAGCATCAAAATTTGGAATAATGTAAAAAAAATCCATCGAAGAATAAATATGGTAAGAATAAATTCTATTCATGACATCACTGATGTTTTCGACTGGAAGACATCGGAAGATATCTTTTTTTTCTACTGAATATTCAACCCGGAGAAGGTGAGTATTTCAGTTGATATATATATGTATAAATTACATTATATTGTATAGGAACTTATTTGAAATGATCCCCCGCCACGACACGATTAATACATCACTCAATTTAGACAGCGTAAATAAAATAAACCATTAAAGAAAATGGGACTGCTGCAGGAATCGAACAGACCGTTGAAGCGGCTACTCGTATGGTGCACCTGAAGAAAGTCAGAGGTGGAATCGGCCGAAACGTTGAGTTAACGACAAAAACAACAAAAAGAAGTTCAATCGTCCGAGAAACTCTTTGCATGTTAATCACCCCTCTGAACATTACTAACAGAATTTGCAGACCATTTCGATAAGTGGAAGGAATGCTTTGATCCCGAGGGGATTACTTTGAATAGAACTAAGGCACCATTCCCCTAGGCTGGCTATTTTTCGTCGATAATAAATGGCTGGGTACTTTCCGGACAGACCTCGAGCATGCACCCCTTGGCGTCAGGATCATTATAAAATGAATGTGTGTCAAGCGTTTTCACTGGCCCTCGTTATCTTTTTTTTCTTTTTTTTTTTTTTGTATAAGAGACTGCTATGTGTGCAAGTGCTAGAATAGATACTCTTATTATCAGAGACATTCTAGAACGTTCCGCACCCTCACGAAGCAATAGATGGGCCCGTGTTTACCTTTAGAGGGGAAGGCGATTCCAGTAGCAGACGGTAGAAGGTTAAGATCTTTTGATGATGTTGTATAGGGTAATGTTGATAAGGCGGCGGCGGAGGAGGAGGAGGAGGAGGAGAAGACTGTCAGCTGGTGTAGCGCGTGGAGGTCAGAGAAGAGTGAATGAAGCTTATCAGTTGCCAATTCCAATATAGATTGTCGGGCTTGACCTGCAAGATGAATAAAGCTAAAAAGCAGATAAATAAAGTTGTCCCTCGAAATTGCGCGGTTCGCGATATAAGGAGAGTGGTTCGTGGTCTCCAAACATCGCTGCCTTGATTATCGCTTACTCGTCCAGAAAACCACGATTAAAAACAGAATTTGATTATCGACATCATCAAGATAATCCAAAATTGCCAGAGCTCTCTACAACGGGCGTTGCGGAGTCAATATCCTCTGAAATGAAGTTCGTCCCGTCATCTTATACCTTGTTGGTTAAAGTTTTGCATATAATTTTTGAGGATCGACCTTATGGGTCGTCTGATGTCCAACGGTTGTCTGACTTTCTTACAACATGACTAGCCCATTGCCATTTGAGTATTGGACTAACTTAATATTACTGAAATATAACATTTCTTCAATTTGATAATCAATTGACTTTTAAGTATATTTTAATCTCGGTTTTACTTATTTGATATTCGTGACTTATTTCATAAATGAGAAAATGTTTTAAAAAGTTCTGATAAGTTAGATTGATTGAAAAGAAACTGAACAAGGCGGTAAGAGCTTGATGCAGATTTATAGCTGCTAAATACACTAAAATGAGTTAGTTCTTGCTTGAAATACAAAATTGGAGATCTTGAAGCTAAGCAGCATTCAGACTCAGCTTGGAGGTTCTGCTTGATGGTTGTTGGGCTCGTGAGCCTCGTTGTTTTGTGATCATTTTGCAATCCCCTCAAAATCGTGACGATAGTATGTTGGGCTGAATCTTCAGAGGGTTGGGTGGTGGGAGGTACAGGAGACTTGATTGTAGGGAGAGAGGGAGGCTTTGAGTGCTTTATTGAGAGAGAGAGAGAGAGAGAGAGAGAGAGAGAGAGAGAGAAAGAGACGGGGGAGAGAGATTCGAAAGAATCGTTTTATTCGAGAGAATCGTTTATTTTTCTCAAATCCAAAACTTCAAATGGCTACAATTTGCATTTAGTCCGTATATTCTTATACAGAATGTGGTACGATGGCCAATGAGGAGTATGGGGCATCGCTGGCCACATGATGTCTATCCTACTCTTTGGTAGATCCTTTCGTAGTCAGCTGTTGCCATTTGAAGTAAGATTCTGCAACAATAGATTCCAAAGTATTACGACTGAATTGGCGTTGTCTACAGTGATTGACACATTAACAGTGTTGTGACAGGATATCAATTCAAATGAGTTCCTATGTAACTCATTTTATTTGTACCTATATAACGCATTTTATGATCATTATGTCGGATCACTTATATATATCAAGAAATAGATATATAATTATGTTAATAATTTGAGTTATATATAACACAAATCATCAACATTATTATTATTTTATACCTCCAGCCGCTTTGAAAAAAAAACAACCCAATCACCATAATTATCTTAAGCATATAGAAACGGACCAAACTTAAAATGATAAATTCAGGGTCACATAAAAGTGAACTCCAACACGGGGTAACACATTTAAATGAAAATGAAACACTCTCAGAGAGGAAACATACCACAAACAGCTGATGGTTTAACAACTAACTGTTAAAGAAAATGCCTACATTATCTCGTCCCCCATGTTCTAAACAGGGATTTGAAATAAACTGAATCATCCAGAGGAAGCCTACACAGAGCAGAAACAAACTTGTCTGTGTAACGAATCCTTTACTTCATCATACATATACATATGTGTGTGTGTATGTGTACATACTTTTACTCATACAATCGTGTTTTCATATTCACAATGCATGTATACAGTGCATATATATGTATTATATCATTCGGAAAATCAAAGATCCACTCTGCACTAATGCCCTTGCGAAAGGAATGAATCAATCTGTTTTCCCGTGCAATAAGTGAAATAGCTGGGCAGATTGGGCCCTCTAGCCTTAGGAAGGCATCCAGTCTAGGAGGAGGACAACTCTGATTCCAAAGTAGGAATGGAGCTGCTTTTGGGTGATTTGACGCTCAATTGAACGTCTTTCCGGCGGCTTCTTCTACCAGATGTAGATTCTAGATGTATCAATTTACCTTTCCTTTGGACTACATGAGCAAGGACGAGGGTGAGATTCTGATGGTTGGGCATCCAAGGATTTTCATACGCTTCGCCTAGCATGCTCCCCGTTGACATGAGACACTCCACTGTCTGTACAGACTTGACCGAGGCCATCCTATATATATATAATTGTATCAAATTTAAACTAAATCCGGGAAACGTTTGCTCCCATGGGTGAACAGTTATATAGTATTTTGGTAGCGATAATTTATTCCAAAATCACCAATAAGTGTACCCTATAACTTTTTATAGTAAAAACTAAGTTTCAAGATAGGTTTTATCTGAGCAAATATAGTAAAAGACAAAAAACAAACAAGCAAACAAAAACAAAAAAAAAATAACAAAAAACGATATCGTATTTCGATGCGTGTCTAACTATTCATCCGGGGAACTGATAGATAGATATGAGCAGACTTAGATAGATAGATAGATGGATAGATAGATAGATAGATTGATAGATACATACATACATACATACATAACATCTTTAAGTGCATTTAGATAGGGTGAGATATCATTCCCATTCACAATGTTCTGATGAGAAGTGAACAAGATGACCTCGATTGAGCGTGGGTTGTGTCGAATCAGAATTGGCGCCAAATGCAAGCTCTTATGTACAATCGTCATTCGGGGAAATATGTTGTGTCCTTCAATGACTTATCTCAATGGCTCCCAAAACTTTTCTGAATCATGGCGCCCCAAGTGTATAAAGTGGTTTTCTCGGCACCCCAAAACAGAAAATACTGAGCTCCACAATGATCATTGATATCTATCAAAAAAACTTTTCCATGTGTAGGAAGAGAAGAACTACAACTTTGGGAAAATACCTAATTAAAAAAAAACAAAAAAACTTTCAAATCCATATCGATAACGTACTAGTATTATCAATCTTTTTGAGTATTCTGCAGTGCACGTGGGAGCTAATCGAATCCCCCCAAGGAAACCGTAACGCACTCTTTGGGAATCACGTGACTTACATATTTAGTTTTGAGAATATTCAAACTTTTTAGAAAAATGATTTCCTTTGATCGAAAAAGAAATTTGAATTTTGGCCCCAAAAGGGTACCTAAAAAAGGAATCTTGATATTTTTCTCGATAAATGGCATGAGAATCTAGATAATTCTAAATATGATTTGAGACAATTCTAGATATAAACTGAAAGCGAATAAGTTGGACTGTGGTCAAGTGACCAACTTTCTATTTATAAATCTAATGAAATGAAATTGCTTGCCAGATTTCAGCCTCTGCAATAGCCTTGAGTGATTCTGATTTTGCTGAGGCTCATTTTTGTTGTCATTGTCATTGGCAATGTAATTGTTGTTACTAAGGGAAAATAAACTCAACTCCAGAGTGGGGGTTGAAAATTGAAGAAAAAAGTCACACCAATCGATGCAAACATTTGTTCTGAGCAGATGTGTTGATTAACTTGACAAAATCAATAAAACCATCGAATCACTGTAACTCTAATAATGACCCAACCAACTGGCCAAGAGGGCTATGTTTGTATGCATGCCTCTCTAGGCGCCTCTGGTCACATTTTTTTAGGCCACAATCATGAAAATGTTCATGAGTAAACCAGTAAGCACTATTCAAAATACTTTTTTGTTTTTTTTCCTTCATGAATTTGCCTTTTTGTGTTTTTATGGTCATTTTGATCCAACTACCCATATTTAGTGCTAGTATTTCTTTGGATAATTTTAGATAAAATATTTATCTTATTGGGATAATTTTAGATATTCTATGGTTATTTTTGGTCCAACTACCCAAATCATGTACTAATATTTCTTTAGATGATTTTAGATAAAATATCTATTTTATTGAGATAACTTTAGATATTCTATGGTCATTTCGGGTCCAACTACCCAAATATTGTGCTAGTATTGCTTAGATGATTTTAGATAAAACATCTATTTTATTGAGATAACTTTAGATATTCTATGGTCATTTCGTGTCCAACTACCCAAATCTTGTGCTAGTATTGCTTTAGATGATTTTAGATAAAACATCTATTTTATTGAGATAACTTTAGATATTCTATGGTCATTTCGGGTCCAACTACCCAAATCTTGTGCTAGTATTGCTTTAGATAATTTTAGATAAAACATCTATTTTATTGAGATAACTTTAGATATTCTATGGTCATTTCGGGTCCAACTACCCAAATCTTGTGCTAGTATTGCTTTAGATGATTTTAGATAAAACATCTATTTTATTGAGATAACTTTAGATATTCTATGGTCATTTCGGGTCCAACTACCCAAATCTTGTGCTAGTATTGCTTTAGATAATTTCAGATAAAATATCTATTTTATTGAGATATATTTAGATATTCTTTGGTCATTCTGGGCCCAACTACTGAACATATGTGCTAGTATTTCTTTAGAAAATTTTGGATAAAATATCTATTTTATTGAGATGGTTTTAGATAAACGCTGTATTTGGGATGATAATTTAAGATAATTTTCGGATGATTAATTAATTCTGGTACACAAGCAGGCGATGGTGACTCGCTCACGTGAGATACAGATATTTTATTATTTTCTCTCTTTGTAATTTCTCTTCTTCATCATAATTCTCAACGGTTGCCAAGATTCTAATTCAAGATATTACGAGAACTATTTACCTCTTATTGAGGTTCGACCAGTTCTTTGAGTGAAGTATGGTCCTGATTTGTGAAGCCTGCAACATCCCAAACATTAAATGTTATTTGAAACCGTCAACCTGTCAAAAATGTTTTTCAGTTTTCAAGTTGGCTGGCTTGGCCGGCTATGTATGAATGCATTTCGTGTACAGGCCACTCCAGTGGCGCTACAAGACTGAGGATTCGAACATTTATTCCTTATTGTGCCTAGAAAACACTTTTTTCTATTAAATTCACTCGAAAGTAGATTTTTAGTGGGTGCTCAAAATACAATGTAAATTTTTGCTAAATCGATCTCTTCGTTTGTGTCCAGCAGAATTCACGTCTTTATTTATTTATTGATTGATTGATTAAGACATTTTTAGTGATCATTGTCCAACAAAAGACGAGGGAAGGATTTTTTTTTTAATGATCACCATTTTTTTTCAATTTTTGTAATGGATCACCCCTACCAGACATTGGTCTTATGACAGATTTTATTGATTGACTAATCAGACCTGTTATAATTATCGTTTCATTTCTTGTTCATTATTCTTGTTGTCCTTCTGTTATTATTATTATTATTATTATTATTATTATTATTATTATTATTATTATTATTATTATTATTATTATTATTATTATTATTATCATCATCATCATTATTATTATCATTGCATGTCCGTTCAAAATGGGCATCCGCTTTCATAAAAATCTCCAGGAGGTTTAAACTTGGAATAATGAGACGCTGTCCTTTATTTATGATACTGTGAATAGCAATCAAAACAGAATTTTAAAAAAGAAGACCGTACTTCATCTCACTATAAATCAATTTAATCTTGTTTTGTTGGAAGGTACGGCGAGAAAAAACACAGCTTCTCTCTCTCTCTCTCTCTCTCTCTCTCTCTCTCTCTCTCTCTCATTTACGCTATATGGAAAAGAATGATTGAAATGACATTTTTGAAAGAATTTCTTGTATATGCATTGTATTTAAAGCTGAAAAGCTCTCTAGACTATGTATATATATTTGTGTGTGTGTGTGTGTGTGTAAGTATGTATATATGCTTGTTGTATGAATTTAAGCCTGTCTGACACAATGTTGGTGAAATGACAATGGGGGGGAAGGGGAAAATTTAAGAGAAAAACAGGAGAATCTCCATCACGTGGGTACGTTTCGATGTTTATATTTTATATAAACACACAAGAGCCCTAAAATTAGATGAAAAGACAAACGCCCTGAGCCAACACAGAAACACACGCAACCACAATTTCTACTTCCATAAAGCCCATCTCTTTAAAAATATACATGACTCTCCGACACGCAGATGCATCGAAACAGCAGTCCGATTCTAGTGCAATACAGCAGCACGAAGGAATTAAAAAATCATTTTTAGATTATTATTATTATTATTATTATTATTATTATTATTATTATTATTATTATATCTTTCTTTCTTCTTATCGTAGTATTTTTTTCTCTCTTTTTTCCCCTCTTTGTCTTCCAAGATTCCTTTCATTGTAATTATTATCAGGAGTAATAGTTGCACTCGTGGAAATAATACGAAATTATTTCGCATTTTCATTACTCACGGAATCAATTTTAACGTAAGTCTATACCTTAATAGTATTGCTTTTATTGCCATTATGATGCTGTCACAACATAGGTACTTGGAGGAAGATTACCTTGCATACAACAATAATTGCCTCTCCAGACGATAATACAAAGTCCCATACAATGTACAATGGCCGACATTTCGTCTCAAGTGGCCTATTTGATTGAAGGAATGAACATTTGTATCAGTCCAGAATAATGACTGAAACAGACGGTACGATGATGAAAAATCGGTTGATCATGGAATCAACATCTGTTTTCCGCTATTGTTATTTATATTAGAGTACAGTTTACGTGCTGTCAGAATTCAGCATTTTAACCACGTCATCAGAGCATAAAATTTTATTTTACAACGTCAGTTGCACTTTTTAGCGTAGCATCGTACAAAAACACATTGGTAATTATTATGGGGGGGGGGATTGTACCTTCAACGTCAGAAAATGATGGCCGGTATGAAACTAATATTTTGCCAGTTACTATATCGACTCCATCTGCATGGATAGTGTATTAGTTAGCACGTATGCCCTACACCCTGAAGGTCATGGGTTCGATTTCTGGTATGGTGTGAGCTCAGTAATTGATTTAGTAGACTTTAAGCTGCCTGACTCGGGTGGAGGTATCCTTTCAGAGGACATATACGATCAGAACAGACTTGAGACTTGCAAGTATCACTAAGCTGATACATAAAACTGGAACTTTGTCATCGGCCTCCTTACTCTATTACCAAGTGTATCTGTGAGATGAATTGAACAAAAACAATTCAGTGGTCAGTGAACAAAAATTGTATATCAGCATACTGATAGACGCACTCGTCACCGCATCCTTCGGTGGGTTACTGACAAAAAATATACATACAAATAGATGCAGAGTATTATAGTAGCAAATCACCTGATTTCAAGGTAATGCATGTCTTGAAATCTTTTTCATAATAATTGTCAATTTCAAAGATAGTCTGAATGCCAGAATATTATTCGTTCATTATTCGAATCGGATTATAGCGTTTATAAGAAAGGAAGGAGAGAGAGAGAGAGAGAGAGAGAGAGAGAGAGAGAGAGAGAGAGAGAGTTGGCAAAGAAAGAGAGATACCAATATTTTAAAATTATGTCACACCACGTCTTGTCGTTCTTATTTTGTAGATTAATTCTCTACTTAGAGAGTGCAAGAAATCTATATTTTGTTTATACCTAATGTATATATGCATATATACATATATGGTTAATTTATTTTTATAGACAATGAGGAATACACAGATTATGTGAATAATTATTAATGCAGAAAACTCTACTTCTCTTCATTTTCTCCTCATTTCTCTATCTCGCTAATAATGTAGGGGTTCCACCCTACGAAACGTCCGTGGATAAATACCTATTCACCCAATCTATGTTTTCCTCATTATCTATAAAGTTTTCTTCATTATGACAGATATAACCTATCCATCTAATAATCAATTTATATAAACATATGTTTGCATTGTGGATATGAAGTGATCCGATGGAATGTTGATTGAAAGTGAAGAGAAAAACTAAGAAAAAGCAAGTGTTATATCACATTTTTTTTTTCATTATCATGTAGGCGTGTTACGATTTGTTTTGTCGGGTGACAGCCATCTTTTTCAGAGAAAATATGGAGCAGTTCAGTGAAAATCTTGCTGTTTGCATGTTTGAGATTGAGGAAAGAAATGGAGATATTTCCGTTGTTTGCTTGTTTAGTGGGAGCAGGAGGGGAGGTGTTTGTATCTGTGTTGGTGAGTGTCAAATCTGGTCTGAGAATGAAGGCTGGCACCCGTCGAACTGCATCAAAACATGCCCACGTGATAATGAAAGTTTTTTAGATTCAAGTATTTCTTTTCCCCTTCCGTTCTTAACTTTCATCAATATATATATATATATATATATATATATATATATATATATATATACATACATACATATATATATATATATATATATATATATATATATATATATATATATATATATATATATATCCCAATGAATTATGTTAAGACGGTACTTTTCGTTAATCTTAATCTAATAGCTATTTATTTCTGTCTCGGACGTTTTAGCTGGGATCAACTTGAAAAATCGATTGGAAACAAAGTGTTCTAATATAAAAACAAATATCTATGAACGTTACCAGATGCTGTCAAAAACTGTGTACTAAACGTCAACGTCCATTCTTTTTCTTGTATACATATTTTTTAAGGAGATTAGTGGAATATGAATTTAGTTGTCATTATTTTCCTGTAATGTTATGGGTATCTGAAGGAAGGTTATATGGCACATAACATGATTGTCAAATGGCACTACTTGCGATTATATAAATTTTCTCACAATACACAGTGGCTGACATTTTGTCTCAAGTGGCCCATTTGATTAAGTGACTGAAAAAAAAAATGGCTGAAGCAGACGATGTGATACGAAAAATGGTGGGTTACAGATTAAATATCTGTATTCTCGAGATTTTTATAGACTTAGCTGATATTTTTTAATGATGTGATAATCATCGTGGGTACAACAACAGTCTCGGATGATGGCTGCTACCCATACTAAGTGCGACAGACCCAGGAGAAAAGAAAGTCATGTGGATGCAGTTTGATAAAAGAGCAAGAGAGAGAGAGAGAGGGAGGGAGAGAGAGAGATTCAAGTTGTTTAGGAAGAAAGTAGGCAAAGAGAGAGAAGAAAGCAATTCAGGTAGTTTAATGAGAGAGAGAGAGAGAGAGAGAAAGAGAGAGAGGCTGATTGCAGTAATTGAAAATGTGAATGCCAAAGACATAACTCATTTTATATATATATATATATATATATATATATATATATATATATATATATATATAGTATCACCCATAAAAAAGTACATCGATACAAATTTTTAATTCAAAAATTTGATTTCGTTCTAGATCAAACATAGCAGGCTTTTATTATTTCAAGTGGAACGTCACGCAATCAAAACAGATTTTATCGGTTATTATTTACGACCAAACTCTATTGCACAGATATACCGTGTTTAAAAATATTTTTTCATATCAATGTGCTCATTTTTGCATGGCAACATATACATATGTATTAATAATATCTTTTTTGATCGTGTAATTTATCTCAGGTAATAACGAAATCTTGTTATATATAGTTGAGAAGAAAATTGATAACTTTTCTCTTCAAAAAATGGTAGCGGTGTACTCATTTATGGGCGACACAGTATGATCATCATTTAGATATTCATCCAATCACCGTATCCCTACAAATGGTCCGATCGGCCGACGAGCCGAATGCGTTACAGATCCTTCTCTCTTTGTTCGTCTGTGCGCCTGTGTGTCTGTGTGTCTCCGGGAGCTCCTTGTCAAATTTAGGGGGCTACAAACTTTGAAATTCGGTATCATCTAAAAAGTTTGTTTTGTTTTTGTTGTCTCCAAAAAGTGCTTATTTTTCAGGTCATTTTGGACCAGTAATAACCAAATTTTGTGCTGGTATTTTTTAGATAAATTTTGATAAAAGGTCTATCTATTTTAGATAATTTTAGATAATATCTTAGATAATTAGTTCTGGTACACGGAGTGAGATTAAGATGTGATTTATAGAATTGACGACCTCATATTTCTTTCTCTGCATAGTTTAAATACGCCGTTTTGCTATGTTCAGTCAATTATACAGTTTATTCTTACTGAATTGTTCTGGACCGCCTTTAAAGCAATCCAGTTTCTCTTTTAACAGTAACTCCGTTTTGTTTTGCATCTCAAAATGTCTGTCTTGTTGTTTAGATTTCCATTTTTGTCTTCTCGTTTGGAAGTTTTCTCAGACTCTATTCGTCCTCCGACTCCAACTTTAGGCCACAGTGATTCATCTATGCAAAGGATGAATATCAAATGAATATTTGAATACATTTATTCATCGAAACTGCCAACACAGGTTTTGACCCATTAGAGTAATTATTCCTAATAACAATAATAAGGATGATAATGAAAGAAATTATTGTAGCCAGAAGTTGGAATAGGAGAGTGAATTGACGATCGGAAAACTTTGAAACTGGAAGCCAAAATTATGGGGGAAAACAATACGACCATTTCAAGAGGGACATCCGTACTTTAAAAAAAAACAAAAACGAATTACCGTAGCCCGTGCATGTACCAGAACTAATTATGTAAAATCTAAAAAAGAATATCTCAAATTATATCTAAAAAAAGACGGTTGATCAAAAATGTTCTAAAAAAATTGATCTTTTTATGTAAAATTATCTTAAGAAATTACAGTACAAGATTTGGACAATGATGTACAAAAATGATCATTGATACAAAAAAGGGGTTTTTGAAAAAAAAAAAGCTTTTTGTCGACGGTGCTTACTGGTGTACTGCTGTAAATGTAGCCCCCAAAATGTGGCCAAGAGCGCCTGGAGACACACAGGCTCAGAGACGAGCAAAGAGAGAAGAATCTGTAGCACGCTCGACTGGCTGGTCGGATGGGCCAATCGTGAGGATATAATGATAACATAGAAGCTAAAGATGGGAAGGAAAACAACAATATGGACCTTTCAAGATACAAAACGGGGGAATTACAGGTAACACGGCTGCAAAGAGGACATATGAAGGGAGAAACTGAATTGCTATTAAAGGCGGCCCAGGAAGATTCCATAAGAAGCAACTATATCAGGAACCTATCTGAAAACTGACCCTCAAACTAAGAACCATGCGACGCGCACAAGAAAGGATCATGCTTAACATCAAATAGAGAAGCCAAAAAACAGCACAGTTTTTTTGTGAAATATCATGAAATCCATTAGAAAGCAGAAATGGCAATAGGGTGGTCGTGTTACAAATATTTCAAACAACCAATGGACACAATGTGGATCCCTAGAGATCATATGCGTGATTATGATCGGCTACAAAATAAGATGGCGTGACGATTTGGTCAAGTTCCTAAAATATTGGCTTAGCGACGCCCACAATGAAGAGGTCTGGCAGATCTTGGGGTAGGCGTTTAGAGGCTGCTGCTGCTGCTGATATGAGGGCCAAGATTGACTTAACACAGCAAAATTGCGTATTTAGACTATGCAGAGAAAGAGATAAGGCCGTCAATCCTATAATAAGTGGCAACTTAATCTCTCTGCAAAGCGCTTAGGGAATGTACAAGAAGATAGAGAGTTAACACAGGTCATATTAAAAATAATTATGTCGTAATATTACTATTATTACTAGCTGAGCCTGTGGGAATTCAACGGTTTAATTAGAGACAACCACCAAGAAATAAAGACCAATATTACGATTAAATGTTTTATTTAAGAGCTACATATATATAACAAAAAATCAAATAAAGTAAGCCAGAAACAGAACTCCAGTTTAAATGTCTGCTTTATCCTTCCTTGCTCTCTCTCTCTCTCTCTCTCTCTCTCTCTCTCTCTCTCTCTCTCTCTCTCTCTCTCTTTAACTTATATTCGTTCCAGCAGTTGAGCCCATCGCTCTTTTCCCCTCTTTTAAAAACATGATTAAAGCATCCAGCTGTCAGGCCTGTCTCTATTTTCCCCTCTCTTGAAAACATTATTTGCTATCGTGACGTGATAGATAAAGAGGGTAGCAGTTACGTATTATTATTATTATTATTATTATTATTATTATTATTATTATTATTATTATTATTATTATTATCCCAGGGTATCACTGCTGTAATGCATGGTTATCTTGTCTTCCATCCACAAAATACAAGATGTTCATGATGTCTCCGAATAATATTTGATGTTTTGAAGAGTGAAGCCTTTTGCATCCAGTCGATATTAATGTCCTAGGTGTTCAGTTTCAGGAGATACTTTTTGAGATCTGTAGTTACTGCCCTCAAATCTTTGTTTGGTACGATCTTAATCGATTTCTTCCATAATTTTTTGCTGTTATTTCTTCAAGTCATGGTATTTTTTTATTTTTTGCTTTTCTTTCTCTTTCTGTTTGCTGGGCATGGGACATTGATATAGCTTGGTAGTTTTTCAAAATGATAATAACAATGTCTGCTCGTCTGAATTTTTTCTGTCAGTGATGGTGTTAAGGTCATAAAGTTATTACATAATATGATATATATGTAATAATGATAATGATAATAATAATTATTATTATCACTATTATTTATATTATCATTATTATTATTATTATTTGCCTTTTCACGTAAGGTGCGTGGTGACCAAGTGACAGCAGGTTATGTGGTTCACGGTCTTATCCCTTCCTTCACATGGGGGCATTTGCTGCTTGTTTTGGTTCTATCGATTTTCGCCTCTTGTCTCCGACATTTCATAGCTGTCTTTCGAATTATCCGTATAGTTTTTTCTGTCCTCATTTTTTGTTCCTTGTTTGCGTGCTGCTCCTCCGTTAGCTACTTCTCTGTGTGTTCGTTTGATTACTTCGTGCGCTTTTTTATAATGTTTCCGCTTTTTGCTTGCACATACTTTTCTAATCACGTTTTTGCTTTTTTGGACACAGTCTTCTATGCTGATAAGTCCTCTACCACCTTCTTTACCCTTTACAGTCTATCTGTGTCATCTCTGGGATGTAAAGCCTTGAGCATTGTCATACGCAATCTTGTTCGCTGATCCATTGATTGTTCTTCCTTTGTCTATTCAAGGAGTGGCCCTGTGTATCCTACTATCAATACTGCCCACGTGTTCATTTCTTTTATCAGATTCCTGCTATTTAGTTTGGTCTCCAATATTTTTCTTATCCCCAAGGTATTCTCTTCTAATTTTCTCTTTTATTTCTTTCCATTTTATTGCGTCACATTCGAGTACTCCAAGGTATTTATATAGGTCCTGTATGTTCAATTCTTAGATTTTGTGTTATCTGTTAATTGGATTCCTTCGGCTGCTGCAATCCTTCCTTTGTGCATTACCATTAGTGTGCAATATTCTATTTAAAACTCCATCCCAATATCGTTGCTGTATTCTTTCACTTTGTTGAACAACGTTTCGAGCTCTTTGTTGTTCTTTGCAAATAGTTTCATGTTGTCCATGTACATGAAATATTTGACTTTTCCCTTTGTTTGGGAGAATCAGAACACTTCGCTGTTTTTCAGGATTCTGTTGAGTGGTATCATGGTCAGAACAAATTGTAGTTGAGACAGAGAGTCTTCCTGGAAGATTCCCCTTTTTATACTTACCTCTGCTATGTTTTTCTCTTTTATCTGTCTAGACTACTTTTCAGTTTCTGCACAGAATTGACTATAAATCTCACCACTGGTTCTTGATCTTGAATATCCTGTGGAATCATGTCGTATGCTTTTTTAAAAAATAGTTGATCCATCCCATTGCAACGTTCTTCTTTCTTTTTCTTACTTGAACCTAACCCTAATATCATCCGATCGATATATATATATATATATATATATATATATATATATATATATATATATATATATATATATATATATTCTGCTATCTACCCGGTCATGACTTTTCAAGTGGTAGGCACGTGATTGATCTATAATTGCCTGTCTGGTTCCCTTTCTCAGTGTCATTTTGGCTTCGGGTCGTTCTATCCTTTGGTCATCCATCCTGGGACCTCACCTTTCTTTAGGCAACTTTGGAGTTAGTGGATAAGTATTTCGGGTAATTTGATGGATTTCTTAAACCAATATCCGTAGATCCCATCAGGTCCTGGTGTTTTCCAGTTGGCAATTTGAAAGCGTATTTCAATGTGGCTCCATTCAGTGCTACTGGTTCTCCATTGTCTATGTACTTGGGTTCTTTTTTTTTTTTTCATGCTATCTAATCATTCCGGTATTTCCATGTGTCTTTTTGAGTGTCCCCAAATGCTGTTCCAGAATTTCTTTATCGTTGCAACATCTGGCTTTATGTTTTGTTTTCTAACTCCTTTCAGATCCAGGTGAAACTTTCTTTTGTTGTTTTGCAATGTGTGGTTTTGTGTGTATTGGACAGTCCTTTGTCTATATCACTTGAGTCTTGCTTCTTTGGCTAGTCTCCCCTGATGTATCTCATCCCCTGCTACGGACACACCATTTTGTCTTATCTTGTACTTAGTCCCATAGTCTTACACGTGGTCTGTTCATGTATGGTGCATTTTTTAGTAGTCCTCCATCTCTCTGTTCTTCTTCTTCTTCTTCTTCTTCTTCTTCTTCTTCTTCTTCTTCTTCTTCTTCTTCTTCTTCTTCTTCTTGCTCTTCGCCTTCTTATTCAAACTTGATTTCCTTTTTCTTTTTTATCACGCTTCTTCTTCTTCTTCTCCTTCTTCTTCTTCTTTTTCTTCTTCTTCTTTCTTGTTTTTCTTCTTCTTCTTGGTTTTCTTCTCCTTATTCAAACTTGATTTCCTTTTTCTTTTTTATCTTGTTTTTTCTTCTTCTTTACTCTTGCCTTTTTTGTTCTTCTTCTTTTTGTTCTTCTTCTTTTTGTTCTTCTTCTTTCTTGTTTTTCTTCTTCTTCTTGGTTTTCTTCTTATTCAAACTTGATTTCCTTTTTCTTTTTTATCATGCTTCTTCTTCTTCTTCTCCTTCTTCTTCTTCTTTTTCTTCTTCTTCTTTCTTGTTTTTTCTTCTTCTTCTTGGTTTTCTTCTCGTTATTCAAACTTGATTTCCTTTTTCTTTTTTATCTCGCTTTTTCTTCTTCTTCTTCTTCTTCTTCTTCTTCTTTCTTGTTTTTCTTCTTCTTCTCGGTTTTCTTCTCCTTATTCAAACTTGATTTCCTTTTTCTTTTCTATCTCGCTTCTTCTTGTTCTTCTTCTTGTTCTTCTTGTTCTTCTTCTTCTTCTTCTTCTTCATTCGCTCTGGTTTTGCCCCCTTAGCTTTTCTTTCGCTCCCTCCTTCTTCTCTGCCCCGTCTCCCCACATTCCACTATATTGTTTCCTTCTTGAAAGAACGGTTATTTTCCAGTGGTTGCGACGAGAAATTTATCCGCTTTTCAAGCCCGTTCTCATTCCTCATAAAGCAACGAATCTTTTCCATTTTGTCTTTCTATCTTTTGTGTCCATACTAAATATATCTTTTAATTTCAATAGGACGCAGATGCTATGAAAAATCGACGTTACTCCTCCGCGTACTTCTGCCCTGACATGCAAGATACTGAGGATGCCGCTCATTATGATAACAGGTGATGTAATCAAACTGTCATTCTCATCAAAAAGAGTCGGTTTTAAACGTTTTATTGAAAATGAAATGAAAACACGCCACACCAGTGGATCATCGTAGTATGTTCGGTAGCGCTGACACAATCATACAAGAATAGAAAAGGAACAGCCCTGAATAAGAACATAAAATAAAAATGGAGTGAGAAGAAGAATTGAAACCATCCCGACGATAGCATTACTAAAATCAGGTAGAATACCGAGACGATCTCAGATTTGAAATCATTTGATCTCTAGTGAAAGGCAGAAGATTCTGCTGGTGCGAAAACTCATCGAGTACAAACAGTATTGCAAGAATGAGGCATTTAGATGCAAACAGTCATTGGAAGGCTATGAATGATTAACAAAAATACTGATTCACACATTAAAAAACACCAGGAAGTCTATCTTTATCTGAAATACAAAAGATCATGACGATGAGTGCTGTTCATATACTTAAAAAAAAAACTCTCTCAATCACCAAGCAATCCTTTGCCTGAAACATATATCCAACTTAGTATCTTTGTGTGAAACCCTCTCTTTATTTTTCTTTCCTTGGAATTCGTATTTGTTTAAATGCCTTTTCTGTTGCTTTATAGTAATATTTCAATCATATGTACCGAATGTGTAGAAGGCAGCCAAATTATAATTTTGAAAAATGCTCAATAACTTTATGCAATAAAAACACGCCACAGCCCAGAGAAAAGAAACCTTCACGTGCCTTGGATCTCATTTGAAAGACTTGATAAATGATTGCATCAAACAGCAAATTATGGAAAATAATAAGCGAACTGACGAGGATGGTAAACATGAAAGTCAGAGTGGTACCAGCAATAGTACCAGCACTCGGAACCGTACCAAAGACATTGAAAACGAATTTCGAGGAACTGGGTATGAGAGGAAGAATTGAGACTTCACAGACCACAGCACTACTGGTGACTGCTAGAACACTGAGGGGAATTCTGGGAATATGAGATCTACGACCCCTAGCTGTTAGCAATGGCCTAACAGCCAAGAAAAAAGCATAGTGAAGACGACACAAACCATAACACTGCAATAATAGGAGGGAACGATGTTAGAGGAGGGCTGGAAACATGAGGAGATTTACTATCACTTAGCCTCCGTCGATAATCACCAGGCAACTGGTGCAAAACTATAATTCACGGCACTGCTGCTGACTGTGAGAGAGAAAAGCGGTGGGCTCGAGATTCGAGGAGACTTGCTGTCACTCAGTATTCGGTGGTGACCACCCGACAACTGGTGCAAAAATCCTGATAATAATAATAATAATAATAATAATAATAATAATAATAATAATGATGATATACTGCTACTACTACTACTGATAATGATATACTACTACTATAACTACAACTAATAATGTACTAATACTAATAATATACTACTACTAATATACTACTACTTATAATAATAATGATATACTACTGATAATGATAATGTACGACTACTATTCCTACAAGTAATGATATACTACAAGTAATAATATACTACTAATAATAATATACAACTACTAATAATAATTATATACTACTAATAATATACTAGTACTAACAATATTAATGATATACTACTACTACTGCTAATGATAATAATGAACCTAGCTGCAGCAGGATCAAAAGCCACTCCTATTTCTTTTCCCGACTGAAGACGATGACTGCAACTTTATAATAAATAAACATTTCATGAAAATACATCTTTAGTATAAATGTATTTATTCATCAGAATGAGATAAGTCTTTCTCTATTCATGAGATTGATTTTCACAGATGTAAAATTCTTGTCAGCTTAGATCAGCCGATAAGAAAACTCTACCAATCACTTGGTTGTGATTTCAAATTCCTTTAGGGAAATGTCAATATTATAAATATATTTATTTATCAGAATTAAATACATTTTCGGATATACGTGTGGCTTCTCAATTTAGCCTGGTTGGTAAGAGAGCCGCTTACCAATCAGTTGGTCTTGATTACAGTTCACGGTAGAGGAATGTTAATTTTCTATATCCGTTTGGTTTAACTGGACAGGCAAATGGTGAGGAGACTACTCTCCTAAATTTGGTGAGGATTGCTGTTGTTCTTTTTAAGGAAGAAAAACAAAGTCAACTCCAGACTTGGAGTGCACAGCTATTGAAATGCCGTAGCCATCAAATATGGAGAAGGGTTCTATATATTTTTTCATACGTGTGTGTGTATGCATGTTTGTTTATTGGTTGGTTTGTTTTTTCTTCCAGTGCTCCTGGCCATACCGTTTTGTTGACAGACCTAAAAAGTGGTATCAGTTCTCCACATGGCCCCTTAAAAAAATGAAAAAGAGAAAATCTTTTGCGTCCTTTTTGGGACCTTATTCTTGCAGGTTCATTAATTCGCTTGTTCCAGTATTGGGGGCCAGCCCGTTTTGTCTACAGACTTGAAATTTGGCATTAGTCCTCCACTCTCTAAAAATCTATTTTGTCTAGACAAAAAAAAAAGGCATTTTGAGTTGCCTTATTTTATTGGGTTTATTAATGAATTTTATTAATTTTCTAGAATCTAGATGTTTCTAGATGTTTTTTCACTTTATATCAGACGTTTTCCTATATCTAGATCCACAGTCAATTTAGATATTCTATCTCTACGTTTAGATATATTGCCAATTTAGATATTTTAGATGTACGTTTAAATCTTTAAGTTTAGATAAAAAAAATCTATAATATATATTCGCCTATGGAGCTGAAACATGGAACCGAACTAAAAGATTGCCCCTCAAACTGAAAACCATGATAGATACATTGATATGAAGAGAGATAGATATGTAGGTAGATATGAGCAGACTAGAATAGATAGATAGATAGATAGATAGATAGATAGATAGATAGATATGGAGAATTGAACTGGTAAATCTGAAGAGATTCAGATTGACAGATAGATAGATAGATAGATAGATAGATAGATAGATAGATAGATAGATAGATAGATAGATATGGAGAATTGAACCGGTAAATCTGAAGGGATTTAGATACATCCATCCATCCATCCATCCATCCATACATACATACATACATACATACATACGAACAGGCTGATTGATAAATGGATAGATAGATGGGGAGAGCGGAAATAGAGACAGAATTAGGTAAAGAAACAAGGAGAAAGATCATGTCGCGATTTCAAAAAATGGTGGGGAAATGTTCATTTTTATATAAGGCGAAGAATTCATTCCGCTAAATTTGGAAAAAGATCGCTTTTGTTGCTGTTCTTACCCCAGGAATAAAACAATAAAGATTTGTTCTCGAGTTTGACAAAAGAAAGAACAAAAGAAATGAAGGCTGGAGAGCGTAAGAGAGAAAAGGCAAGAAGATTCTCAAGACGATTCTCGGGTCGACATATTTGGGACGTCGAAGAGAGAAAAACGATCCGAAAATATTCACCGTGACTTTCCCCTAACTTCAACTCATTAGTGGAAAGACAATTTGTTCTCTGACTCAGTATTTTCAAGCATCATGATATTAGGCAATCTCCAGATATAAACAGTGTCTAGTTTTACGCATACACATACGCGCACACTCGTGCGCGCTTGCACAGAGACTAGTATCACCTTTGAGTGAGCGGCATTCAAACAGATAATTTACAGTGAGAGGTCGTGACCGTACAGGATCTTGCAAAATACTAATGATTTGGAAAAATATCAGTTTTCTAATGTCTGTGTGCATTTGAAATCTACGACCGTGAATGTTTTCCATATCATTTTCCGCCTTTACAATGTCCTAAAAAAGCATCTCAATCGTTTTTTTTAATATCACCTAAGCTCTTCTTAGTAGGGAACAAAGCTAAATTATGGGATATGCAGATAAGAGGATTTTTTTTCGTCGTGGGAAAGACTCACCTACCAGGAAGATCAACATTCAAATTTTGGGGTTTTAACTTAGTTCGAACCTGGGCGTTTGGTACCAAGGGGAAATGTGGTCTTTTTAAAAACTGATATTCTGATCATCGTAATAGCTCTAAAAATAAAACAATTATTATTGCAGTAATTCATTATTGGTCATTATCACGTCTCACAATATAGATCCCCAGAGATCACATGAGAAATCGAGGCCGACATAGCCCAAGATGGAGAGATGAACAGGACAAATTCAGGAAATACTGGCTCTGCGACGCCCATGATAGAGAATTGACTATGTCAAACTACAGACGTTAAAAGATTGATGATGATGATGATGATGCACGAAACGATAATAAAGATGTTTATTTTTCAACAAAGCATGTTCTGTTTTGAGTATTTTTTCGTTGACTTGTGATATTTGTGTCCACAGTACATCTCCTGCTATTGATGCTGGAATCTTCACTAAATGGTCTTCGAGGAAAATTGGCAACACAAAACGTGTTATGGAACTAGTTTCGGTATAGACATACGAAACCTAAAAAGTTCCAGAAACGAGCCACTCATCTTGTCCCAGAAACTCCATCCTTAACATCCGTGGAAAGACTTCAGATCCTCAATTTACCTACACTAAATACCACCGCCTTCGCGTTGATGCCATATAAATCTACAATGTCCTCGAGAAGCATATTAAACGTTATTTTTGAATTATCAATTGAGCTCATTCTAGTAGGGAACAAGGTTAGATTATAGGACATGCAGATAAAAATTGCGTGCTACATAATGGAGAGGGCTTACCTATCAGGAGGATCAGCATTTCAACTTTTGGCTTATAACTTGGTTCGAACCATGATGTTTGGTACCGATGGAAAATGTGCCTTTTTCAAAAACTGCTATTCCTATCATCATAATTGATAAAGAAAGAAACATTTGCTCACTTTACGCTATAATCTATTTTTGATTATCATACGCTGAAGCGGTGTAAACTAATCATTTCTGTATGGACAACGAAATTATTCACAACGGCAGCAGTTGAGTACATCTATAGCTCTGTTCCATCTATCAGAATTTCAATGGCGAAACTACCATCGCATAAATTGATGAGAGAGAAGAGAAAAATTGCTGCTTTCATTTGTTCCGTATTTGACTTATATAACCCAAACCCTTACCCAATCACTAACCATAAACCTAACCCTAAACTTAACCTTCACATTGACCCTAAGCCTAAACATTAACCCTAACTCAAACATTAACCCTAAACACTAACCTTAACGTATATCCTTTGAAGTTAAAATATAGTTTTAAATTGTCAAGTGTTTTGCTTTCAATTGGTTCGTAATTGACTTTGTAGTTAAATGTATAGAAACGTATGTGTCTTTTAATGTTTAGAAATTCAGTTTGTAAATGGTCGAAATAGGTTACGCCACTAATTAGGTATACATATTGGCCTAGTTTAAGCAGCTCCAACGTTTAATTGTCTTGATATTTGAATTCCCAAAGGCATTGATTAACACACAATCGTTCATTTTTTCTAAGCTCTTCGTAATCAGTAGAACATTCTTAACAGATTTTAATACATATGCAGTGACGTGACAAAAATAGACTTTGATTTTCAAACAATAACTTTACCTTTCAATCGGATGCACCGTTGCATTGATTTCGTTGTTGTTTTGTTAGAGCTTTATCGACAGGTATTCAGGTTCCGAATCAAAGTAGAGGAGATAAAGGGCTAGGAAAAACGAGAAAAAACCAACATGCACACCACATTTGCAGGGAATATCTATCATCGAAAATGATACCCACATCCTGTTCCATAACACTCATTTTGTGCAGCCAAAGTACTTCAGGGACGACCACTTGAAGATTACAACATATAGTGAAGGAGATGTATAGTGGACACAGATTCACATCTCAACGAAGAATACTCACAGCAGAACACGATGTATAGAAAAGTAAACATCTTTATCTTTCGCTTCTTGTTTACAAAGATGCGGGGTAGTTACATTGGAGCGACATATAACGTGCATAAGTGAGTGACTATTTTGAATTGAGTCCCCGAAGGAAATCACAGCGTTCTCTTACGTTCTCCATTGGTTTATTGGCCTTCATGTTGTGCTATTACCAGTTTATATTTTGTGATTAGTTGACATAAACGTCTAAGCCTTCTCTATTTTTCTCTCTGACCAACTAGCTCCATGACCTGACTATATATATATATATATATATATATAAACAGACTGAGATAGATAGAAAGATATGAACAGACTGATGGATGGATATGAGTAGCTGATAGATAGATAGACAGATAGATACAAAATAGATGGATACATAGAAAGAATGATAGTTGGATAGATCTGACCCTCGAGTTCCTGAGTAAGCTCTATCTTCTCTATACATAACTTGTCAGGCTCAGCGCACGTCATGTTAGAAAAATGCTTTGTCGCAATATAGCGTCGAAATCAGACACTTCAAGGCGGGAAAAACACTAAAACATCTTCCGGGTTCGGTTACTTTCACACACATTCACTCTCACTCACTCTCTCCCTCTCTCTCATTGTCCCTTATTCACACACATTCTCTCTCAGATTCTCGCCCACTTTTTCTCTCATCCCCTCTCCCCAAGTCTCTTAGATACACATCCCCTCTCTCACTCTCTGACCCTCTCTCGTTACCTTTTCAAGTACCCATTCTCTCTGAGTACCTCCTTTTCACTTCCTCACACACCTATTCTCTTTCCCTGTCATTAACTCTTTCAGTCTCACGCTGTCTAAACTACTCTCATTAACTCTCTTTCTCGCAAACTCTCTATCTCTCATTCTCCCTATCGAAGCCTTTTCCTCATTCTCTCTTTCATTACCCTTTTCACAAACTTATTCGGTCTCCCCTCTCTACCACAGTCTCTCTGATTGTTTAACCCTCTCTATCTAACCCTTTCAGTCGTAATCTGTCACACTCTCTGTCCTAAAATTGTCGCTTATTTCATCTATTTTTTCCTACGTTTGAAATCTTTTTTAGCATGAGCCCCGCCCTTTAAGAATATACTCTCCACCACCCTTAAATACTTTGTCGCAAAATAGAATCTTACTCATGGCTTCAAGATGGGGAAAACATTATTACATCTTCCGGGTTCAGATATTTTCATGTCCATCAAAGGTACCTTACGAACGATTATTATTATTATTACTATTATTATTATTATTATTATTATTATTATTATTATTATTATTTGCAGTCTCAAACCAGGTGGTAACCGCTGGAGTTTGAGTGACAGCAAGTCTCCTAAAGTCTCCAGCCCTTCTCTCCAGTTCTCATAAGTCACTGTAATACTGCGGTTTACAGTTTCACACCGGTTGCCCAGTGGTCATTGCAGAAGGTTAAATGACAATTATTATTATTATTATTATTATTATTATTATTATTATTATTATTATTATTATTATTATTTCACTCTAGTCTGGTGGTTACTGCTGAAGGTTGAGTGACAGCAAGTCTCCTCAAGTCTCCAGCCCTCCTCTCCACACTCTCATAGTCCACAGCGGTACTAAAATTTACAGTTTCACACCGGTTGCCCAGTGGTTATCACTGAGTGTCAGTAAGTCTCCTCAGGTGTTCAGCCCTAATTTCATCTCATCTCTCCCTCACCTATCACATCAGTGCTGTGGTTCGTACCTCCACTACTTTCTTTTTTCCTTCTTTTTCCTCCTCCTCTATTAAGCCACTGCTAAGAGCAGAGGTAGTAGATCTTATATTTCTGGCATTTTCTTCAGTATTCGTGTAGTCCCTGGTAGTGCTGTGGTTTGCACGGTCTTAATCCTTCCTGTTATCCCTAGTTCCTCCAATCTTGCCTTCAGTGTTTTTGGTACGATTATTATTATTATTATTATTATTATTATTATTATTATTATTATTATTATTTGGAATATCACACCAGTTGCCTGGTGGTAACCGCTGGAGTTTGAGTGACAGCAAGTCTCCTCAAGTCTCCAGCCTTCCTCTCCTAGTAATCATAGGTCGCAGTAATTCTACGATTTACAGTTTCACACTAGTTGCCCAGTGGTTATCGCTGAGGGCTGAGTGACAATAAGTCTCCTCAGGTCTTCAGCTAACGTCTCCTCTCTCTCTTTCACCTATCATGTCAGGGCTACAGTTCGTTGCAGTCCTTATATCTCTAGCACCTCCCTCAGTATCCGTGCAGTTCCCAGTAGTGCTGTGGTCTGTACTGTCTCAATCCTTCCCATAATCCCGATCTCCTCCAGTCTCACCCTCTGCGTTTTGGGGACAGTTCCTAGTTCGCCCACTATGACCGGTACTACCCTGGTTTTCATGTTCAACATCTTCCTTAATTCTCTTGCTAGGTCCTGGTATTTTTTCCGTTTTTCACCCTCCTTCTTTTTTACTCCATGGTCTGCAGATACAGCAACGGCTACTATTTGGCAGGCCTTCCTTTTTTTTGTCTACTATTACTAAGTCGGGTCTTCTTGCCTGGATGAGGTGGTCAGTTTGGATGCCAAAGTCCCAGAGTAGTTTGTGGTTGTCATTCTCCAAAACTGCCTCTGGCTTGTGCTGATACCACTTTTCCACATGGTTGAATCCCATTTGTTTGCTTAGTTCCCAGTGTATCATCGTTGCTACTCTATCGTGTCTATGCTTATACTCCTTCTGGGCGAGTTGACTACATTCACTAGTTATGTGGTTTACTGTCTCATCTCTTTCACTGCACATGCGGCATTCGCTGTTTGTCTGTGTTCTGTCGATTTTTGTTGTTGTTATTATTATTATTATTATTATTATTATTATTATTATTATTATTATACGGTCTCATGTTCACAAAACATATTTATTGAGTAACGTCGGATGGTTACGGCAAAGGAAGGCAACCAAAGAAAATAACAAATATGTACTTTTTGCGACGTAAGTCAGGAGTCCAAGGTCTTGATAATCAGAATAGTTTTAGGTTTAGGTTGAAATACATGGTGCGGAAGTCACAAAGGAATTTAAAACAATCATTAGTTGCTATTATTGGCTTACTGCGTACAGGCTTGGGCGCCACACGCAAGACATCCCTAACATGGATTCTACTACATATGCAGAGAGGGGACAAAAATGATAATTAATTTTTGAAACTGGAGATCGTACAGAGAGATTTACCAGAATGATGAGTGGATGAAAGATTTAAGTTATAAGTACAGGCTAAGAAAGTTAGGCCTGACAACTCTATTGAGAGGACGACGAGAAGAGTTTTAAGTGAAAATTTCAAGATATAAAATGTCTTAACAGACCATAAGATTTTAATGTTTGATAAATCAGATAGGACGAGAAATTTACAAGCTAGGTCTATTACAAGAACGAAAAAACCATAAAAGAATGAAAAAGTTGGCAATCAATGAATAGGTCACTTCTCTAGCCTTTTTTTGGCCAGTGATCACTAAAAAGCCTGAATTTTCAACAACAAAAAACGAGCAAACATACATTAAGGGATCAATTTAGCACAAATTTACATTGCAAGATGAACTCCATTTTCAGTCATTCTTTCTTTTCCCTCTCTCACTTCCATGTCTAACTAATCGTGATAATAAAGTCAACTCTCTAAGAGTTTGACCACAAAAACACTGTTTCCTGCTGCTGTTTGTCAAATGCTCTGGAACCACGAGTTCGATCCTGGTACGACGGTAAACCCGTGACTACGTGCAGAGGTCAAGAAATATTGACAGCGAAAATAAGATGAGATGCAAGTTCAAACTAAAAGAGAGTAAGCTATAACAAAAAGAAATTAGTGGTGGAAAATATGTCGCTTCACATAGTAGCATAACTATAGTATGGTTGGTATAGCACATGCCCTAGGAGCCACTTGAAGGGGGTGCCACAGAGTACTCTTGAATTGTGAAATGTTGCAAAAACAAATTGATTTTTTTTTCAAAAAATTTTGAAATACTCGAATAGTTTACTATCTTATCTAAAATATAGTACAAGTTAAATAATTCATAGAATAACAGATAAATTTAGATCATATGGTTTGTAGATGAAAATGACGATTGGAAGGTGAAGAGAAAAGCTCAAAGGATTGGTGTTACATCACATTTTTCGAATTGTTCCGTGGGCGTATTTCGATGCATTTCTACGGGAGCTAATCATCTTTTTCAGAGAAAAATATTTGCAGCATTTCACATAGAAAAAAATTGCTGTTTACATGTTTGATGCCGAAGAAGAGAATGTAAATATTTCTTGTTTGGTTGTTTAGTAGAAGCGAGTGGGGAGGTATTTGTATCTGTTTAAATGAGGTTACCATTTGGTTTGAAATGAGATGGGTCTGTAAGAGGCATGGTCAGAGGGTATTTGTTTATAGTATATAAAATGATTTGATAGGACAACTTTGCGAATTATCAGCTAAATATAGAAGAATTTAGGGAAAAAATAAATAAAATATCCATTGTATTGGGAAGCTTGTAGGATTCTTGTTTAAGTTTCATACATCTTTATAACTTGAAATAATGTATATTTTAATGCTGAATACGTTTTTCTAATGTAGATTGTTTAAGAATTTCAATAGATAAATCAAAGTTCTACAACAACTTATCAAAAGAGAAATAATTTTTTCTTCAGGGTTCTTGGATGTTTATCAAAATTGTTCTTGAAATTCTAAAATTTTAAGATTTTAAAATCCTTGAAAACTTCAAATTCTTACACACGAAAGTCGGTCTTTTGTATTGTCAGAGTAAGAAGATGAGAGAGACTGTAGTACAGCGATTGAGAGAGACTATGATAGAAATAGTGAGAGAGACTGTGATAGAGGGGTGCGAGAGAATCAATGTGTGAAAAAAGTAATTAAAGAGGATGTTACGGTGTTTTTCTCACCTTGGAGTGTCTGATTTCGACGTTGCAACAAAGCATATTTCCTAAGATGACTCGCCCCAGGGCTGATATATTTATTATACGTAGAGAAGATAAATTTCAAATTTGATGGATTCCTTTGATGTACATGTAACGGCTGCTTAGTCCATTTTCAACAACCAGATCATTAAACTGTCAAAATTCAGTAAGCGTTTCTAGACCTGAGCAAGCTTCTACAAATTCATTTCTGATTGGCCGAAACCAGCTCAGCTTGAACCAACAAGAATTCTTTTCTTATAGAACCTTAGTCATAACGACCGAAGCAACTTGAAACGCTCAAAACGCTGCGTATGCAATAGTTCTCCTTCTGTTTGATTTATGTATGAACCATGCCACGCCCTTGGAAGAGAAACAAAGGCAAGTCGCCCAACTCGTTCATCTCTCGCAGTTTGCTCTCTTCAATCGGTTGAAACTTTGTCAACAGCCTAACGCAAACGAAGTAGATTCATTCGAATGACTGATCTGGGAATACCATTCTTTTTCTATTTTCATATTTTACCTCTTGTCGGATGTATGAAAGAACCTTTGGTAATCCATCATGAAAAAGTACACTACTGAGCAACAAACTAAAACAATGGAATTTTATTTTGAACATCTCTAAGGCTCAACCAAAAGAGCATATTCTGTTATACGAACATGCGTCAGTGTTATTTGAGTTGTTGTTTACTTGCTCGTTTTCGGAAATTGGGCTCCGTTAGTGATCACCCACGAACAGAGAAACCACGTTTAGTCCGATTTGACGAAAATAGTATTCTAGTGCTGAGGAGCAGATATCCTTTGAAATGTTTCGCTGAATGTTACTGAGAGAGCAAGAATTTGTGAAGTTGAAGATGGTCAGCATGTTGAAAGAAACGATTCTCCGTATATAGGATAATTGAATTTCAGATGTTTATGTATTCCATTTGTGGAAAAAAACAATTTCAAAAAGATCATTGAAACTAAAAAAGATATGAAAGTATTAAACCCTTCGTGATTTTTGCACCACCCTGTATGACACTTAGATCTAAAGGGAATAGTCACTCACATTAGTTTCGGGAGACGATTGTCACATAACATCAAAGAATAAGCCTAAATGTCATTCAATTAAAAAAATAGATGAAACAATTGATTTTCTCCAGATCTACGAAAAATGTCATCATCATCATCATCATCATCATCATCATCATCATCATCATCAGTCTTTTAACGTCCGTCGTTGGACATAGACCTTCCCCAGGATTCGCCACAATTCTCTATCATGGGTGTAGCAGGGCCAGTATTTCCTTAATTTGTCTTGTTTCATCTCTCCATCTTATATTCCGTCGGCCTCAGTTTCGCATGTTATATCTGGGGATCCATGTTGTGAGTCGTGATGTTCATCGGTTGTCTTTTATTCTTGCAACATGGCCTGCCCATTGCCATTTGATTTTTTTGATAGTGTCTATGATGTCACAGTCTCTCGTTTTCTTCCTAATATACTGTGCTGTCTTGTGATCTCTCCATGAAAGGTTCAGACGAAAAATATCACATACTGTCAGCGAACATATAAAAGTTATCATTCAGGACGCTTCGTGCACATTGACACATATAAGGTGCCTATTTTTTTAAAAAATATCAAAGGTCGTCAGTGAATATTATAGAGGTCAGAATATTTCCGCTCGATTCTAAAAAATCGTCAATGAATAAATATACAATTTACTCTTATGTGGGTTAGAGTATTTTTCAGTAGTTCTGGTGGGGATATTAAATATCGTAAATGAGTAAATATCAATCTCTTTCAATGAATATTATACAGTTGAGTATATTTTTAATATGTGACATGTTAAGGCGAATACTCCGGTCTGTCAGTGAATAATCATAAATCCTATTAATTTGGTTGCAACGTGGTTCGGTCTCGTCACGTGTTACGACATTCTATCAAAGACCATCAGGCATGGAAACGTTGAAGGAAGATGTAGGCGAAGGTGGGAACTGACGCGATGATCTAACCAACGTGAAAGAGTGAAGTGACATATACAGAAATCTCAGTGCAGACTGCAGACAGATCGGTATAGAGAGGGACCCCAGCTTCTGTCATTCGTTACTCCCGACGACAGCAGCAGTCGAGACCAGATTTAGGGAGCCTGTGGCCACAAGACTGCGTGTGGCCTCTACATCGTCACGTGTGGCTTCCTGCAGCCTTGTCGAATGAATTCTGGATTTGTTTCATAAAAATTGATAATTCAAGTAATCGGCTATTATAAATGAAATATAGTTATTAATCAAATGTTTTGCGTATAAGTTTACTTTGAAAGAGAATTTTGTACCAAGTAATGTCAGTATTGTTAGTTTTTATTACTTGGTACCTAATATGCTTCTGGGCATGTCACACATGTTGATTTTTTTAAATTGCTTTTAATTAGTATATACAAATTAAATTAGGGTGTACATTATTAACCAAATGTACAGAACTTCAGATTTTGCTTCAAACGTATTAAAACTTTCTTGAGTGCAGTTTTATGAGAAGACAATTTATTTCAATATGGTCTTCAAGCATGAAAAGGTTTCCCACTCCTGGTCAAGAAACTGAACTGAACTGTCATTCAATGAAGTTTTGGATTTCTTTTGTCCATGCAAATTATGAAACACAAGAAATGATATCCAATGCGCCCACAACATTCTCAATGCATGGCTAAGATGTCTTTTGTTTCAACAGTCAGCTGAGCCCAGACAGCCTCTTAGATGCTCACAAGAATTCCATTAATATCGGACATTACTTACAACACCAGCGTTGACTTTTAATAAATATATGTGTCCACATCAGAGCTGGATATAGATTTTTATGGGCTCTAAGCACTAAAAAGATTATGGTGTTCCCATATGTATAATTCAAAATAAAATTCATTCGCAGTAAAGACTACGGCACCAGTATTACTTTGCATAAAACAATGTGACATTAGATCGTGAATACATTGACGACTTTAAATCAAATAAAAGTACAGCCATTCAATATTACTACATGAGAATTGGGTAGGAATAAGCATAGAGTTGCCATTACAAAACATCAACATAATATGTAGTGAACAAAACTTACCTCGGAAAACAGTCTGCGCACATTTTCTTTTCCATTTCGTAAAGGAATTATTGTGAGGGGAAAATGCTAATACAAAAATAGACTCTTTGCGATAGGGTCCATGGTTAGTCTTGCACCGGAAAAAAAACTCTGTGGTGACTGCCTCACAAAGCCCCAAGCACGGGCCTATTTTGGTTAATGGTTAATCAAGGGCTGGTCTATGTACCTAAGTAATAAAAGTACAAACCAGTGTCTTATTAGTAGCATAAGTTCTTCAAAGAAGGTTATATCATATATTCTAATTTAGGGAAATGTAAAAACATCTGTACACTGTTTCTTGAGAAAAAATAATAGGATTGGAATGTTTCAATATGCATATTTAAAAGTAAAATTAAAAGTTATTATCAGAAATAAAAACAAAATGTCTGATCAATTGAATAAATGTAGTAATCCACGTATTTGAGTAATAGGAGAATAGTCCTGTAACTTGGTAGTGGAAAAAAATGCTTCAAAGAAATTTATATCGTGCTGTAATAGGAAAATCTGACAGGCGTATCGGTAGTGACACATCGGGGGAGTTTAGATGATATGCGATGGACTTAAAAAAATCTCCCCGTATTTTGACAAATTTGACAGAGGATTAGAAAAGTTTAACATATTAGTTTTAAAAAAATATAATCTTTCAGTGATATCTAAAGACAGAGCTCTCTTTATCTACCGACACCATCGTCATCATCAGCCTTTTAGTGTCTGTCATTGGACATTGACCTTACCAAAGATTTGTCAGACCTCCCTATCATGGGCACCATAGAGCCAGTATTTTTATAACTTGTCTAGTCCGTCAAGCCATCTTATTTTCTGACGGTCACAGTTTCACTTATGATCTCAGTTCAGTTCGAAAAAGGGGCAAGACGAGGCGACACAAACTCACCCTGAAGTCTTCACATCCTGTCTTGAGATGATCTTCCGAAATATAGACTGGGCAAATAAAGGAATCAAAATAGACAAAATCGAAGAAATCGAGATGCCTAAGTGACCTCAGGTTTTCTGTCAACATCGTCCTTTTTGCTGAGAACCTTCATGGTCTCCAGATAATGCTGGGCGAACTGAATCAAAAAAGCAAGAAAGTCGGTCTTCACGTGAACTTGAAAAAAAACAAATGGTACGACAACAAACATGTTGACAACAAAGACACAACAATAAAAATCGAAACTGAAGAAAGAAGACCACTACATCTATCTAGAACAACAAATAACCATGAGATCCTTAAAAGAAGAATAAATCAAACGAAGAATCACACTAGGTTGGAAAGCTTTCGGATGAGCTGGCCTAACCTCCAAAACCAAGTAAAACCAATCCCCAAAAGAGGAAGAAGTCGAGAGAAGAATCACTTTGGGATGGCAAGCCTTCGGCAGATCAAGCTCAACTTTCAGGGACCAGATGATCCCAATAATCCTAAAAAGAAGAGTATACAATCAAAGCATTCTCCCAATAGTCACTTATGGAGCTGAAACATGGAACCTAACCAAGAAACAGACCTACAAACCGAGAAGTATGCAACGTTCGCATGAGAGAATCATGCTCAACCTTACACGGAGAGATCACTAGACAGCTCAGTATATAAGGAAGAAAACGAGTGTCCATGACATCATAGAAACTATTAAAAGACTCAGATGGCAATGGGCAGGCCATGTTGCAAGAAAGTAAGACAACCGATGGACATCACGTCTCACAACATAGATCCCCAGAGATCTCATAAGAAACTGCAGCCGACAGAACACAAATGGAGAGATGAACTAGACAGATTCAGGAAATACTGGCTCCGCAACGCCTATGATAAAGAATCGTGGCGAATCCTGGGGAAGGTCTATGTCCAACGACGGACATTCTAACTTGACTGTGTCAATAGGGCAATCATTATATATGATATGATTCTTAGGCATGAATAGGGCAACTGGTTGTCTTGAGCTCTTAGGACGAATGCTGTGCTCCCTTTTATTGACTACACAGAGAAATCCCACGCCTAATGAGGTATAACCGCATCGGCTATGGCACCATATCTGTGTCCCCCGGGTCAGGAATGGTCTGACATATGTTCAATATGAGTCCAGCCATAAAAATGCTTTTCACTGTAATTGATTTCTTCCATCAACCTTTGGCCATGATTCAGGTCCACTTACCATTTGCGTTATCTGTTCCCAGATCCATTCACTACTTCGACTGTGTCCACTTAGTGTTACTATAGCAAAGAGCAGTAGTAAGCCTTATTTTTGTAGTTTGGATAAATTTGGAACACAATGAAGTCAGAAATATCATTAAAAGTCACAGCTCTTCAAAAAAATATATCACAATCTGACAAGAGCATGCTTTTAGCTTTTCTCTTATTATCTGAGCAGTTATCTTCCAGATTCGTGCAATTCAAACAATTAGAGAAAATAACCCAACATATAATTAGCATATATGCAAATTTCTTCTCTGCTTGTTTGCCATTCTGCAAATAAGTATCTTGGAGTGGGGAGTTGCTTGCATATTTCAATGACCAGCTATGCTGATGAGAATTCAATTCCGAGTAGCCTCAACCAGGTCAAGCAGGTGAAAGGAGTAGAATTCGAAGAAACCTTATTTCCCCAACCGATAAAAAACTATATTTCAAATTTTTGTGAAAAAGAAAAACTATTTCCAGATTTTTTGTGAAAAGAAAAAAAACTAACTTTCCAAATTCTTTTGAGAAAAAAAAACAACTAAAAATCTAAAAAAAACTAAATATATTCCCATTTTTTGTGAAGGAAAAATGATATTCCCAATTTTGTGTCTATGGAAAAAAAACCCCAGAACAACTTTATTCCTAATTTTATTTTTTGTAATGAAAAATTATCAAGAAAGGACCCAAAATTCTTAGCACACGATACTGGTCTCGGCATTAACCCAGTAAGGGTTTAAATGCCGGTAAACCAACTATCAACCAACCTGTTTGTTACTTTATACTTGAATTATCAAATAAACAATATAATAAAACAGTTCCTTAGTGCTGGTCCACACGTAAATAACACTGTCATTTTTTACGGGTATTTTCAAGTATTTTTATGAAATATCCTTATGCAGCCGATTTCATGGATTTTGAATTAGATGCGACTGAGTGATTTGAAATAAGAAATTTAAAAATGCAATTAAAAGGCTCCAAATCCTATTCTATTAGAAAACAAAATATTAATTACACTAAATCTGATTTACAAGAATTCGAGCGTGAATAATCATTCATTTTGTGAAGTCCTGGAAGTGTGGAATTGCATTCCCGAATATTTTGGAGCACTTAAAATTCTTGCAAAGGCACACCCAACCATTTTGTCAATATTTGTGTCCGCAATTGAATATTTGTTTCCAAATGATTGTCCAAATTAATCCCTGCTAAAATGTCCGAAACTAACGAACAGAAAAATAATTGCATCAAAACTAAAAACGAAAAAATGTCATCCGAGATGCTATATAATTCATTGGAAAATGAAAACGTTATGAATAATTGAACAGCAGTAGCGTCACAAAATTGGTTTCATGCAAAGAAATCCATAGAAGAATGAATATGGTCAGAATAAATTCTATTAATGACATCACTGGCGTTTTCCATTGAGAAACATCTAAAATATATTTAAAAAACATCTAGAAACATCTAGATTCTCCAGAATCAAGAAGCTATTAATTAAAATGTCAGGTTTGGAAAGGCCAAAAAAGCCTCTTTCTCTCCAAAAATGAAAAAAGCATTTCAAAAGGTTCTAGTAGAGTACCGACGTCAATAGATAAAACTCTACGGCCAGGAGTGCAGGATAAACTAACAAGCAAACTGAAGAAAAAAACATAAATAAAAGAACATAAAAAAAGGATAAGATCCGTTTTTTATCTTTGTTGGCCAAGGTTTCAATATATGCATGGAGTATATTCATTAGTCAAAAATACTATATAGCCTTTTTTTATTGATCATTACTTAGTATATTCAAGTATGAGAAAAATCTTTTTGAACCCGTTTACCATATTCGGGCAATGATTGTAATTCGGCCCTAGTCTTCCATGGGCTAAACATTTGGAAAAGTATTTATGAGCTGATCATTTGTTACAGAAGTAAATGTCTGATGTCAACAGAAATCGAGTTATATTCATTTTTGTTCATTAAATTTATTCATTCATCAACATAATTAAAAAATAGTCGAAAATCTATTGATTGTGGATTTAATTATTGATGGATATATATCCATATATAGATTGTTGAAAAGAAAATCTTATCTGCTTTGCAATAGTGTTTTATGTAACTTTGTTTCTGTTGAGCATGAAAAGTTACAGCCGATAGCGTATTTAGCATTTTATTTTGGAAATTTCAAGTGTACTCGTACCTCAAATCTACGAATTATTGATTTAATTCTCGATACGTGTATACATCGTTTGTAAAGAGAATTCCCATAAAGCATCTGGCTTCTGGAACTCAGTAACAAAAGAACCATTATAGTGAAGGTAAATTTTAAGATCTGGCTTTACGATCCTAGTTATTTTCAGATGTGTTGCGAAAAAGCAAGTTATATTTTTATTAAACTCTTAGTTTCATGATCATCAAAAAAAATTAAAAAATAAAAAAAATCCAACGCGTCGGGTTCAATAGGTTCGTCATCATTGTCCTATAGTTTTATCAGACAAAGGAAAAACAATTTCAACGTACTGTTTCTTGAGAAAATTTGGCAGTAATAAAACCAAATGTCTAAACATTCATCGATATGTATATATGAAAACTAAAATTAAAAGCTATCAACAGTAATAAAAACAGAATGTCTGGAAAATTCAAATTGAGTAATGACAGTATCGACCAGAGACTCGGTGAAGGCAAACATTATTTAGGGAAATTTATATCATATAGTTTTATCGAGAGAATTGTTTGGCTGTTTAAATGTAGTATAAGTAAGTATATGGAATTTCTCAAGTTGGATTATTTTCATTGGGGTATCATTCCCAGGGGGATATTTCCCTTAGGGATCTCTTTCCTAGGGGATATTTTTATTCGGTTGTTATGTTCCCAAAAGCCTTCGTTTTGGCATGGCGTGGACTCTCATTCTGATATACATACCGCACCCAGCAAAATATTTCTCTTTGGCAGATATTCTGAATAAAATAAATATCCAAAAGTCGTTTGATCGGAACAGAATTACAGGTTTGGTTAGTCACTCAAGAGAGAGAGAGAGGGAGAGAGAGAGAGAGAAAATAAAACTGGTCTGGAAAGTTACTCAATAGGAACCGTCACGTGACCAACATCTTTTGTCAGCATGCTGTGTTGGGGTTGATCAATCAAAATATTAGAAACTGGGATGATCAATTAATAAGTTACTTCTCTCGCCCTTTGTTCGATGATGATCACTAAAAAGTCCGAATTGTCTAAAAACAAACGCGAACACTAACCGACACAAATTAGCGACTGATTTAGTATGTACCTACATTGTAAATTAGAACTCCCACTAGAAACTTATTATGGTAGAAATTTTCAAACAACAAAATATTTTTTAGGATATTTATATGTTCAAAATTTCAGCTCTCCAGTTCCATTGGTACGTGCAATACAAAGACAGACAGATAACCAGACCCATTTAAAAACCAAAGAAACCTAAGTTAAAGGTTTTCAATTATCTAATGAATTAAATATTTACAAAGGTCATGTACAACACTCATGTCGGAAATAAACGCACAACGATCAAAATTGAAAAAGCAAAACTGGAGAAAGTATACCACTACACCAACCTAGGCCAAGAAATCTCTCTGAAATCCTCAAAAGAAAAAGAAATCAAGTGAAGAATCAGTCTAGGGTGGCCAGCCATCGACAGAGTAAGCCCAACAATAAAGTCCCATTAGTTCTAAAAAGAACTGATTACTTCCGATAGTCACCTATGGAGCTGCAACATAGAACTTAATCTAAATATTGACCCTCAAACTGAGAACCATGTAATGTGTATATGAAATAATCATGCTCAACATCAGATGAAAAAAAAAAGACAACAAAGTATATCAAGGAAAAAACAGGTGTTCGAGACATCATCGAAACCATTTGGAAACTCAAATGGCAATGGGCTGACCATGTTGCAAGAATGGCAGACAACCAATGGACATCACGATTCACAACATGGATCCCCAGAGAACAAATGCAGAGTTGAGGCCGGCAGAATATGAGATGACGAAGCAAACTGGACATGTTCAGAAAATATTGGCTCCGCGACATGCACGATAGAGAGACGTAGCAAATCCTTGCAAAGGTCTATGTCCTACAACAGACGATAAAAGTTAATTATGATGAAGATGATGATGAATTGTTTTCACAATTCTCCCAGAAATTCAGGAAACTTTTCTAATTTCTATGTTTATGATTAGTGTTGGGCTTAGTGTTTAGGATTAGTATTCAGGATTACTGTTCAGGATTAGTGTTCAGGATTAGGGTTGCAGTTTCTATTAGCAGCAACAGCAACAGATTAGATATTTTTTCCTATCTGTAATACTAAAATACGCGTGTGAAATTAATAACAAAAATGATTAGTTTTTTTTTGTCATTTCTCAACAGTATTTATCCACACGAAAATTAAATAGAAGACAGTTTTAAATGGTCATTTTCTGCTTCTAGTTGTTCTTTATAGATTAGCAATAGCAGTCTGAATAATCGTGTCAACTGAACTGATTATTGATGGAATGTTTAACGAACCCATTCCAAACTATTACCGTCTTATTTTGATTGTGCTTATTAAATGAACCATCATTGAAACTGTCAAGCAGAACTGTCACAAAAACTATCAACATAGGTTTCTCCAGTTTTCAAGTTGGTCTGGCTGGCTGACTGGTTTTTGAGTGGGAGAGAGTTCAATTTACAATTTAAGTTTATGCTACATTGGTTCTTTAGTTTGTGTCTGACAGCATTCATGGTTGTTTTGTTGTTTGAGAATGTTTTAGTGATCAGTACAAAACGTAAGGCGAGAAAAGTGATTTATTCATTGATTAGCCTTCTTCCAGTCTTTTAATTGATCACCCCCAATATGACATGATGCCAATAGATATTGGTCGGGTAATGCTTTTTATCGAGTGATTAATTAGAGTTGTTATTAATCTTTGATTAGTATTTCTTTCATCTTATTCATGTAGCTTCTTTACACCTTGCAGTATTCTTAAGTTGTCTGAATTTCTTAGATGAATTATAGTCATTATTTATTAATATTTGACCAGCATTTCTTTCGTTTTCTCCCTGGAGCTTCTATTGACCTAATAGTAGTAGTAGTAGTAGTAGTAGTAGTAGTTGTAGTCTCAAGTTGTCTGAATTTCTCAGATGAAGTATTGCCATTATCATTATTTGACCAGTATTTCTTTCGTTTTCTCCCTGGAGCTTCTATTGACCTAGTAGTAGTAGGAGTAGTAGTAGTAGTAGTAGACTCAAGTTGTCAGGATTTCTTGGATGAAGTATTGCTATCATTATTAATATTTGGCCAGTATTTTTTTCATTCTCTTCGTGGAGTTTTCGTGAATTTGGAAATTGGCATCAGTACTCCAATACGCCACTTTTAAAATGTTTATTTTTGGAAAACTTGCTGACTGACGCTTGGGGTATGCAGTTGTTCAACTGCATATCTACTTAATTATATGTGTGAGTGTTTCTGAATTTGTCTCTACGTTGATTTATGGGCTGATGTGTTCCAGCGTCCAAAATTTAAAGTCGTGTAAAAAAACTTCCATCAGAGAATAAATATGGTCAGAATAAATTCTATTTACGACATCTCAGACGTTGTCCACAGAAAAAAATAAAACTGAGTGAAAAAAAAACAAAAAAAAAACAAAGAAACATTCTTGAGAATCTAGATGTTATTAATAAACCCGTCAAAATAAGGCCTAAAAAGATCAATAAAGCTTTTTTCCCCAAAACAATGAAAAACATTTTAGAAAGTATTCTAGTGGAATATTGACGAAAATCTTCAAGTCTAGAGACAAAGCAGTACGACTACGAGCACTGGAAAATACCAACACTACAACTAATAAGCAAACACATGCACGTATAATTAAGTAGATCTGCAGTTGAACAACTGCATACTCCAAGCGTCGCTCAGCGAGTTCACAAAATATGTTTCAAAACTCAAATGGCAATAGGCAGGCCATGTTGCAAGAATAAAAAGACAACCGATGGACACCACGACTCACAACGTGGATTCCCAGAGATCGCATGAGAAACGGACACCTGTTTTCTTCCTTATATAAGGTGCTGTCTTGTGATCTCTCCATGTGAGGTTGAGGATGATTCTCTCATGCACACGTTGCATACTTCTCATTTTGTAGGTCTGACTCTTGGTTAAGTTCCATGTTTCAGCTCCATAAGTGACTATTGGGAGAATGCATTGGTTGTATACTCTTCCGTTTTGGGATTATTGGGATCATCTGGTTTTTGAAAGCTGAGCTTGCTCTGAAATTCATGCTAAATTGGACACATTTTTGTGCCTTGTTTCTATCTACTGTTGCTTGTCTCTGGTTGAAAAATAGCTTACTTCAAGAGTGATTCTGTATTTCGTATCGTTTTTAGAGAAGATTAGAGAGTAAGAGAGTGAACAATGATAAGTTTAGAGAGGGCTTGAGAGGAAAAGTAAGACGTTTGTTTTTTTTATCCAGGATCGTACGAATGAATAATTTAGATTTACAAAACCCACCCAACAATGGAAATTTCGGTGTCAACAAATGCGACGATGGGAAAGTTTGCCAGCAAATTTGTTGGGATTTTTTTAGGGGGGGTCGATTTAAGATTTTGTGTCCACATTTTAGAAATCGTCAACCAAAACTGCCAACATAGGTTTCTACAGTTTCAAAGCAGGTCAGGCTGTTTATGTGTGTATGGCGCCTGCAGGTCACTCAGATAAAAATAAGGAAAGTAAAAACGTTTTTTCTCTTTGCAAATCTCCCCTCCCCCACATGGTAGGGGCTCAATTTGCAATGAAAGTTGATGCTAGGTTGGTCCCTAAATTTGTATCAGGCAGCAAACACTATTTTTTTTCTTCTGAAAATTCGGATTATTTAGTGATCACTATCCAACAGAAACGAGATAAATAACTTATTCATTGATATTTGTTACCCCTTTTTATAAATTTGCAATTGATCATCCCCATTATGACATGCTGTGGGAAGATATTGGTCAAATGACGATTTCTATCTGGATTTATTTTTATTAAAGGAAGAATCACAAATCTTGAATTTTTGTATAAGTATATTTTCATCTTAAATAGGAAAAATATACCAAAACTGTCGTAAAAACCGTCGTAAAAAACTGTCAACATGGGTTCCTTCAGTTTTTAAGTGGATCTGGCAGGCTATGTTTGTATGTATGTATCACTCATACAGATTGCACTTGTTTAGCTAAATGGCTAAAAATATGAACATACACTCCTGATGATGTCTACAGAAAAAAATTACCCTCCTCCCGTCGTTCTTTAATCGAGAGAGACCAATTTACGATGTAATTTCATGCTAAATTGACCCTTCCGTTCCTGTTTGGATGCATTCAAATGTCCGTGGTCGTATTTAAAGAAAAATTCAAACCCGTTCGAAATTAATGTTTTGTCTAAAGCCATCATGATTTGTCATCAAATGAATTACCGAGGCCTCAAATGAATTCAGTTTTTTATTATTTCAACTGTATTTTTTTTAACGAAAAAAAGGGGGTCGTTGGATTGTTTTGCCTATTAAGTCCATTGGAGTATGTACTATTGATATGAATATTGTCTTGATGTTTAGTGCTAGGAACCAGCCGTCCATCAACTTGTAGCAGACACCATTTTCTTTTAAAATTAAATAGGCCTATACCAATACCCAATCATCGTGCTGTTAGCCTTCGATCGCTTCCTTTTGGAAGAAGAATAGAACCAATGGCCATTTTTGATGGCTTTAGTTGTTCAATAACTCAGGTCGGGGTCATATCATGCAATTACACAATTCAATATGGAATCCGTTAGAACGTTGGGATATAATCACGCGATATTTCACTTCATGTTGTATTCAGTAAATCTTCTTTCCAATAATTTCCTTGTCACAACCTTTTAAAATTCTATTTGAATCAAATCCCACCTCAATAATTCCGATGTCAATTTAATCGAATTATTCAAAGCGTTTATGCTTTCCAAGCGCCGTTTCTATTGATAATAACATCTAATCACATTGAGAACCGTTTCTCAAGATGTCCAAACAATATTCTTTTCTTTCGATCACTTTGAAGGTTATCATAACATTGTGCAACTTAAATCATTTTCTTCAAACTACGATCAGAACAGAGATAATTTGAAATCTACTTTTCAATTGGTCAACGGGAATTTGCATATTTTCAATCACAAATAGCAAAAAATAAAAGCAATTTCATGTGAATAACAGTATCCTGGCCACAAAGATGAATTTTGTCATTTTCTATACTTTTCACTCATAAGCAATTTATTTGCATTCAACTAATATGCAAAATGTTCTATGCAATTTTACCGAGCGTTCGCAAATGTCTATACAAGTTTTTCTCAGAAAAACAACAAACCAATATATCAGATCAAAAACATAACGTGATAAGGGATAAATCGGGGGAAAAATAAATGTTCAGTCAATAGGCTCGTTCAATGTAAACCATTCAAACAGAATGAAAATGAAGGTACGTAAAGGAAATCGGAAAGGCCTTAGGCCAACAGTGGACTTATAACTGCTGCTGCTGATTGTATATATAAGGCTCGGCTCCATAGGCTAAGGCTATGATTCATATTAGAGCTGAGCCACAGTGAGGTTCTTTATGACTAGAGGTATGTTTTACTGACTAAAAAAATCGTGATCGTTACGAGAAATTACGAGAATGGAGAATGTATGGAGCTCCGCGCAGATGGAAATTTATAAACCCGCAAAGAATAGAAATATTCTTGCTATCATTTAATACCTTATCAAATCTTACTACTTACACCAGAAAATAATAATGTAGCAGTAATATTTTTTCATACATTTATTTATTAGTAAACTTGCTTCACTTTGACGAACTGTTTTGTTGTCTCGAAGTAAGCACCAACGAACAGAAGGTCCTTTTTCTTGATGTTTTTCTCTTTTGCACGTATCACTCTTGCATCTCGTTCTAAAAGCCATTTTAACGTAAAAATTACAATATACCAAATTTGAAAAAAATACTTGTTGAGAATATGTAGAGATTTGATAGTAACGCGAGCGAAAAGGAATAATTCGAAAAAATAAACCCTCGCTTATTACGCTCGTTCAATGTAAACATACAAAATAAAATGAATATAAAGGTACTTGTACGTCTGGAGATGGGGAAGGTTTGTTTGCCAGCAGTAGACTTATAACGATAAATGTTGATATGATTTGGCTCCATAGGCTAAGCCAATATTCAATATCATTATGTAACTTGAATAACAAACGCAACAGGATTTATTTTGCAAATGTCAGCTTCCTGTTGGCATACTTCCGGTTGTTTTCAGTTGAATTTTCTTTTTTTTTTTTTTTTGGTTACCCTGGAGCGTGCTTTGACTGATATATTGAAGTGACTAGACGAGGCTGATTGCAACAGCTCGAAGGATTTATTTATCTATCAATCTATACATCTATTATACACATGAAGGCTATGATTCATATTAGTTTGGAAAGTTTTACAGCATTAAAAACTGAATAATAAAAAAAATTATTTTTTCAAAAAATTTATATCTCTTTAGTCATCCATTTGCCGATATCTGTTTATTCAATTTATGTATTCCTTTCATTGGTTTTTACGTTTTGCACATAATTAGATACTCTTGATTTTCTTGTGGGGATCATCAGTTGTTTACCATGTAACCGTTTCGGTTATTCAAGAACAAAACAGTTGTACTATATTATGCTATATTATTTTATACTAAACGTCATTTATCTTTAAGTAAAAGGCTTACTTATGTCGGTTACCTTTATAAACGTATTTAACGGCGAGGGATCAATACGTATAACAACTTACGTGACTCGTTGTTTGCGTCACTTCTATTGAGTGTTCACCCATATGAATATTGAATCTGTTATGTCGGTTTAAATCTCAGACAGCATGCAAACCAACTTAGGATATCATCTCTGAGAATACTAGATACTCAGAAAATTCGAGTTGATTTCCTATTAACTTATTCAATTGATTCAATTTCGCATGCACACCTCTTCCATACGAATAGAACACCCTGATGGATGGGGAATATAAGCTAAATAAATATATCGCTTAAATTCAGCCTTAGTGACCGTCCAGTTCCCTAGCGCAGAGGTTGGATACCGACCTCCGGGTCTAAAGTGAATGTTTCAATCCTGCCGTGTGGAACTGGATGGGATAATGGATTGTCAAATGAAGAGTTGTAATACAGCGAACTGATGACACAATAATTAACGCTTCATATATATATAATGATAGATGTAACGCGTGATAACGTGAAACCATTTCAAAATAATATAACGCATTCACCATTATTTCGGATAATATAATCATTTTTTGGTAATATGTATGTGTGTGAGTGTGTGTAGTGAGAGAAAAAAACTGTGATACAGAAAGTGAGAGAGGATGTATGTGTGTGTGCGTGTGTGTGAGAGAGAACGCGCTAAGGAGATAGAAATAAGAAAACAGGAAGAGTGAAAGAAAGTGTCAATGAGAGAGTGGCACAGATAATAAGAGTGAGTATATAAGATACATGGATATATATATAGAGAGGGATTGGGAGTGGTTAATGAGGAAAGGAGTGCAGATGAGAGTAAGAGAAAACGTGACAGAGAGGGAGAGAGTGAGGCAGTCTGTATGTGTCCATGAGAGAGTGGGAGATTGTGGACGAGGGAGACTGTGACAGAAGTAATGCCTTTGTCTGTGTATGCCTGGGAGTGAGAGAGAGAGAGTAGTTCAGGACCCATGAAAAGTCAAGATTGAGATAAATTGAGGAGAGTACTGACAGGTTTACTAACGAAAACAGCCAATTAACCACAGACTGTACGGCCATTGGGATTAAGATACTGTAAGATTCTTTGACTTCGTTAAAAAAAAACTAGAAACTGTCTATCAAAATTGTCAACATCAGAATTGACAACATCAATATCAGTTTTTTTAATTTTTGAAATTTTGGAACTGTGGTTTCGGAAAACTCTGAATGGTTCGAACTTGTTGTGAAAACTGACACAAAATATTTTATGTCTAGCTTTTACCATCATTTGAGGAAACTACTCCAAAGAGTGAAATTTAGAACTGTAGTCTTCGCCAAGTTTACTTCAGTTTGTACCAGAGAGAGAGTGGTGAAGAGAGAGAAAGGGAGAAAGAGAGAGTGTGTGCGTGTGTGTGTGTGTGTGTGTGAGAGAGAGAGAGAGAAAATGTGTCTGAGAGATAAAGGGCGTAAAGAGTAGCCGATTTTTTTAACTAAAACGTGAGAGAATTAGAAAGAAAAACTGATAAGCAGATTGAGAGAGGCTTAGCACCAAAAAGTCAAGAAGTAAGAGTTATGGAAAGAATAGAGTGACAGAGAGGGAGAGAGAGAGAGAGAGAGAGAGAGAGAGAGAGAGAGAGAGAGAGAGACGGTAAAAGCTGGAAATCTACGTTTTGGTGCCAGCTTTTATCATATTACTCCCCTACTATCTAGGTTTGTCCAAAGTTGATTTCTCAAAAGAGAAAAATCAACCTACCCTAATGCATATATCACGCAAAAGGCCACGCCAATAGAGCTATAAGGTTGAAAATTTGAACATTTACACTTTGTTATGTCTAGAAAAGAAATTTGTTTGTTTTTTTAACCCTCCCCCATCAATACGTTCTTAGTCAGATGTTTAATTTGCGATGCTAAATACTTATTTCGCATCTTGTAGCATTCAAACTTTTTCTTTTTCGAATATTTTTAATGACCCCCCAAAAAGGCAAAAAAAGGTATCTTATTCATTGGCGCCCTTCTTTCCAATATATTAAATTGATAACCCCAAGCATAACATGCTCTCAAAAGATGTTGATCACGTGAAGGTTCCTGTTGAGGGACTGACCAGACCTGTTCCTCAAACTCTGAAATTTTTAAAATCTAAAGAAAAAACAAACAAAACTCTAAAGTCTTACACACATAGATCTGTCTAGTGTATCAGATTGATTGACGCTTTTGGTGTTCATGTTATGATGGTTCACATTCCGGTGGTTAAACCGCCAACTTCCATTGAGCGTTTTTAGACTTGAGCCAATATTCATAAATTATAATCATTTCATTCACCTGAATTACC
>OY735240.1:24787827-24832827 GCA_963457665.1 Thysanoteuthis rhombus | reverse complement strand
GATCTGACAGTTTGCATCCACTTCTTACTAATGCCCTTGAGAAAGTCATGAATCCATCTCTTCTACCCACCTTGGTAAATACAGTATCGCCCATAAATGAGTAAACTCTCACCACTTTTTTCCTTTTGATTAAAACTTAATTTCCCTCTAAACCAAACATAACGGAATTTTATATTTCTAGAGAAATATTAGACAATCAAATGAGTATTATCAAGTACTATTTATGACAAAACATTACATGCTCAGGCAGTAATGGAAGATAAAGGCAGTTACACCTGATATTGATTTTAAATGAACCTTTTTCGCAGCACTGTACCTATTTTGGAGCGGTAGCGTATTCATATATCTTGAAGCAAAGTTTCAATACTGTATAGTTTGTTCATAAATAGTACCTGATATCCGTTTTAATAGTGCAATGCTACATTAGGAATAATAAAATCTCGCTATAATATTTACTTACTATAAAAATTGTAGTAGGAGTGTACTCATTTATGGGTGACACAATAGTATGGCAAACTTAGCCATTCAGTCTTGATTGGCGACCCGTCATAGAGATTGACAGCTCTGATTCCGAACCGAGAAACTTATAGCATTTGGAGCTCTTTAGCTGCCAGGGCAGTTCATCTTGGGCTTCAGACTAGCACCTGGTCTCGTGTAACCACACAATAAATGAGACTCCATGGAGATATTCATTGTATCAGATATCTCGCATGATACGACAGCAACCGAATCTGAGTCTGAATAAAAACTATCGATCACAGATTCTGAAAACGATTTATGTATTCAATTCTCTGTGATTACACCGAGCAACGTAAGTTTTGTTTCTGAGTAATGATTGTTAGTCTTTGATTGTTTATACGTGAAAAGTATTAAAATAGCTATTCTTCCCTTCAAACTTCGCTTTTGTGACCAGGACATTGATATTCATATGTAATCACCAATGGAGTTGATATATGGAACTTGAGCAAAAGATTGGCCCAACATCTGAGAACCATGGAACGTGCACAGGAGAGAATCATGTTCAACATCACAAGGGGAGATCGCGAGTCATTTCAGCATGTAAGAAGAAAAACAGAGATATCTTGGGGTCTATTAGGAAACTCATATGGCAATGGGCTGGTCATTTTGCAAGAACGTCAGATAACCGCTAGACATCACGACACAGTGTGAATCCCAAGAGATCGTAAGCGAAAACTAAAACAGAAAATAAGACTGTGTGACGAGCTAGGCAAGTTTCGAGAGTTATTGCTCCGTGACGCCCATGATAGAGATGTCCAGTGAATCTCAGGGAAGGTGTATGTCCAACAATGGATGCTAAAATGCCGATGATGTTGATGATGGTGATGATGATGGTGATGATGATGATGAATAGCTTTTCTTACTTCATCTAATTAAAAATGTGCAAATTCGCCCGCTGGCCAACTGAAAATAGATTTCGAATTATCACTGTCTGGGTCACAAAAGCCAAGTTTCCTGGAAATAATTGACATTTTCTATACTTTTCAGTGGCACTTATCTGGACTGGAACTCTTACCCGGATATAGGTTCGAAGAATTTCTGTTAACATTGATTGTGTTGAAATAATTAAACTTTTTCTTTCTGTTAAAAAGTATAGGCTGCTCCATTCAACAAATCTTTGTGCTGATTGTGGAAGGAATTCCCTTCTGATATCGTTTACAGTATCTTTTTCGCCTTATTTTTTATCAATAGCAAGACTTTATTCCCAACCTCTGAGGAGGGGGAGAGGATCGAAGGATATCAGGGCAGTCCAGAATAAGTTACTTTTCGTATTCAATATATATGGAGTTAGTGACAAATTACATTTGAACTCTGGAATCATAATGCTGTTATATAAAGAAGGAAACCCGAAAAACCTCAACAACTATAGACCAATAAGTTTACTCAACTACACCTAAAAACTTTTCATCAAAGTTATCACCAACCGAATCACCAAAACGCTTGATGAAAACCAACCATGGGGACAAGATGGCTTTAGAAAGAGTTACTCGACCGTAGACCACCTCCATTCGATGTATCAACCAAAGGAGAAAGCAGCAGTATATAAAATGCCATTTTCATTGTAACGTGCCCATGAGAGAATCATTCTCAGCATAACATGGAGAGATCACAAGACATCACAATACATTAGAGAACAAAAGGAACCAGAGACATCTTGGAATCCATTAGAAAACTCAAATGGCAATGGGCTGGCCATGTCACGAAAAAAGTACACTCTAGATAGACATCACGATTCACAGAATGGATCTCCAGAGATCACATGCGAAACTGAGGCCGACTGAATACAAGATGGTGGGACGAATAGACAAGTTCAGAGAGTATTGGCTCTGCGACGCTAATTATAGAGAGATGTTGCGCATCATTGGGAAAGATCTACATCCAACGATAAAAGACTAATGATGATGATGATGATGATGATACTTTCCAGAATACTTATTACTCAGTAACAAAACAAAAAGTTTTGAAAGAATAAGTTACATGGTGTTATTTTATTGTATAAAAGCAGGCAAAGAACGAAACAATCATATAACCCCCAATTACAGTCAAATATTTCCTCAGACAACATTTCTAGTTCTAACTGGTTTTGATCAAAGCAGGGGTTCCGAGCCCGGGGTAAATGTATCCCAGGGGGACACATTTATACTTCTCCAGTGGTATGTAGACTTGTTAGAATATAACCATGGTGTCCAGCACTATACAACATAACAACTTTATTACGAAATGGCTGATGAATGTTGGCAACTAAGCAGGTTCTTGTCCCGCTGTCTTCTCTGTTACAAAGTTACATATATACTTTATTCAAGGCCATCCTACTTCATCATAAAAGACTGCTGCTATTCCCATCAACATGGCTTTGTGAGTCAACGTTTTCAGTGTTGCTGTGGATTTAATCAAAGCACAGATTCAATCTCAAAATATCTGAACATGATCCCCGTTGTGTAGCTTCTAATGTTTCTCTCCATATTAATGGACCTGTTGACCAAAACCATCTCACATTCTAAGACTGATTAATTCTTTGAATTAGTCAGTCTTAGAATGCGAGTTTTTTTTGAAGACGGAAGAGGAACTTGAAGGAAGTTTCTCATACCTTTCATTAACAAATAAATGGAGCTCTTATTAAAATCAATGCATCTTTATGAATGTTTCATCTTTATCCCAAGTGAGTGAACGTAACAAAGCAAAGTTTGGGTTTCTATTTAAGCCTATTTGTAACTATAAGAAAAATGTGTCAGTTTCAAGTACACGTGCGGCTTATATACGGATCTAGATATTACAAAAAAATATTCATGCCAATAGAACGAAATCAAACGGATATTATAGACAAGAAAAAACCCATTTCGTTAAAAGTTTTAAAAAATACTCATTACAAAAAAGATGAATTGAGTTCATGAATTCCATTGCATCTGTAGTCAAGATTATAATTTAAAACGCGACTAATTTTTTGGAAAATAAGAACCAGCAAGACATTTGAAAAAATACCATCATGGACATTTGTATTGAGTAGAATGGGAGGTATCTTATTTCACCGAACAATAATGGATTAATTATAGATCTTTAATCACTACAACGATTGTATTAAGAGGAAGGTACAAATTAATCTTGAAGCTTCACAATGCAGTAACCACCGTTATCTCTGTACAGTTCAGTATATATATATGTATATATATATATATATATATATATATATATATATATATATATATATATATATCATTCGAATAACCCTTTGAAACTTAATGACCCTTCTCAAAACTATAGAAAGTATCTTAATTATATTTGTTTAAAACTAAAACTTGAAAAGTAAAATGAAATAAAAAATCCACACACACATATACATATACATATATTAGTCTTTCAATCATATATATATATATATGTGTGTGTGTGTGTGTGTGTGTGTCTATACATACTAATCTTTTAATTTTACTTTTCAGGTTTTAGTTTCAAACAAATATGATTAAGATACCGAAAATAATTTTGGGAGGGGTCATTAACAGTCAAAGAGTTTTTCGGACGATTGAACTTCATGTTGTTTGTGCCATAAACACGACGTTTCGGCCGATTCATTCTACGACCTTCAACCACACAAGGAAATACTTGCCAAAGGACGAACCCTACAGTCCCAGCTCCAATGTGATCAGTAAGGGAGTTGTATCTAATGTTACATAAGGGAAGGGGCTTAATGATTCATTTTATATTTATTTCATAAACTAGCTGAATGACACTAGTGGTATGCAGTTGTTCAACTGCACGTCTACTCGATTTTTAGGGGTACATGAGAACCTAACAGAATACCCAAGGGGTGCAGAAGAACAAAAAAGTTTGGGACTGAAGTAATTAGAAACCATAAACCAATACTGACACCAAAACTGTCAACATAAGTTGGGCTGGCTTGCTATGTATGTATCTTGTGTACAGGTCGACCCAATAGAGCTAGACGGATGAAAATTCAAACATTTACTTCTCATTATGTTTCGTAAAACCTTTTTTTTAATTTTTTTCTTTTGAAGAGGTTTTTATTGATTGGTTCAATTTGCCATATAAATTTTTGCAAAATTGACACATTGATTTGCGTTCGAAAGTATCGGCTTTTGGGGGGGGTTGTTTAAAAAATTGATCAATCCCAAGTACTGCCAAAAGATGTTGGTCACGTGGCTGTTTCTATTGAGCAACTAATCTCAAAAATATTTTAGAAAGTTCTCGAAAACGTGGAAGACACCGTCATCCATACAAACAGTCATCTAACTGGCTTAGAAGAATGGATTGAATTCTTTTCATTAATCGTAGATGTTTCTTGCTATAGGCCGTTGAACTGGCCACCTTGCTGTGGGAGAATATCATAACTGTCGTAGTGGGTTCGATCCTCGATGGGTGTTCCACACGTGTGGCCATACACCAAACCAAGTGACAGGTAATTTAACTAAGTAATTAATCTTCATTGGGCAGAGCAAGCTCAACCTTCAAAAACCAAACAATCCCAATAATCCTAAAAAGAAGAGTATATAACCAATGTATTCTCCGAATAGTCACTTATGGAGCTGAAACATGGAACCTAACCAAGAGACACATCAAATTGAGAAGCATGAGACGTGCACCTGAGAGAATCATGCTCAACCTCACATGGAGAGATCACAAGTCAGCATAGTATATCAGGAAGAAACAGGAGTCCGAGATATCATTGAATCTATCAAAAAACTTAAATGGCGGTGGGCTGGTCATGTTGCAAGAATGGCAGACAATCGATGGACATCACGACTCAAAACACTGATCCCCAGAGATCACGTGCGAGACTGAGGCCGACAGAACACAAGATGGAGAGTTGAACTAGACAAATTCAGAAAATACTGGCTCTGCAAAGCCCATGATATAGAATTGTGACAGATCCTAGGGAAGGTCTATGTCTATCGACGAACGATAAATGTGTCAGAATACCAGTGGTATACAGAGGAACTAAAAAAAGGTTGGAACTACTGGACAAAGCTACATTAATTTACTAACTAATGGCCCCCAACACTAAAGTGTGTTCAATCCTCAATTGGTGCCAAATAATGTGCCACATACTCTGTGCTAGTCTAAGCTGAGTTATGTAACTATCTTGGTATCTTCGGTTTTCACAGAGTACTCAAAGTGGGGAACATTATGGTAGACCAAGCTAAGCTTCATAAATACCTATGGTTACCAAGCTGTGGATTAACGGTGAGTAATCTAGTATTACAACAATATACACACCTGATAAGTACATCTAAATAATATTGACAAAACAACCCAAACGAACGTGACTTATATACAGATATGCTCATTAATACATATACAAAGATGCCCACCACTATAGACACACACACATACACATCTGATATCGAAGAAATACACATATATCTATTTTCTTACTCAACTATACAAACACAGCGACACTTACATTCACACACAACGGCGCTTACATAGGCATACGCACCCATTTATCTACAGTTTTTACCAACAGGAAAAGTATAGACACACACAGTGTTTACTTACAAAGGACTCAAGTTACATTTCCTGTACGTGTACATAGACACCCATCTCTGCAGCCACAATTGTTACCAATATGACCACTACAGAAACACACCCAGAGTTTACATCCAAAAGACAACCTATTCGCCTGAGTCTCTACGAGTGCAGAGTGTGCCATAAGGTAGGTTTAATGTGGGGATACAACAAACGGGAACGTGTGGGTAGGGTGACTCAAAATTCAAGGACAAAAAAAAGCTGATTTTGAGGTCTCAGGACAAATACTGATACCCTTGGACTTGACTACACAGAGCAGTACCAGACCTCATAAGGCAAATCCCCAATCTGCCATGACACCACATCTGCGTCTGTCTGGCCTTGAAGGATTATGTGGATGACGCAATTTACAAAATTCCAAAAGATACAAAAGACACATGCATCCATTTCTGTACGCATTTCTACGCTCACAGGACACGTATATACACACACCTTCACATCCTTCTCAGGTGATAACCATTAATTTTCTTAGTCCTTCTTCCCTGTATTTTGCCACCTTTAGACAAGTTTCTCTTCATAGATAAAGTCAGATCAACCAATCTCAGAACTCCACGCTCCCTCCCGTCCTTTCGTCCTTTTTCGTGTTTTCATTTCTCATTACCCCCGTTGTTGAGTAGTTGTAAGTATGAACCATAATAGATAGACATTTCTGAAGTTAGTTTGTTCCCCATTCTGAGTCCCGCACTAGTGACCTTACACCGAACTAAACTCTGCTTTGTAAATATTGATATGAACGGTTAGACAAACTTAGAAACGGTATTGCATTTCCAACTTTGAAGTATCACAATTTACCGTAAAACTTTTACTGTCTTTAGTATAACAGGAAATTTAAGTTGAAAATCCATACAGTGACTTGTTTTCTTATTCTCGTTGTTCTAACAAGAATGCCATTTCTTCCGAAACATTAACCTTTTTTTTCTCTTGTAACTTCTCTTCTTTCTCCTCTTAGTGTTCAATATTTCGCGAAAAGTTAAATCGTCAAACCAAGGAACGTACTCGACCAGTGATTCCTCAACAGGATTCACTTGACTCCCAGAGAAAGAATCTGATATGAGGTTAATTTTAGCCGGAAGATAAATTGAGGAGAAACTTCGATTGAGCAAGTAACTGTTATAATGGAAAGAATAATGCTGAAAAAATTCATTCATCTTCCGTCTTTGGACAAGACCTTCCCCAGGATTCGCCAGACCCCTCTATCAGTACTTTCTGAACTTTTCTTCTTCGTCTCTCCATCTTGTATTCTGCCAGCGTCAGTTTCGCATGAGATCTCTGGGGATCCATTTTGTGAGTTGTGATTTCCATCAGTTGTCTGCCATTTTTGCAACGGGACCAGCCCATTGCTATTTAAGTTTCCTAATGGATTCCATGATGTCTTGCACTCCAGTTTTCTCCCTAGTATATTGTGCTGTCTTGTGATCTCTTCATGTGAGGTTGAGCATGATTATTTCATGTGCAGGTTGCATGGTTCTCAGTTTGCAGGTCTCTTGGTTAAGTTCCATGCTTCAACTCCACAGGTGACTATCAGGAGGATGCATTGGTTGTATACCCTTCTTTTAGGAGTAATGGGATTTTCTAGTTCTTGAAGTTTGAACATGTTCAGTCGAATGTTTGCCATCCTATAGTAATTTTTGGAAGGCCTCCAACTCATTGGAAATTCCTGAGGTCATCGGGGCTATCACTCTTCAAGATGTAGACCCCGTATACATCATCATCATCATCTTCATCATCATCATCATCATCATCATCAGTCTTTCAACATCCGTCGTTGGACATAGACCTTCCCCAGGATTCGCAACACTTCTCTACCATGGGCGTAGCGGAGCCATTTGTCTAGCTCGTCTCTCCATCGAATATTTTGCCGGCCTCGGTTGCGCATGTGATCTTGGGGGATCCATGTTGTGAGTCACGATGTCCATCGGTTGTCCGCCATTCGTGCAACATTCCAGCCCACTGCCATTTGAGATTTTTAATGGATTCTATGATGTCCCTGACTCTTGTCTTTTCCTGGATGTACTGTGCTGTCTTGTGGTCTCTCCATGTGCAGCTCAGCATGATTCTTTCATGTGCACGTTGCATGGTTCTCAATTTATGGATCTAAAAAGGCGTTCGACTCAGTATAAATTCCCTAAGGTCTTCGATGGCATCACTCGACAACGTGTAGATCCAGTATATGTCGAAGTGCTGAAACATATATGCAATCACAACAGCTCCTTTATCTGGCTACATAAAGACTTGGACCCCCTTTCAGCCCCAGAAAGGATATGTCAGAGTAGTGCAACATATATACCGTCACAGCAGCTCTTTTATCAGGCTACATAAAGACTTCGAGTCGTTTCAGCTCCAAAACGTGAAAAACTGAGGAAACCTGAGTTCGTTTGGGGATGTGCCTGGAGACCCAGCAAACCATTGTACTACACGGCGCTAAAATATATCCACTTGGCTATCACTGACTGGATAATCCTTAATTATCGAAACCCATAAAAGTTGTGTTTCGGCCTCTCGGGGGATCTGCCATGTTTTTGGTTTTTTTTTGGAGGAAACCATTTTCAACGAAAGCAACAATTTTGTTGAACGTCTCTTTTACCTGGGAGCAGCTAAATCCTAAAAAATAAATGTTGATTCTAATTTTAACAATGTCAGTTGAGAACAAGGTGTGTGTCGATTATTCTAATTGAATTAAACTATGACTGATTAAATTAAAAGTTTTTCTTTCCTATATCTACGTTTCAAATTTAACAAAAGAAATGTTTGTCATTTGCTACATGGGAATTTTTCGTATATTTGCCAAGTTTCAAATCATATATGAGTTCCTTGGGTATACATATATGTCTGTATATCAGCAATTGTCTGCACGTTTAAGTGAGTATCTGTATATGGGTGTGAATATCAGCAGATAAATTCTACGTGTTTCTATTTATATATACGCTGGTGTATGCACTTATTCAAGCGTGTGTCATTGCATACGATTGTTCTATTTATTTTCATCACTATGTCATAAAACCGACAGAATAGGTTTCTTGATTATGGGTGAGGCTTATTTATTGTTTGTACCTGCTTCAGGACTAATGGTTAATTAAATTCATTATTCCCACCTGCTTCAGGACTGAAAGGGAATTACATTTCCTTAATGAAATAACAAACTTTCCCCTCGGTCTGGAATATTCCATTTGCATCCTAACTATTGCCTTGCACCTTTTGTAAAGAAAAGTTATACAAACAGGTCTGGTTAGTCACTCAACTGAAACTAGCACCTAACATAATTTGGCAGCATATTGTATTGGCGGTGATCATGAAAAAGAAGGTGATTAATGAATAAGTTATTTCTCTTGCCTTTTGTTAAGGAGTAACAACTAAAAACGTCTGAATTTTCAAAAAAAAACAACAAACAAATGCAGTTGCTGCCTGACACGCGCAAAGAATCAATTTACATTGCAAATAGAACCCCCATAAAACTATTGAGGGAGTAATTTTCAAAAAACAAAAAGCCAAGAGACACACTTAGCATAAATTTAAATTTCAAATCGACATCCCAAAAATATTATTGGGAGGATTAAAAAGGAATATTTTTCTAGACATTATAAGGAGTAAATGTTTAAATTTTCGTCCTTTTAGATCCATTAGTACGGCCTGTACAAACGAGACATACATACATACATACATACATACATACATACATACATGCATACATAAGCAGTCAGTCAGCTAGACATATCAACTCGGAAAATGAAGGAACCTTTGTTGATGTTGACTGAATTGATCCCTTAATTTATGCCGAGACATATCAGCTTGCCTAGTTCATCTCTCCATCTTTAGACAAATTCAGAAAATACTGGTTCCGCGACGCCCATGATAGAGGAATGTGGTGGATCCTGGAGAAGGTCTATGTCCAACGACAGACGTTAAAAGACTGGAGCTGCTGCTGCTGATGATGATATCAACTTGAAAAATGAAGGCAACTTCGTTGATTTTGAATAAATTGATCCCTTGATTTATGCAAGGCAGAATTTACACTTGTTATTTAATTTTTTTTGTTTATTTGTTTTTTATTATTCTTCCTTTTTTTTCTTAAGATTCGGACGATTTTTGAGATGACTACCAAAAAAAAGGCAAGAAAAGTGTCTTCTCATTGATCACTTTTTTCCAGTTTTTTAGTTGATCACCCCCAATACGACATGCTGCCAAAAGATGTTGATGTTGACTATGTTGTTGTTGACTGATTCGGTTGACAGTTTTCAAGAGTCTAATTCATCAATTGGTTTTTAAAAGACAATCCTAGTTTGGTATTTTTAAAAAGACCAAAAATTTTAACTCAAAATTCCTACCGAGGAACGAAATCAAAAACGGTAGCTTTTTGGAAATTAATATTTAGGGATTTCGTTAGCTTTTACATTTTAAAAAGTATCATTAAAATCTAGTTACTCAAATACACGGAACCAGATTCCATAAAAGGCCATGTTTCAAGAAATTTAGATTAATCTCTCAAATCACCGGCACACTTTTTAAGTTTGGACTAGAAAAATAAATTTTCGATCAATAAAATGCATGCTGCAAAGATAACTGCATCGAAACTTGAACAAAAAAGACTCTTTTGATACCGAAATAGAAACTTTCTACTGGCGTGTTGTGACAAAAATAAATCAAACAGTATTTACTTTATCAAAAATGTATTTAATCAAAACTGTTTTTACAAAAAAATATACAACTTCATTGATAACAAAATTGAAACTTTTTATTTTCATTCAAAAATAGATTAAAAAGGTAGTCAAAAATTGTATATAAATGTAAGAAAAGGTTTTGATGAAGTCGGAAGAATAATTGTTCTGATTAAATTAGATAAACTTTAGATTGAATTATAAGTGCAATTCAATTTATTTTTGTAACAAAAGTAACGAAAATAAAGTCGTGTAGTATGCATTTTATAGATTGAAAAGTTTTATTTGTAAGCCCAAACTTGGGAAGGTATGCCTATTGTCGGCGCCAATTCGTACGAAAAATGAGACGCAGAACGACCGGACAAATATGTCCAGGGGCGCCAATGACCGAGACGCGTTTAAAACAATCCATTCTTTTTTACTGCTTTGTTTAAAACTGAGTATTAAATTACATTCATTCGGAGAAAAAAAAAAGTTCTTCCTCCAATTATAAACTTGTAGGCGTAAACAGTGTTTTGGTTTGAGTAAATTTTTCAGGGAAAAAATATGAAAAAATAACGTTTTTTTCAATTTTGATAATTAATGGTAAATGGTTTACCGGAAATATTCAATGGACACCGGATTGATTTCTTCTTCAAGTTGTATTTTACCTGTATTTTTATTGAATCTGTCTTGTTGTTATTAATGAAAACGAACGTACAACTCGAGGTCATTTGTTCAAGCAGAACAAACTCAGAATCAAAACGAGTCTCAAACTGTACTTCTTTACGTACTACATGATAAACCAATGGAACAGTCTTCCAGGTTCAGTGGTAGAGGTGAGAACACTCCAAACCCTTAAGAACCGGAGTGATCTGTCGGTCTAATAGAAGATTCGCTCAAATCCACTAAGTGCATTACAAGTAATAGACAAACACATATTCAAAAGACCGGATCAAAGGCCCTCGGTCAAATTGTCGAACTCATTGACTTTATTATTGTAATTAGTCAGATGTGGAATATATATATATATATATATATATATATATATATATATATATATATATATATATATATATGTATATATATATATATATATATATATAGAGAGAGAGAGAGAGAGAGAGAGAGAGAAAGAGGGGGGTAAAAAGCAGAGTGATTCTGTAACGTTATTGTCAGTTTAGGGTTATGTTCTAAAAATGATTCAGCCAAAATATTATTGATAAAAAGAAAAATTCATGTCCATGGTCACCTATGATGAATGGAAAGTAAGGGTGCAGTTCAGCATTATAGCTACGTTGTAAATAGAACCCTTTCTCATAAAACCTTCAAATATATCTTTTCACAAAACTGGCAGATTTCTGGAAAAATTTTGAAGGTCCAATAAATTGAAAGCACATGAAACTGGAAGGAAAAAAAGTGAAAATTTCTCCAACGGGTCTGAATTAGGTCCAACGATTGTGTTAACCACATTTCTGAACACTGGTCTATTGTTGCTCTCACTGATTTTTTAGTGTTAAAGTTAGTTTTTTTTTTCAATTATGTGAGCGTGAACAAAGAAGCCCCGACTCAAGAATCGACGGTTTATCTTAGATAAAATTTGACCTTAATATGTACGTTGTAGGTAAATTGTGATCTGCTGGTTTCGGATACGCCTTTGTTCTCTGATTAGGATTGGGCTAGGACTCATTTCAGGCCAGCTCACACAGGCCAGCGCGCAAACAGGCATAATCACTGAGGGAATGAGAACTTCACATCCATGGTGACTTATAACGAATGGAAATTGAGATTGCCCATTGCCACCATAATTACAATGCGAATAGAATCCCCACCTATAAAAACTTAAAATATTTCCTTTCTCAAACCAGGCAAATTTTAAGAAGATTTCAAGGTCTAATGACACATTAAGTTTAAAGAAGAAAATGGAAATTTAGTACTTTATATGATATAGATACTAGCACTGAAAAGGGAAAAAACTTTCTCTGTCTGAGTTTGAGCTTGGTCAGTTTCATAGATCTAACTTTGATAGTTTTTTTTTTCTGAAAATCCTTGATTGAATAAGAATTTAAATATTTTCGACGGACTTGTTTTCTGAGATCTACTACATACAGTGACACGGTGACGCACGCAAAAACTGATTAATTCACCCCCATGTCTAAACCTCAACTACGGTTGACTTGTTCAGTTAAAGTTAGCGAATCCCATTTACAGAACTATTATAAGAGAGTTGAAATTAGACACGTATTTTGGGAATAACATTGCATGGAGAACTGAATTATGTCTTGTTTACTCTTTAGACTTCGATGAAAGGAAGGAGTCTGACCTTATCCAGTCAACCTTGTCAAATATGATACAATTATAATTATTATGATGATGCAATTTTCACACCAGTTTCCTGGTAGTCTCAGCTGGAGATTGAGCTACTGCAACTCTCCTCAGGTCTCCAGTCCTCCTCTCCACACTCTCACAGTCCACAGCAGTGTGATGGTTTACACTTTCACACCTGTTTCCCGGTTGTTTATCGCTAAAGCCTGAGTGACAGTAAATCTCCTCATATATATCAATCTTGAAAAAGACCATACACCTCTGCTAACGCCACATACTAAGTAAAAACTGAATGAAAACCAGTTCGTATATAGCTACAGTGCAGTTTCGATTTTTTGTAAATTTCAAGATTATTGATTTAATACACGGGGACATATCTCTCAATCGATGAAAATCCTGGATGCCAAATTCCTGCATCCCAAATTCGATCAATCCTTCCTTGATTCATGCCTTTCTCTTCCACAAAATTTAATTCAAATTTATTGCGAACTTTTGGCGATATTTTGTAGACAAACAGAGAGACAGACATACCGACTCCAGGGAATATATATAGCTCTACCAATTTCGTTGTCGGAGGTAAGAAAAATGACCCATCTGAAGCAGTAACCTTTTCAAACGATTATCAAATGATTCATGCCATATATATATATATATATATATATATATATATATATATATATATATATATATATATATACCTATTTAGGTGAAGTGGTTACATGTTCAGTAAAACCACGAATTATGGCTTCCTTTCAGTTGATGAGCCTGGCAAGTGAGTAGAATTGGATGTCAACATATAAAGCTGCAATTTATTTAAAAAAATGACCAGTAGTCTGCAGAAAGATTGAGCTTTGGCCAGGGCTTGATCAGCTACTGTAGTCAAAATTAGTTCATTATAAACAATTTCGACGTTTTGAAGTGGCCAAGCCTGAATTCTGGCCTGAACCCTCTCAAGAATCTGTGGAGGTAGCTCAAAACCAGTGATTTCAAGAAAGTCTCAAAATATTAATGATCTGGAGACCTTCGAAACAGAGAAGTGATCGAAAATCCCATGAAGAAATGCCAGAAGATTATGAACGATTACAATAACCACTTGGAAGCTACAATAGCAAATAAAGACTTTGGCATTGATCGCAAGGGTATGATTAATTTTGGACAAAGAATTTTCTCATTATGTGTTTATGAAAAAATTGAATAAATAATATTATTGAATACCCTCAACATCAAGTCTTACGTTGGTACACTACGTCTTTAATACTATTAACAGCAAAAACAAAATATATTCTCAAAATAAAATTTGAAATACTTTGAAATTGGCACCAGTATGAATAATTCTGAGCGTTAGTACACACACACGCACACACACACACATATATGTATACGTATGATAATTATAAAGGCATTGGTTTGGGAACTATATTTCGTCTGGCACCGGCATTCAGGCTGCTTCCTTAGTGTACGCAGGTTCAAGTCTCGCACAGCAACAATTTTTCTTTGTTCATTTATGCAATCTAGGACTGTTCGATATGCTAGTTGGTTAACATGGGTGCCGGACATAATATATGTCCCAAACAAGTGTCTTTATAATTATCACGCTCTATCCATTGTATTAATAATCATGAAGAAAATAAGATAGCTATGGTGATTGATTCTTGTATCTCTTTATGTGTGTAGTAAAATTACCTTTTTTTAATTATAAATTTGAGCAAAGCTGACATTTCACAGCTATTTCATTTTTTTCTATTTAGTAAGTCTGTTTTTTCAAGCAAAGGTGAGAACTCCAAAGTTTTCCTTCAGGCATAGGTAACACGGGGTTTCTATGTTATAGCATATAAGCGTTTGTTTTAATATTTCCCATTGTACTGTGGGTGTGAGGTTACTGTCTGTTAGATCCGAGTAATATATGGATAATGATGTTTTTGTATTCATCGTTTGTAAACATCAATGTATGGTGATCTTAATTCAATTAAATACTGCTCTTACGATATATATATATATATATATATATATATATATATATATATATATATATATATATATATGTATATATATATATATATATGTATATATATATATATATATATAACACAATAACGACAGAGACGTTTATAAAAACAGGAAAAATATTACTTATTGACTTGATGAACATAGAATATGTGGAGATAATATCTAATGACCTCTAAAGATCAATTTTGGGTCAGGAAGATTTTGGTGTATGTATTTTTCTGCATTCGTGTGTGTATGCATGTATGCTCATGTGCGTGTTTGTGGGTTTATTCTTATAGATGTGAATATATGTTTGTGTATGCGTGTGTGTATACGTTTGTGGGACAGAGAGAGAAACTTTCCAATTATCCCTTCACCACATCATCTACGAATGGATCATTCCAAGTACAATTCATCTTCTTCGATTTATTGCCAATTGAATCGACCTGAAAAGGTCGTCTGTACCCCTTGAATATGTCCGGCCAATAGATCGCAACACTACGGAATCCTTTTGCACAATACACATTGGAATGGTCAGCCGGTCCATGAGGTTTGGACAATAGCCAGATCACAAGTTTGCCAGTATTCGCTCACCAGAGCGTATCGGCGGAATTCCAACACAGATTATCGGAATTCTGTGTGAGATTTTGTTTTGAGAGGGAATTTTTAGAACAAAAAGAGCATTTCGGATATGATTTGGCCCTCAGTCATATGTTGGCAGAGATAGACGGATAGATAGAAACAGTCTGATATATATATATATATATATATATATATATATATATATATATATATATATATATATATATAGTGTCATCCAGAGATAGCTGTTTCGAAGTATTACATCTCTTCAGTGTGGCTATAGACTTTCCATTATCCCATCTATTACTGCAAGGTAGAATTGAAATCTTCACTTCAGACCCGGAGGCTGATATATATATATATGTATATATATATATATATATATATATATATATATATATATATATATATATAAGAGAGAGATAAAGAGGTTGGAACGGTCTGTGATAGAAAGATACGAACAGATTCAGATAGATAACTGGATGGATAGATAAGAACAGACTGAGATTGATAGATTTGAAAAGACGGGATAGATCACTATATAGATAGATATGAACAGATTGAGATAGATAGTCTCTTGATATATATCTTGATATCAAGAGACTAGATAGAGAGATAGATATGAAGAAACTAGGCAGGGAGATAGATAGATTGCATATGTACACGAGGTGGTTGAAAGGATATCGAATCTGATGAACGTTTCGCACGGCAAAGCACGTCAAGACTGTTCAATAAATCGAAGAAATCGTTCAAAATGATCGAAGGGCTCAGGATCGGAAAGATTGCAGAAATGGTCACCACTGATAAAGAAACTGCACTTGAACACACGTATACGTGACCTGCATCCTTCCTCCTTTAACTCGAGCTAGCATACGAAAAGGTGCTTGGAGTGATACGTAATAGCAAACTGAAGATGCCAACATACATTCAGGGCTTATTTTTCTAGCTCATCGGTCAATGTGTACTGTGTGGTTCGCACGTACGTAAACCAAGTCTTGTCATTAAATTCGTATTGCAATCCAGTTATCTAAAATGCAGTGTGGTGTATCGATATATATATATATATATTTGTGTCTGTATGTGTATGTGTGAGTGTATGCACATGTGTGTGTGCAGGCATATGTGTGTGCGTATGGAACAAGGTACAATCTGCCTTAAGCAGAAGTGCCGGGTGCAACACTTTGATCTTAGGCAAGAGCACGAAGACGCTACAATCTGATCTTTGGCTGAGGGACGAGAGGGACACTTTGATCCTAAGCTTAGCAGAGAGTTACTCTGACCCCGGGCAAGCGCTTACATATGCGTAAATAATCCATCATTTTGCCAGGTAATATCTTCTATAATAATAATAATAATAACAATAATAATAATAATAATAGTAATAATAATAATAATAATAATAACAATAGATTTATACTGGCCGCTCAAAACCAAAGCTTTCCCAACTTTCAAGAAAATATAAAAATGGTGCCGATCCGAAATGCAGCTTCTGCGACCAGCATGTAGATACGAGCCAGGCTGTTCTGTTTTAACACCTACAGAATACAAGACCAGACATGACAGAGAACACCAATATTTACATTGGGAAACCTGCAAGGATTACAGAATGCCAACAGAAAATAACTGGTATGAACATTAACCAGACCCAGTAACCGAAGGACGGAATGTCACGTAACTAGGGAACTTCGCAATAAATATCGACAAGACCACCAAGAAAAATACACCCAACGTAGTAATCAAAGACTGCAATGAAAGAACTTGCCTTTTAATCGAAATGGGTGTGCCTTCTAATCGAAACATAGCAGTAAAGAGGCTTGGGAAACTTGGCAAGTACAAGGACCTTGAAAACGAAATAAAGAAGGCGGGGCACCTGAAAACACAACCTGTTCCCGTAATCGATTGAGTACAACGCTCTGAAAAAAACATCTAGCCTGCATCTTTTGAGATCTTTTTTCTCATTGAAATCCAGAATATAGTGCTTACAGGCACTACCCGTATATTGAGAAGAGCACTATCATTTGTTGTATACTAATGTAAATTGCAACACAAAAGAGTAAAAAAAACGCAGTACATAAAATGAAACTGGAAAAAAGAAAAAAAATTGTACGTCACTTGAAACTTCTTTTGCTCCAAGTCGGTGGTAACGACTCGGCAATAGATTGTAAAGAAAAGAGATGACAACAACAACAACAACAACAACAACAATAACAACAACAACAACAACAATAATATTAATAATAATGAGAGGGCTGAAGACCTGAGGAGACTTACTATCACTCAGTGATAACCACCGGGCAACCAGTGTGAAACTGTAAATTTTAGTACCGCTGTGAGAGTGTGGAGAGGAGGGCTGGAGACTTGAGGACACTTGCTGTCACTCAACCTCCAGCGGTTACCACCAGGCAACTGGTGTAAAATTGCTGACACCACTACTAAAATAATGAATTATATAACGACAGGGAAACTGGTGTGAAAGTGTTAACTACATCACTGCTGTGGACTGTGAGAGTGTAGAGTGGAGAGCTGGAGACCTGAGAAGATTTGCTGTCACGCAGTCTCCACTGTGACCACCACGCAACTGATGTAATAATAAAAACAATAATAAAAATTATTATTATTATCATTATTATTATTATTATTATTATTATTATTATTATTAGTAGTAGTAGTAGTAGTAGTAGTAGTAGTAGTAGTAGTAGTAGTAGTAGTAGTTGTTGTTGTAGTAGTAGTAGTAATTCATTTCAGGTTTTTGGTGCCGGTAATTTAATTTTATTTGCATTATTTTGTAATTTTATTCTATATCATAGTTCAGATACACACACACATACATATATGTGTGTGTGTGTGTGTGTGTGTGTGTGTGTGTGTGTGCACGCATGTATATGTATGTGTATCTCATTTCATTTTTATTCAATTTAATTAAAATTCTGGTTCAATTTCCGATATTGTAATTTTTTTTACTCCAGAATTTTGAGTAAGTAAGATATTCTAATAATTTCTTCCTCCGTTGAAATAACCATTGTTTTACTACGTCAGCATGTAAAAATATATACAGAGAGAGAAGGGGAGAGAGGATGAAAGTCGTAAATATTTGTATAGTTATACACACTCACACACACATATGTATATAACATATGTGTAGTTATATATAATTAATGATAATAAGATCCCGTTGATCCTAAAGAGAAGGGTGTATAACCAATGCATCCTCCCAATAGTCACTTATGGAGCTGAAACATGGAACCTAACCAAGAGACAGACCCGTAAATTGAGAACCATGCAACGTGCATATGAGAGAATAATGCTGGGCCTCACATGGAGAGACCACAAGACGGCACAGTACATCCGAGAAAAGACAAGAGTTAGGGACATCATAGAATCCATTAAAATCTCAAATGGCGGTTGGCTGGCCATGTTACAAAGAATGGCAGACAATCGATGGACATCGCGACTCACAACATGGATCCCCCGAGACCACATGCGCAACCGAAGCCAGCAAAATGTTAGATGGAGAGACGAGCTAGACAATTCAGGAAGTACTGGCTCCGTGACGCCCATGATAGGGGAGTGTGGCAAATCCTGGGGAAGGTCTATGTCCAACGACGGACGTTAAAAGACTGATGATGATGATGATGATGATGATATTCAGGGTTGAGCACTCTTCAAGTAAGGTAACTAATTAATTATAAGCTTATGTAATCCTCTTCCAACTTTGGAATAGAGACTCTAGTAGATGGGGAATTGTAAGGAAATATATTGCTTAAATTCAACTTTACTGACAAGTAGAGGAGGATATCAGCCCCTGGATCCGAAGCTAAGGTTTCGATCCTACCTCGTAGTGCTGGATTGGGTGTTTATTCGCAGTCCTACCATAGCAAAATATGACAGGTCGAGGCTTAACTTGGGAAGAATAGGAGCCATCCGTCCAAAAATGGCTCCAGCCGACGTGACTTCGATTGAAAAGGCCAAAAATCGTGGTGCTTCCGGGGATAATGGATAGTCTATAGCCACACTTAAGAGTTGTAATACAACGAAACAGCTGTCTGTGGATGACTCAATTAATTCATATATATACAAAACCTTTAAATAGGTTTTAGTGACAACTGAATAGCGTCATGATAACATGCGCGGTTCACCAATCAATCTATCCCAGGACAAAGTCTCCTATATCAACCAATATATTTTTTGGATGCATTAAGAACATTCAATGGTTCGCTCACTCGAGCGCAGTATATGTCTGTACCTGAAATCCTTGGCCTTTTTGTAACTAATGATGCAGTAAATATGAGCTTGTCAACATTGTAACAGTTTTGGTTTAAGCTGTGAATGCTATTTTAAATTCAATAGACCTCCAGATCAACAAGAGTAAGGCAGAATCCTAATATTTCAAAGTTGAGTTTATTAAGCCTCTCTGTGTACGACAAGTCTTTAATTTTAATCTTTCTTCTGCATCAATATTGAACCACAAGTGAAGTGACCAGATGCATAATACGAACTATACATGTGAGGGGACTATAGTTTTGTTTAGGAGTAAGGAGTTTTTTCATCTATGTATTTAAAGCTATACTGTTTATTGCCTAGAATTCTGTAAGCGGTGTTAGCCTCTTGTCGGATACGTATTGTAACGTATGTACTGAGCCATCATCGTTTCTCTTGGTTTTGTCTTTTGGTTTTTGCTAGATGCATGGTTTTAAACTCTCTTCGCTGGAATGTCACCAGCATGTCATCTTCCCAGCTCTGTAAAATGTCAAGATCTTCCTGAAGTTGCAGAACCGAATCATCAAACGCCAGAAGGCACCTGATTTTTTTTACCATCTGCAATTATTTCGAGTCTTAATTCACTTGACTGGTCATTTAAAAAACAATATCTGTCCAATTATGGATCTCTGAGGGATGCCACTTATAACTGGTGGCGTTGAAGACACTTCTACATTAACCTCATTGCCTGAACCCTTAGTTTTCGACCAGTAAGAGATGATTTTATCCTATGCTGCAATTGTTCGGTTTCTCAAAAAAAAAAAACTCTCTACTTGATTGATTGATCTTAGCTGTGGCTCAATGCCGAACACCGTCTTGTAGTCGAGGTATAAAACCTGGAATACGATGCATCAAGGCTTCAGACCAAACTTTTCAAGTCCCAAGTAGGTGATGTTACGCTTTTCCAGTTGGAAATCAATGCTGTTCTTAGCACTTCATGTTGTCCTTTATATGTTTTAAGGTTTTAGTAAATGTTATTCATTCAAGGATCTTTCACATGACTGAAATCAAAAATACCGGTCTGTTGTTTCCAGATCACCCTTCTTGAATATTGGTGTGATAAAAACCTCTCTCCAATATAATGGTAGTTCACTAGTCTCTAAGCTTCTTTTATATATGAGGGCAATGGGCTTTGATAATACACCTAACATTTCTTAAGGTAACCTAGGGTGGTTGTTATCAAGGTCAACGGCTTTATCTGGTTTTAGGGTTTGTATGGTTCTTCTCGAGTCCTCATCTGTTCTTGGTATCGTATTGTGGACTGGTGTTTCACGGTTTCAGGAGGGATATCAAGTTTACTTGTATCTTCTACCGTGAAGGCTTTGAAGAATTGGTTGTCCTGTATTTTTACTGTGTATTTATAGTTTCCATCATCCTCCCTCAAACTGGAAACCTTGGTACGCATTTTACCAGTGGCTCTCAGGTAGCCCTACACACGTTGATTGTCTTTGGGGCATTTCTGTGTTAATGATTTTTCAGATCTTCTGGCAGTTTGGTTTCTCTTCGTTATGTAATCTTTATAATGCTGTCTATTTACTATGTTGAGGAACTCTATCCAAATCGAGTATTTCTTTCTAACTTTTTTTTAGAGAGTAACGAGTTTGCCAAAGGCGGCTCCGGAAATGAACTTGCCGTCAGAATCCTGTAAGGAACGCACTCATCAACACACGTGTTATATATCTTCTCAACAATGTTCATGGACTCCGGTATTGATTTTCCATTAAGATCCCTCTCCTAGCTCATGTCAAACATATATCTCATCTCGGAATAATCAGCTTTAACGTAGTTATATGTTACGTCATTTGTCGCTATTGGCTTACAGATGATGTGTATCTGGAAAGCAATTTCAACATGGTCATTTTCGTCCAATGAGGAATTGTATTTTAATTTACCTACGTCTGATTCATGTTTAGCGAACATAAGGTCATCGCGTGTGGGGCTTCGTCCTTCTCCGAAGCTTGATGGTTCCATGATGCGTTGGAGAGAGAAGATATATCACACAGTGTCTTCGAACGTTCATTCCACCGAATCCTCTGTTGTATAATCTGGTAACAGTGGATTAGGGTTTCATTTAATTTTGGTTAAATTGAAGTCGCCGGAAACAAGCTTTCGTTCGAATGTAAGGTCTGAAACCACTGACCCTGCGAGTTTATAAAGTTCGTCATCATGCTGAATGGGCTCTTTTACATATATATATATATATATATATATATATATATATATATATATAGATATAGATATATAGTAATTGAATAATTGAGTCATCCACAGACAGTTGTTTCGTTGTATTACCAATCTTCAGTGTGGCTATAGACTATCTATTATCCCATCCAGTACCACGAGGTAGGATCGAAATCTCCGTTTCAGACCACACACACACACACACATACACACACACACACACACACACATATATATATATATATATATATATATATATATATAAACATCTACAATGGACAAAATCTATTTTCATTGTTTCCTGCTTTTTGTTACAAATTGAGAGAATACATACATTACATACTTTACACACACACACACACACACACACACACACACACATACACACACATATATATATATATATATATATATATATATATGGTACAGTACTGGAGACTTGGCTATTTGAAAAACAGAATGAGAGCCATCAATACGCTTGCTATCCCTGTCGTGAAATAGTTTCAATATAGTTAATTGAAATCAGGATGAGATCAGAAAAAAGTAGACTCAAATATAGGGAAACTACTTACGTGTTACAAAATGCAACGCCCTGAACTTGACATTTATCGTGCTTACTTGCCAAAGAATACCAGTGGTGGGGGATGGATGGAACTTGAAAGGACCTACAAAACAGCAATAATCGGATGACACCATTACCTCAAAATCACTCAGGACTGGTTGGGAAGAAAGAACAAAAAAACTTTGCACTCATTAGTAATAGACAGTGAACTTTTCGCAAGAGAACGAGATACAAACTTGAACAGTGGATAGTATACACAGAACAAAGGTGTGAAAAAAAGTGAGGAACCTTACAAAGGAGCAGGGTTATAAACAGCTTGAAGTGAAATTGGGACACAAAATACTCCTCGGACAGTACCTCCCGCTGAAGTAAAGACTACTGATGTTGATCAGAGAAGCACCCATCAGTGGCTCCGGCTGGGGCAGAGGATTGTGATCAGAAACAGTAGGATTTTTTCTGGTCACTCATGACCAAAGCTTGCCCATTCAGGACTCTCTGCAATTATGATAAAAACGGTACCATCCCAAGATGCTGCCACCCCAAAATGCCACTTCTGCAACCTCTATGCAGGAACAATAGACCATTTCGTATCTGGCTGCTCTGTTTTACCACCCGCAGAAGACCAGAGTGGGTCAATATCTACATTGGAAAATCTGCGAGTGTTACGGAATACCAACAGGAAATAACTGGTACAAAGACCAACTGAACTCACTTGGGATGATCAAGAAAGGCATTGAGAAACAAAATCCCAGGCGAACATTCTCTCTCTGAAGTCCGGAAGTGAGAGGCACTGTCCGTATATTGAGAAGAACACTATCATCGGTTGTTAAGGTCCAACACACGCTAAATCATGCGAGAAACTGGGTAAGGATGGGGGAAATAGAATATCACTTCAACTTTGCCGAAAGTTGTTGGTAAGGTTCAGATGAATAGATTGTAAAAGATAGAGATAAAAGAAAAAATGATCAACAACAGAAATAATGCTTATATATTACATACAACATATATCTATCGTTGTATTTGACTCTCTCTCTCTGTCTCTCTCTCTCTCTCTCTCTATATATATATATATATATATATATATATGTATATTACTATACATAGGTACATATGTAAATATGCATTCACAGAAAAGATAAATGTACACACACACATATATATATATGTATATATATATATATATATATATATATATATATATATATATATATATATATGAATTATGATTTGTTTTAAATTGTATAGAAACTTATTTGAAATGATATAACTCAATTTAGGCAACATAAATAGAATAAACCATAAAAGAAAATGAGAAGCTGCAAGAATCGAACCTGTCACCGATTGGTTAGCCACTTCAGCGTAATGATTCACTTACCATTGAGCTGAATTGTTTTATTGAATTTCTGAAAAAAATATTTTTTGACCTTTTTGGGTCTTATTTTGACTGGTTTATAGATAACATCTAGATTCTCTAGAATCTAGATGTTTCTAGATGTTTTTTCACCCTATTCCACTGGAAAACGTCAGTGATGTCATACGTAGTATTCATTCTGACCGTATTTATTCTTCGAAGGAATTTTTTTTTACATGACTTTAAATTTTGACCCCACGCTTGCTAAATTATTGTCATTATTATTTTTGCTGCTATTTACCTCCATCTTAATTGTTGATACATTTTTTAAATCGCAACTAACTCCAGCAGTGAGTAAATAAATTAACAACGTTGGGCGGGATAATTTATTGTTATTTAATCTGCTTCCAACTTTTTTTCTATCATATCATCATTTGTTGTTTGTTCAATGGGAGTCGACTGGTATTATGACATCTCCTTGTTTGTTCAAACAAATACTGTTTGTATTTATTCCAAACGTTTCTTCACGATTTGTTGTTCTAAGGCCTTCCCTCGGATTGCAAAACGGATTTCATTTCCGATTAAAATGGGGCCTGGCATTTTCCCATCTTCCCCAGAAAAGGAAGTTATTAAAAAAAAAATGAAAACACACAAAACAAGTCAGGTTAGTTACACTATAGAAAGCGTCATGTGAACAATGTCTTTCCGGCAGCATGTCATGCTCGAGGTGATCAATTGACAAAACTGGAAAAAGTAGGAGATCAATGAATAAGTTACTTCCCGACTTTCGTTGGGCAGTGATCAGTAGGAAAATATCTCAAAAACAAGCGTTAATGCTGCCGGACATAAACTAAGGGGCCAATTAAGCATAAACTTACATCATCGGAAATTAAAACTATTTCGGAGAGGAATGTTTTTTCTGGATATAATAAGGGATAAATGTTCAAATTTTCAGCCCTCTAGCTCTAGCATTTATACACGTTTGATTAAACACGAAAGACAAGGGATGTAAATTCAAGTTGGTTTTTTTTGCAATCGCAAATTTCTACAATTGAGTTTTCACTTTTTTTCCATTTGTCACAACAATGACAATGGCCACACCAAATACAGTGACGTCATCACGGTACGAATAAGAGTTGTGTAGGCAAAAACTGATGACGAATTCACTCTCTCAACTGGGTTTTTATTACAGGTACTACTAAAGGAGATGAAATAGAATACGTAGTTTTGAAATAATATTGTACGGAAAAATTAATTCTGTTTTTTCTGGGTGGAGGGTATCTTTTAGATTTTAACGAATTAAGGGAGTTCGACCCTAGCACAGCCAAGTGTGTCTCACAAGATAACGATCGTCTGGTTTAAACAGAGATAAAATTGGTCGAACAACTAAAAAAATTGAAGCATCATTCTTTTTCTATAGTGTTTAATGAAACTTGTATGATTTAAAAATTGCTGCCCAGTTATACTTTACATACATACATAGGCAGCCAGCCAGCGGGGCCAGCTTAAAACTGAAGAAAACTATGTTGACAGTTTTAGTGACAGTTTTGGTTGACGGTTCCGAATACCCCTGCAAATAATTTATAAAAAAATGATAATGATTCTAACTGGGCTTTGGTCTACATTCATACTTAACGATTGTTACAGAATCAATCCCTTGTGTAGTGAAGTTCAAATCTCGTTGGTCGTTAAAAAACTGCCAACAAAAATTGTCAACTTAGGTTTCTTCAGTTTTCCAATTCGTCTGGCTAGCTGTCTATTTGTGTATTATGTCTAGAAACTCTTTTATTGTTTTCGAAAATCACTCGGTAGAATTTTAGCACAGGGTCCAATTACCAATATAAGTTAATGCTAAATTGGCAACTCCTCATAGCATTTACCCTTATCTTTCGAAAATTATGGCTTTTTAGAGATCACTGTCTAAAAGAAAGCAAGATAAGTAACTTATTCAATGATCATTCCTTTTTCCGATTTTTTTAATTGATCCCCCCAACACAGCATGTTGCCAAAATGAGTTGGTTACGTGGCAGTTTCTATTGAGTGACTAAGTAATCCTGCCTTCTTATTGCAGTATTGTGCTGGACGTAGCCAAGCTTAGTTGGTTGCTTAGCCGTGAAGCAATGGTTAGCAAACTAGTCTACTGTAGTGAATTCAATACTCACTGGATGCCCAGGCCTTGTACTTGGTCAAGCTGAATATTTAGATTAACGTGGTTGGCAAGCAAGTGTCTCAAACCATTAATACTGTAGAGGTTTGATCCTCAAAGGATGCTTACACCTTGTACCAAACTCAAGTTAACAGTAAATATCCGAGAACACACTTCACATTGATGCAATGGTTTGTAATTTAGTTTAGCAAACAGTAACCCATCACTCACTTAGACACGCACGTACATCTAAGAGGTTGGAACACACTGATAACAGCCACAAGAGCCACTTTCCCCAACGTAACGTTGACATTGATTTATGACGACATTTCAAGCAACGTCTATGTTTTTTTAACTACATATTAGGGTTTTTTTTTACCTCATCTGTATATATTCTATTTCACACTGAGGATGTCTTGATACAGGTGAAATACGTCAGAATAATGATGAAAAATCTGATGTGATAAAACAAATTTCAGTCTCTTTATTTCTACATTGCCGATTGTTACTTTCATAGTTACTTCTGTAAAATGTTCAATCCTCAAGAGGTGCTCAACTCTTTTGGCCTCGTACCGGACTTGACAAGACGTTTTGAATATTGATAAATACAACGAAATACGTATATGATTTGAAATATAAATTAACCTTTCTAAAATAAGTCATTTTCTTTTTTAGATATATTCAATTAAAAAAGATAATTATAATTTCACAATTGAGATGCATTTAAATCAGAAAGAAAGGTATTGTCAATGGTCAAGAATAAATGAGAATGCAAATGTGTTTCTAATGATTTTACCCCATGAATGCATTGAACATCGGGAAGAATGGTAATAGCAGTATTCAGGAATTGAAGCATCCGTTACAGAGAGAATATATTAGAAACCATTGAACAAAAGCGACGTCAACACTGTCAGCAAAGGTTTCTTCAGTTTTTAAGTTGGTCTGGCTGGATAACTAAATGCTTATCTCTCTGTCTATGTATGCGTACAAAGTGCACTAATAGTGCTAGAAAAAATAACATTCACTATCTATTATGTCTAAAAAGATGTTTTTTTTTGTTTTTTTTTGGAAGTCCCCCTGAATAAGTTTTGGATTGGGGGATTAATTTACAATGTAAGTTTATCCGAAATTAACCCCTTTATCCATGTCAGGCACACTAGTTTTTGTTTTTTGTTTTTTGTTTTTTTTCTTCTTTTTTGGAAAACCCAGACTTCATTTAGTGATCACTGTCCAACATTGGGCAAAAGAAGTAACTTATTCATTGATCACTGTACGCAGCCCTAAAGACGTTGGCCACGTAATAGTTTCTATTGAGTGAATAACTAGACCTGTTATTGTCATAGTTACTTTTTTATTGATTCCAGTTGTGTAATAAATATCGAACCAATCGTACTTTGAGATCAATTTTATCTCAATATCGACGTTCAGAGCTATTAGTTATTTTAAAAACTATGCAAACAAAACATCAATGGCAGCCCGAAAGAAAAACCAAATAAAATATTCTTACTAAACAGAGGCAGTCATGTATTTTGGTGCATTAAACAATCAGAAATTGATAAAGAAACGTTCATTTAAATTGAAAAAATAATCCGTATGGCGTCACCTGGGCTGCCAGCCACTCTTTATCTAGATTATTGTATCGATTTAAAATTGAGTCTTTTTTTATCGTTGATCGAATGTTATTTCATTGATCTTGATCAAAGAGGACTGGGCCAGACGGTGAGACAAAGCAATGACTGAAACAGACGATGTTTATTTTGCAATTAAAAACAATATAAAATAATCCAATAAGAACTCCATGATAATCATTTTATTAGATAATGTCAACCAAAACAGTCAGCATAAGTTCCTACAGATTTTTTATGTGGGTCTATCTACCTTTGTATGTGAGACCAATGAAGCTACATGGGCGGAAATTTTAAACATTTATTCGTTATGTATAGGAAAAGCTTTTTTGTTTTTTTATATATCCAATCGATATTGAGTAGAGATCGATTTACAATGTAAGTTTACGCTGAATTGGTCACTTAGTTTGTGTCTGGCAGTGTTCACCCTTGATTTTCTGAAAATTCGAATTTTCCCCGGGAAAACGACAACATAAAAAGACAAGAGAGGTTATTTATTCATCAACACTTTTTAAAATTTTCTTTAAATTGATCACCCCCAACGCAGCATGCAACCAAAAGGATTTAGCCACGTGACAATTGACTGACTAATCAAACCCGCTCCTATAATTGCGTTTTGACAATTGACATCACCCCAAATCAGTGACGTCCCTACAAGACGGATAAGGGTTGCGTGCGCAAAAACTGATGACGAATTCTCTCTCTTGGTTTAGGTCGATTTATTCTGTAATAAAAACTAATAATAAAGGAGTTAAAATGGGACACATAGTCTTAGAATAATACTGTACGGAGAAAGAAATACTGTTTTGTTTACTTTTTAGATTTTAATGAAGCAAGGGAGTTAAATTCTTTTAACGATTTGAGTGATCACCGGAGAAATCCAATAGATTATTGTAAACAGCACAGTCATGGTCAACATTGAAGGAACTGGAAAAGGCCCTTAACCAGCAGTGACATGATGGTTGCTGCTGCTGCTCCTGATATGCGATGGGCGGTGCATGCTGACAGGCTTTTATCAGCCGGCGTTACAGGTTACTAGGACAGGGAAGTTGATCTATGAACGGACGCGCGTTAGACCAGGTTCGTCCGCAATCTTAGACTAACAAGAACAGGGAACATCATCATAAACCTTCTCATCAGCCCTCTAGCGTCCGTCGTTGGGCATAAACCTTCCCCAAGATTTGCCAGTTATCTCTACCATGGGTGTGTAAAGATCATCAAACAATCTTATGTTTTACCGGTCACAGTTTCACATATGATCTCTGGGGATCTAAATCATGAATCGTGATGTCAAGCAGTAGTCAGTCATTCTTGCAACATGACCAGCCCATTACCATTTGACTTTTCAAATGGTTCTTACAGTATCTCTGACTCATGTTTTTTTCGCTAATATATTGTGCTGTCATGTGATCTCTCCGTGTGATGTTGAACTCTTTTCTGTGCGCATTGCATGGCTCTCAGTTTGAAAGACAATCTTTTGGTTAAGTTCTATGTTTCAGCTCCATAGGTGACCACTGAGAGAATGCATTGGCTGTAAAACCCTTCTTGGTAGCTCTAATAGGATTTTCTTGTTCTTGAATATTAAGCTTGCCCACCTTATCGCTCGATAACTCTTGCATTAACTCGTGACTACTGGCAATATTGTTTTTCAAGATTTCCAATGCATATATTTAGTAATACCATTAGAAATGAATTTACATCAAGGCAAATATAATAAGTTTTTATCAAGTTATTTGCTTATTCATTGATTCGTTCTTTATTTCTGTCATGCTGGAGAAAACCTACATATAGAATTAAGCGGAACTGCAGCAAATTGAAACCAGACTCTGACTTTACCAATAGGCCAAGGAATCACTTATGGCACGGTGTTGAACTTTTGAGCAATAAGTATTTCAGTCATGTGGTATACATTGAGAAAGAGGATAATACACCAAAGCAGCCAACAGACTAGAAGGGCAAAATTCGAAAAGACTAAAACAAAAGAACAAAAAAATGACACAATTATACTAGTAGTGCATACAATAGTACAAGCCAACCAATGATAGTTGCTCTAATTCCCAAAGACTAACTATACATTCTTTTGATATTTTCAATGCATTTAAACAGTAAAATCATTTTCAAAGTATTTCTATAGTAAATTATTTCATAATGTATTTCTATTGTAAAAACCATTCGAAATACTTTTATACCATACACAAACTACGCCTCATTATGTATGACATGGTCAGACTGTTTTCCTCGTCTATGTGTTCATTTGTTCACAACGTTTCGGCCGTGTACCCCTGGCCTTCTTCGGGTGTTGTTGGTTCAAGAATGTGGAATCACTTCTCAAAACGCATACACGATTAGACTGGACACTGCTCATCCATTTTTTTAGTATATCCTGGTTGTGTTTCCGGTGTCAAATTTCGAGTGGTTTCCCTTGCATTTTCTGAGAAGTCCCTCATGATGAGAAAATACCAGATACCATTGATATCGATGTTCGATTGGCTGATTGATTCGACTGAACAAAATTGTGCTGTTCTCTTGGCCGCTGTAGTGTTCGATATAAATGTATATAATCCGACCATATCATACACGATGATTATTACACCCCGTCTAATAACGTTCAGACACGAATATAATAGGCCTACTCAGCAAATAACACTCACCTTAATTCCTGACCACTAACGATCCCTTCCTCCCAGAATTACCACTGCCAGTAACGGGTGCATTTATTACTGGCCTTTGGCAATCGCTTTTATTCTCTGATTTAGAATTCATTTCTATATTGAAACTTCAAATACAACTCTTTTTTTTACTGTTATACTCTCAATTGCAGCGATATTCAACATTTTTCATCTCGCCGAAACACTAAGCCAGGCACTAAATTTGCTGAGTCACGCCATCAAAAAGAATTAGCTGTTTTTTATCGTTATCACTTTCACCGACGGAAAAGAAGCATGATTGCTGCAGGGACAAACTACACTCCTACTTCTATCCCGACTGAGGATAATAACTGCAACGTGTGTATGATATATATATATATATATATATAGTATATGTGGTACAAATCAGGCTAGCAGTATAACATAATATAATAATATATCAATAATATAAAGCCACTTCTGAAATGTAATGGATTTATTTCATAGAGTGCTCGTTACATACAACTTTTTTACTCTTGAAGTTTAGTTGTTTTAGAGTAGAGCTGGAAATAAATAATAGTATGTGGATTCGCTACACAAACTTGCTCATGTTTCTGTCCTCTTCAGGCGTCATCAGGCGAATATATATATATATATATATATATATATATATATATATATATATATATAATGGATGAAATATTTCAAAGAGTATTTTTCAGTATGAATGTATTTGTCTATTAGAATGAGATAAAAATAAAATATTTTGAAAAAATATCTTTTAGTATAAACGTACTTATTTATCAGAATTGAATAAACCCTTGTGTACTGGTAAAATAACTTTTCGTAGATATGTAAGACTTGTCATTTTGGTTCAGTCGGTAAGAGAGCCACCCATTGATCACTACATCGTGATTCCAAATCAAAGTAGGGAAAAGTTAATCTTATATATCTATCTAGTTTAATATGACAGATAGATTAACACTGATGGGTTCATCCCCTAAATTAGGCGAAGATTGTTCTTGTTCTTGTTGATACAGTCAAAAAACAGAGTCAACACTAGCCACCGACTTGGACTGGAATTCGACAAAAAGAGAAAAGTGCATATGTCGTCCTCCAGTAATATTATTCTCAGTATATTCAGCAATTTTATTTGGTTTTGTCATTTCAAATCATCCATACTTCGCCCATGGCGGATTGTTTTCTTTTCTATTATAAAATTTTGAATTCAATTATACGTCCAAATAAGTTATTGTTTGTTGAAGGCAAGAAAAGTAAATTAATCACCGTCGAAATATAGGTATTTTTGACAAAGTTTCATCGTTTCTCAGTTACCTTGCAGCAACCTAGCCCTGTTATTAGATATCGTCATCATGAACTGTCACGCAAACTGCTAACATAAGTTTTTTTTCAGATTTTAAGTTGGACGAAAATGAGAAAAAAAGTTTCTATTTCGCTATCTACTAAGTTTTTTTTTTTTAAATGTTTGATATAGTTATACTTGTATTGGATTTTATTGATTAAAAAAAATTGCAAAAAACGATTTGCAAGTCCAAACTTTAAAAGTATGCCTTTTGTAAGCACTCCCTCGAGAAAAGCACGGGGCACAAAAATATCATGAATTGTTGGACTATGTCGGGCTCTCCCGATCCTTATTAAAAGGGTTACACATCACTTGCATCTAGGATATGCTATAGTCTCCCTTATGAGCATTTTCTTTTCCACTAGCACTGTGTACATGTGCCTATGCAATTCTTCTATACAGAAAGCCCTTTGTGTTCAGATTGGTCGTTGGAAATATTGTGATAGTGTGAAGAAAAAACTCTTCACCCGAAGTGCAATTAACTGTGGAAATAAACAGCCATTTTCATACGGAGAACAAAAAGTCTTATTTTGAAAATAATCCATTTTTTTCCTTCTTTCTTCATGATCATGCACAGGTCATTCTATCTAAAAGATCAGACGGTGCAGATTTTTTGTGCTGCTAGATGCAACAGTTTCCGTTTCTCATGTTACACAAACGATATGCGAAATTTGATTTAACGGAACCCAAGAGCAGAGACATCCAGCGACAAACTCTGAACTAATTCTTCAACCAATCTCTCCATCATCATCATCATCATCAGTCTTTTAACGTCAGTCGTTGGACCTAGATCTCTCCCAGGATCCGCCATATTTCTCTATCATAGGTGTCACAGAGCCACTATATCTAAATTAGTCTCGTTCATCTCTCCATCTTGTATTTTGTCGGCCTCGGTTTCACATTAGATCTCTGAGGATCCATCTTGTGAGTCGTGATGTCCATCGGTTGTCAGCCATTCTCACAACATAACCTGCCCATCGCCATTTAAGTTTTCTAATAGATTCTATGATGTCTCTGACTCCTATTTTCTTCCTGATATACTGTGATGTCTTGTGATCTCTCCATGTGAGGTTGAGCATAATTCTCTCATGCGCACGTTGCATGCTTCTCAGTTTGTGGGTCTGTCTCTTGGTTAGGTTCCATGTTTCAGCTCCATAGGTGACTATCGGGAGAATGCATTGGTTGTATACTCTTATGTTTAGGATGATTGGGATCGTCTGGCTTTTGAAGGCTGAGCTTGACCTACCGAAGGCTTGCCATCCTAGGGTTGTTCTCCGCTTGATTTTCTCTTCTTTTGTGGGTTCCATAGAGATTCATTGTCCTAGGTAGACGTAGCAGTCTACTTCCCCCAGTTTTGCATCAGTGATTTTGATAGTTCTGTTCTTATTCTCAATGTGATTGTTGCACATGACTTTCATTTAAATGGAGTTCATGTGTAGGCCAGCTTTTTTGTTTTCTTCGTTTAGTTCATTTAGCATTGGTTGAAGGTCGTGTAGGTCTTCTTTGAAAATCTAAGGTTGCTCAGATATTCGCCGTGTATTTTGATTCCTCCATGACTTATTACCCTTTTTTCTATCTAAAATTGTGTGTCTCTATCTTTCACTAAATGCGTGTTCCATAACTCACATGCACTCTCATGCTTACACATATATATACCAGTTTGTCTTTTATAACACACAAATATACTTACAAATAAGTTCACACATGGTGTGTATGATGATAAACAGTTTACTTACTTACACACTCCTCGGGGAGCAATTGGTTCCTTAGTCTGCCTAGAAGCGTGTGTCTAGCATGTACAAATATACACACATATGTAATCTACGTACTATTTATATGTACTGCCACACCACCCGGACAGCTTGACCAGTCCTAGTGTCGGTACAAAAATATCTCAGCTTGATCTTTCACTGTCTGCGCTCTAATCTTTTCCCATATATGCACACATACACACACACACACACAAACATACACACACACACACACACTTTAGCATACATACATATCTTACAATGCACGAAAGAAACTCCAACATTACTAGTCATGTGCTTAAAAGCGCATTCATCATCATCATCAGTCTTTTAACGTCCGTCATTTGATATAGACCTTCCCCAGCCACAATTCTCTATCATGGGCGTCACGGAGCTAAAATTTTCTGAATGTGTCTAGCTCGTCTTTCCATCTAATATTCTGCCAGCCTCGGTTGTGCATGTGATCTCAAGGGATCCATGTCGTGAGTAGCAATGTCCATGGGTTGTCCACCATTCTTGCAACATGGCCAGCCCCCTGCCATTTGAGATTTTTAATGGATTCTATGATGTCCCTGACTCTCATCTTTTCCCTGATTTACTGTACCCGTCTTGTGGTCTCTCCATGTGAGGCCCAGCATCAAACAAAATATCCAGGGGTGCTAATGACCGAGGCGCATTTGACCGGGGCACTATTGTCCAGTAAGTGATTGATTTGTAAATATATGTATCGTGTCCAATGTTTCAGAGGGAGACAGTCCGACAAGAACGAAAATGAATTGATTTGACGAAAGGGACCAACTAGCAGGCAAAGTTCTATTCGAAACCTTTTGTTAGAAACAGTCAATCAAAACAAACAATATAGGTCTCTTTAGTTTCTAATCCGGTCTATCTGTTTGGCTATGTACGTATTGCACGTAGAGAAGGTAGAGGGCCGAACATTTAAACATTTAATCCCTATTATGTCGAAAAAAATTAAACTTTTTACTTATTGAAAATCCCTCTGCTGGATAGGTCTTTAACTTGGGTTCAATTTGCAGTGTAAGTTTATGTTAAAGGGGTCCCTTAGTTTGTGTCTAGTAGCATTCAAGCTTGTTCTTCATTTAAAGATGTTGGATCCGTGATGATTTCTGTAGCGACCAGGACCGTGATAATTTGAAATCTAAATATTTTTACCTGAACAATAAGCGGATATGTACATTTTAATCACAAAAAAGAATACCAATTACATTAGAATATTACTGCCCTTGCCACAAAAATACATAAAATGACTATTTTCCCTTTCATACTTAATAATAGCCATTATATATATATATATATATATATATATATATATATATATATATATATATATATATATTCAAACATAAGCAATAAGAGCATTGTACGGTGTAAAATGTAAATGCTTTATTTTGGGAAATTCGGACGCCCTTCATAGCTTATTGTATTCAGTTTATTTGGACTAATTTATTCTTCCTTATATAGTTATTCCTTGTCATTCGCTGGGGCTAGAGGTCCCAATGGGTGCGAATGTGCAAAATCTGCCATTTATATTCGTTGACCCTAAAACATTTTTGATCCCCCAAAACTGTAATTTTAGTACCATAATCAAACAATTTGTAAATATATATATAAGCAAATTAATGCTCTAAAATCATATAGTAAAACAAAGATTCAGTTGATTAACGAAAACCATAAACTTCATTATCAATCACAATTATCTCAAGGTTTTGTGTTGTCCAGATAAATGAGTTTTAGTTTCCACCATCTTTTTTATTATCAATAACACAAAGATTATCACGACAAGAACGATAGATTATAAGTTTCAAACGTTTTTATCGACACCTGTCACCTTTTGTCAAAAGTCCGTTGTAATTACTATATTATAGATATATACGCATTTATGATTTCTTTTCGTTTTGTTTACACTATAAAGAGCATTTTCTATGATGCAGTTTTTCGTGGTACGCAGCAAAATCTCCCAAAATATTTTGATTAAATCATTCATGACTGAACGGAAGATTATCGAAACCACAAGTTGAAAACCGACAAATGGAAACCTGCCAATGGCAAAGTAAAACTGAGGTTTATTTTTCATCATCATCATCATCATCATCATCATCATCATCATCATCATCATCATCATCATCAGTCTATTAACGTCCGTCATTGGACATAGACCTTACTGAGGATTCGCCACAATTCTCTATCATAGGCGTCGCAGAGCCAATATTGCCTGAATTTGTCTAGTTCATCTCTCCATCTTGTATTTTGTCAGTCTCAGTTTTTCGTGTGATCTCTGGGGATCCATGTTGTGAGTCATGATGCCCATTGGTTGTCTCTCACTCTTGCATAATGGCCTGTCCATTGCCATTTAAGTTTTTTTTGATGTCTCAGACTCCCATTTTATTCCTGATATGCCGTGCTGTCTTGTGATCTCTCCATGTAAAGCTGAGTATGATTCTCTGATGCGTACGTTGCATGCTTCTCAGTTTGCGGGTTTGTCTCTTGGTTAGGTTCCATATTTCAGCTTTATAAGTGACTGCTGGGAGAATGCATTGGTTGTATACTCTTCTGTTTAGAATTATTTGGATCGTCTAGTTTTTGAAAGTTGAGCTTGCTCTGCCGAAGTCTTGCCATCCCAGAGAGATTCTTCGCTTGATTTCCTCCTCCTTTGAGGATCTCATGTTTCACCAATGGGAAGCCATCATAAAAATCTGTGTATTCTGGAATATGTCAAATCTAGTTCCAGCAAAACTTGTACATCTTTGCATATTCACGTCACGGCCGGTTTTTTGACTCGGTATTCTTTTCATAGTCTCCTGACCTCTAAGCAGACTTAGTGACCTCCCACTGCACGCTTTTCTCCGTGTTCAAATAATCCTTAGTTCTTCGCCTGCTCCGTCCAAATCAATGGTCCCTAAAGACTATTAATGTCGATACTCTGTCTACTAATTGAGTTATCTGAGCAGATTATGAAAAACAAACAAACCAATCTGAATAAAGCATATACAATGATCAAAGGACCCTGTCTAATAAACGCTTGATAAGAACATTTCATAGATATTTGTTCAACTGGGCCAAATTTTCCACATGGTCACATTTAAAGAGCATTCGATGGGGAAACAAACTAAAAAAAGGGTATGGTTAGTCATTCAATCGGTACCATCCTGTGACTAACGTCTTGTTAGGGATGATCAATTAAAAAATTAATCAATCAAAACAAGCGTGAACGTTAATGGGTACAAACCAAGGTTCTAATGTAATTTACATCGTAAATTGAACACATGAAATAAAGGGGGCGAAAGTAAAAAGTTGTGATCCTTTAGTTCAAATTTTTCACACTTGTTTTTTGGTCACGTGGCAGTTTCTACCATTTTTTTTATCATCAATAACACAAAGATTATCACTACAAAATTGATAGATTGTAAGTTCCAAACGTTTTTTATCGACACCTGTCACCTTCTGTTAAAAGTCCGTGGTAGTTACAATATTATGAATATATATGCATTTCTATCGATCCTGTGACCGACCAGTCCTGGTTTGGAACTGTATATGTTATGACGAATCAGTGAATTTGCCGAATTAGCGAAAATAATTTTTTTTTTAAAATAAAGTTTGATTTTGCAAACATTTGATTGTCAGTGGTTGTTTATATCCTTGATTTTCCTCAGAAAAAGTTAAAATTTCGTATTTCCTTTTATTCCACAAATTTTTGATTGTAAAATAGTTGTTTTATTTCTTTGTTTTAATTTAATAAATTTTTGATAAAATCAAAATTACACACATATTTTCTTCCCCAAAAAAGTTAAAATTTCACCAATTAGGTGTTTCCACCACTACCGATAGTCACTTATGCAGCTGAAACATGGAACTTAACCAAGAGACAGACCTATAAACTGAGAAGCATGCAACGTGCGCATGATAGAACCATGCTCAACCTTACATGGAGAGACCAAAAGACAGCACAGTATATAAGGAAGAAAATGAGAATCCGAGACATCATAGAAATATCAAAAAAACTCAAATGGCAATGGGCAGGCCATGTTGCAAGAATGAAAGACAACCGAAGGACATCACGACTCACAACATGAATCCCCAGATATTACATAAGAAACTGAGGCCGACAGAACACAAGATGGAGAGATGAACTGGGCAGATTCAGGAAATACTAGCTCTGCGACGCCCATGGTAGAGAATTGTGGCGAATCCTGGGGAAGGTCTATATCCAACGACGGATGTCAAAAGACTGAAGATGATGATGATATATCATTCGAAACTGAACATCGGATAAATGAGTTACCATATTGTTGTTTCAATAAAATCACAAGACCTTTTCTTCATATTGTTAGCACATACTTTCCAAATCATGTTGGTGTAGGTGTGAATATATATCACCGAGCCTCGTTCTGACAATGAAGTCACTACTGGTTGCGTGGATGCCTATAATTGTGAATGGTGTGACAAATAATGAGTGTTATTTATTTTGTCCCCATTCATAATTCATATTTTGATATCATTTTGTTTATGGGATACTTTTGTTTATTCCAAATTTGTCTTAGAGCAAGTCTGGATTAGTGGAATGTGCGTGTTGAATGGATTTTGATAAATTTCTACATGATTATGTTTATGGTAAATAAGCAGACGATAGTTTAAGGTAGACATTATAGAGAAAAAAGAACAGCAGAGATAATTGAGGAAGGGAGGTGGAGAGTGAAAAAGGAAAGGAGCGAGAAGGAAGGAAGAAAAGGAGAAAAGGGGAGGAAGGAAGAAAGAGAAAAAGAAAAAGAATGGAGGATAGAAAGAGAGAAATAAAGAAAAGGAGAAAAGAGAGAAGAAAACGAGACGCAAAGATAGGAGGGGAGGAAGGAAGAAAGATAGATAGAAAGGAAGAAAAATAGAAAAAGAAATACTAAGAAAGGAAGAAAGGAAGAAAGGAAGTAAAAAAAAATCCAAAGAAAGGAAGGAAGATGGATAGATAGATAAAAAGGAAAGAAAGAAAGGAAGAAGGAAGATACAAAGGAAAATAGAAAAAAAGCAAAGAAGACAGATTGAAGAAAGAAAGGAAGAAAGAAGGGAAGAAAGAAAGGAAGATAGAAAAATAGAAAGAAGATATTGAGTGAAAAGTGAAAAACTAGTTCTCCTTTCACTTCGACTGTTACACAGGAAATTGTAGATCCCTTCTGATTTAAAACCTTAAAAGTAGAGAAAAAAGTTGCCGTTTGATTTTGACCATTAAAAGTGGAAAGAAGTTCTCCTGAAAACGGGAAAAAGAGATCACTCACGATTCTGACCTTTAAAAGGTAGAGAAAAAAATTTCGTCCTCGATTTTTATACCAAAAAGTTGAAAGAAATTCCCCTCGATTCTGTTCCTTAAAAGCTCTCTCCCCAGTAATTTTGTCCTCTAAAAATTGGAGAAGAATTCCTCCCTGATTCAGACAAGTAAAAGAGAACACAAGGAATCCCTGACAATTCCCACAAATTTGACGCTGAAAATTGGAAAAAAAGGAACCCCCATCGATTTTGACCCTAAAACTTGAATTTATGATTGCCCCTATATTTGACTCCTAAAAGTGGATAAGAAGATTTCCTCCCCATTTTCATCCCTGAAGGTGGAGAAACTTCCCTCTCCATTGGAAAAGGGATTCCCACTTGATTTTGACCTCCGAAAAGTTGAAAAAATTTCCTTTTGATTTTGAACTCCAAAATTTGGAGAAAAAAAAAAGAATTTCCTTTTGATTGTGACCTGGAAAGTCAAAAGAATCCCTCTTGACCCTCAAAAGTGTAAAAATGTCTTTTTTGTTTTTTGATATTGGTTAAGATATTTTTTTCAATGAGGCTCAGATATCTTAAGATTTTTCACTGAATCTCAAAATTTTAAGATATTTGTCCAGGTCCTGATATATCTAGATAATTTGAGTATATTTTGCTTAACTTTTCTGATAATATTTTGTATTTTCTTGCCTCAATTTCCGATATAAAAATTTCAATAGATATTGCAACGTTGATCAAACTATCATTTGGTCATTTATCGGAATTGTGACAACGCAAAACTATATCGGAACACATCTGCTATAAAACATCCAACAATCAAGAAATGTTCTGTACATTATAGGTGGAAAAAAATCAGTGAACAAAACAACCTCAAAATATAAAATAACACAATTCTCTTCCCTGTCATACCATTAAAATTAATTGGCATCCAGTAAGCCAGCAAACATCATTTTCAGAACGAAACACTGTGTTATATATATATATATATATATATATATATATATATATAGTGTGTGTGTGTGTGTGTGTGTGTGTGTGTGTGTGTGTTAACATTAAGACCTATACAACTTTTGACTTGGTCATGGATTTAAAATACATGCTCAGAATATAAAAGACACTTGTAATTCTATGGAAGCCACAATGTGGAATCATGTATCCGATGTCCTATTTGGAATGATTTCCAATACAGAATATTTTCATCCCTTTTAAAAACTGTCAACATAGGTTTCTCCAGTTTTCAAGTTGGTCAGGCTGGTTGGCTAACTGGCTAGCTGGCTTGATATGTATGAACCATACATACAGATCACACCAATGTAGATAATAGAGGGCTGAAATTTGAAACGCATTATGTCTAGAAAAATAGTTTTTTTGTTTATTGAAATATGTTTTTAGTGGGGGAAGCGTCCAATTTGCAAAGTCAATTTATGATAAATTGATACCTTAGTTTGTGGCCAGCAGCATTCACATGTATTTTTTTAAATACAGATTTATTTTTAGTGATCACTGTTCCAGACAAGAGGTGAGAGAAGTAACTTATTCATTGATCACCCCATTTTACTAAATCTTTAGTCATGTTGACAAAATACGTTGGTCACTTGACTGTTTCTGTTTCGAGACAAACCAGACCAGTTTCGATTTTTTTGTTTCTCACCTAACAAAGAAAATAAGATGGCTTCCAATGCAGCAAGAGAGCTTTTTATTTCCATTTTCTTTTTACCGTTTTATTTTCACATTAATTCCTTTTTCTTATTTTTTTTTTCAGCTCGGGTTTTATGAAGGTATAATAAGTCAGTGGCTTGGTGATGGAAAAAAAAGCATTTACTTATCGGAAAGAATATTCATTTTTCAAAATTACTTTCTTTTCAGTGCACTCCGCCCAGTGCTTTTCTGTTAATTACATATGTCGAACATTCTGAGGAAAATGAATCCAGATTGAAATTTTTATAATAACTATGGTAGGCTACTGACTTACATCCCCATATATATACGCATATACACACACGCACACACATATATATATAGGTACATGAAGTCTCTAGTCTAATAATGAACAAAGTATTTTTTTTACACAACAAACATAATCTCGTTTCTTTTCAACCGCATTTTATTCAATGGTAAATACCAATTACGTAGATTGAACATTATACAATGAAAATTTCTGATCAAAATTCCGCTGATAACTACGTGTCAAGCTACGGACTCCACTCTCATATTTCCTTCATTTCTTTTCTTTCTCTCTGTCTCTCTTTCTTCTTCCCTTTCTTCTTTCTCTTCTTTCTCTCCTGCCTTTTCCCATAGTCATTCTCTCTCTTTCTCAGTCTCTCTCTCTCCCTCTCCCTCTCCCTCTCTCTCTCTCTATTAATCTTTGACAAAAATTCTCACCAAATCCGTCAACATATTGGGTCTGGTTTTCTATCTATCTAGCTATCTATCTATGTGTCGTGCAAACAGGCCACATCAATGGAGCTAGAGGTCTGAAATTTTGAACATATACTCCTTTTTATTTCTGGAAAAATGTTTGTTTTATTTTATTTTTTTTAGAAAATCCCCCTCCTCAAAATAGTTTTTTGTGCGTAATTCAGTTTATGGTGTAATTTTATGGTAAATAGTTCGTGCCCACCGGATTTCTTTTGAAAATTCAGACATTTTAGTGATCACTGCCCATCAGAAGGCCAGAGAAGTTACTTATCCATTGATCACCCATTTTTCCAGTGTTTTATTTGATCACCCCTAATAAAACGTGTTGCCGAAACACGTTGGTCAGGTAACAGCTTTCATTGAAAGATTAACCGGACCTGTTCCAATTTATTCTTTCATGTAACAAAGAAAACAAAATGGCTTCCAATGCAACAGATTTCCTTTACAATCGTTTATTCTCACTCAGTTTTTCCTCTCGGGTTTTACGAAGTCACATCTATATTTATCAATAAAAAAAATATTCCTTTTTCTGCATAACTTGCTTTCCAATGCACTTCATCCGACTTTTTTCCATTAACTGCACAAATCATACATTATACAGTGATAAATTCAGATCACCCTTCAGCAAATAACAATGGTTGGCTACAGAGGTACACCTCCAGCCTTGTGTACATATACATTAACGCACACGCACACGCCCGAGCGTGCAAAACACACAGACACGCGCGCGCGCACACGCACACATATATATAGTACATAGTTCATATATTTTTCCAGCAACCAGTTGCTGACGAGTTTCGGAGGCACGAAATGTTTACATTCATCGGGTATATGTCTATATAATTATCTTTATATATATATATATATATATATATATATATATATATATATGTATATATATATATATATATATCCTTCTTTGACATTCGGATTAGGTGCACCAGGGAGCAGCGCCCCTAACCCTTACGGTTCCCAAAACTTATTAATGTTGTACTATAGATAATAAGCAAACACGCCATAACAGTCAATAATTGAAGAACTGTAGCGTTAAAATCTAAATTCATGTAAAAAAAATCCACCTGAGAATAGATATGGTCAGAATTAATTCTATCTATGATATTACTGGTGTTTTCCACTAGGAAACATCTAAAATAGTGTATACGTTATCTAGAAATATCTACATTCGGGGAATTCTAGACGTTAATAACAAACCTATCAAAATAAAGCCCCCAAAAGATCAAAAAGCTTTTCCTCAAAAACATCTCCAAGGGCACAGTGGAGAACTGATGACATTTTTCAAACCTGTAGACTAAACGGTACGGCCAGGAGCGCTGGAACACATAAATATCAAACACACACACACACACACACACACACACACACACATACATACGCATAAAAAAAGGTTAAAACCCTTTGCTATTTTTGATGCCTGCAGTTGTTCAATGCTTAATTTTCCTTAATTGTAAATGTGAAAATAAGGACAATAAATCACATGATAAAAATCTAAGATTTGAAAAATCTGACTCCATTTTTATTCTTGTGACGGATCCATCAATTATAGTGGGATCAATTTTTTTTTTTAGTAAAAAACAAACTGTAAAAACAGTCTTAATCTGCTCAGAAATCCTCTGTGAGTATGTATGAGATTTTCTTTCCTTTTCCTTACAACAAATTTAAAGCTATTTTTTTGCCTTTATAACCAAAATTGAACTTTCCCAGGAAATATTTAACTTTTTGCAATACGTTTCAAAAGATCGTTAGAAAGTTGATGCTTGTGAAAAACATACTCAATTTAACAGAAACCATAACTTTCATATAACAACAGTGCTGTGATTATTAACATTTTCATGCTATTATTTGCAATCAACTGAATATTTCTGTCGCTTTTTTTTTAAATATATATCCGGTCCGAGGAAAGTTGCGATAAAAAGCAATAAAAATATTAAGATAAAAGTTATAATAGCAGCATAAGATATAAAAAAATGTTAATAAAAATGTTAATAATCATCAAATATATTAATAGTCTCGTCCTAACTATGACGTATTATTTCTATCTTTTTATTGGTTAGTTTTTTTTTTTTTGTGAACCGACCAACCATGAAGGAGAATCAGTTTATTTAAAAAAGCACATTATCGCCATAAACATTATGAAATTATTTTTATTTCGATAAATTCAATTTTTCCCACTGTCAAAAGCGTAAGGCATTCTTTTTTTTTCTCTCCAATTTTTGGGGTCAGAATTGAGAAGAGAGGGAACTTTTTAGATACTTTTATTGGCCATAACGAGAAGGAATTATTTTTCAACTTGAAGGAGTGAAAAATGAGTGTGAATCTTTTTTTCCACTTCTAGGCTCGAGTGGAAATCCTTTTTCAACGTTTAGGTGTCAAAATCAAGAGGAAATTTCTCTTCCATCTAGTGGTCAAAATCGAAAAGATATCGTGAAAATATAGATTTTAAAAAAAGGAATCCCAAGATACCTGAGCCTCGATAAAAGTATGTAAATTTAGATATCTAATAGCTAAGCTGGCAACGCTGGGTTTGATGCAGTCACAGGAAGAAAGAAATAAACCGACAAAGAAGGTAAAATGAAGAAAGAAAGAAACAAACAAGAGCCATGTTCAACGAAAAGCCCACCATCCATGGTAGCTGTAGCAGGAGGAGAAAGATAAGGGCATGTGGTGGAGGAAGACGATGGTTCCCTCGTACTTGCAAGTACTAAAAAATTTCCAGGTGTGAAGAGAAAAAAACTACATGACACCCGGAAAATACACGAGGTAGAAATATGCTGTTTAAGAAAATAAACACTTTGTTTATTTTCTTTGTTTCTCATTCGGGGATCCTTAGTATTATTGCAAAAAACAAAGCGATTAACTTGAGAAGGCAGGTTTTCAGCTTCTGTCTTGGATATTGTGAACATGTTGGCTATCTCTCGCGTTATATTGTGTTGATTATGTAGTTCAAGTCAGTCACCGGAGTTTACTTTTTTTTCCTCGCGGAAAAAAAAAACAAAACAACAAAAACAACAACAACTACAAACTACGACAATCATCATCATCTCATTCAGGGGAGCAAACCATTCCCTGCTTGTTTTATCCTGTCACGTAAACCAATATAAATAGAATCAACCATGATTTGAAATAACGACTAAGCAATCGACATATGGCTCTCTTACCAACTGAGCCAGATAGAAAAGTTTTACGTATCTACGAAAGTTTCAAATAAATACATCAATAGAATTATCATTTACATACCACGTGATCGACAGACGGCTCTCTTACCGACTTAGTCAAGCTGACAATTCCTATATAGCTACGAATATTCATTTACAACACTATTTAAAGCATTCCAATAAAAAGTGTGGGCCCGTACTTTTTTAGACAACAGATGAGTAGGCACGTTCTTTCTTAAAGTACAGGACTCGAACCACATACCGGTGTCATTTGCTCATTGCAACTGAATGTTATTCTGATTTGCAAAAAGTCCGTCTGTCTGTCTCTCTGTCTGTACGTACTCGCCTACTACAAAAACTATTTGATATAAATCCATAATCAATGGGAACGGATTTGTTTCAAAACAGGTGGGGTGGTTCTATTTACATGATTATTTATCGACGGCAAAATACTTTTTGATGACCTAATAAAAAAAAATTTTAATATTTAGGGATCGAACATTTTTTTCTAATTTTAAGAGTCGAAAATCCAAAAGAATTATTAAATCAAACGCTATCTGATTTTCGTTCATAATTTCTTTTTTGGACAGAAATTAACATTATTCTCCAAAAATGTTAACCGCCGGCTGACTGGCTGGCTATGCCTGTATCAGACTAAGGGATCACAAAAAAAGGCAAGAACGGTAACATT
>OY735240.1:24745327-24782827 GCA_963457665.1 Thysanoteuthis rhombus | reverse complement strand
AAATATTTGAGTCAGTCTGTACTCACTTTGGTTTTTCGAGCTCAGACCGAAGATGTTATTTCAAATGTTCACTGTTTGTTTAGCATTGAACATTTCTTCCTGCGACGAACGCTGACAGGTCAATGAATGCCAAAATCTTTTTCTCTCAGAACAAATTTGGAAAGATTGAGAGTGTTTATAAGAAAATAAGAGAAGAGAGAGTGAGCAAAAAAAGACAAATCTTTTTTCCCTTTTTACGTCACACTACGTCATATTCGTTTTTTTAATCAATTTTCGAGATAAAACGGAAATAGAACGTATCAGAAAAAAGGAAGAAAGAGAAAATACGAGAGAGAAAGAAAGAAGGAAGCAGCTAACACGCACACACACACACACACAAACACACACACACATATATATATATATATATATATATATATATATATATATATATATATATATATATATATATATATATATATATATATGCTTTTTCATTTACAAATGAATTATATTGAAATTTGGACTATATGTATTTTTATGCAATATTCATTTTTTATTTTTTTGTCAGACTTTTTAACTTGGAAAATCAATCTGTTTCCGATTTTCTATACAGTTTTATGACTGGAACAAAGGTTGACAAATGTAAGAATGCCATCAGAAATTTTAATAACAACTTTGCAGGTTTTGAACGAAGTATGTTGTTTTTTTTTTATTTCTATTGCCCAGCTTTCTTTCTTCCTTTCCTTTTATTTTTCCTGTATGCCTTTCTTTCTTTATTTTTCTTTCAAGCTGTTTGTCTTTCTTTCTGTCTTTCTTTCTTTCTATCTTTTGTACTTGATGTTTTGCCTCTTCAATCACATACTATTCACTTCGTTTCTTTTCATTTTTTAAGTTTCTTTTTAATCAATATTGAAGGCTTATTTTCAAGTCTTTTTTTCTATCATTTTTTCATTCTTTATATTTCATTCTTGATTTTTTCCAATTTTCGTTTTTCTTCGAGTATTTTCCTCTTTCTTTTTAATTTTTTTATCTTTTCTTCATCTTATTTTCTTTCTTCTTCCTTTCTATTTCTTCTTTCTTTGTACGTCTTTTCTTTTTCCTTCTTTTCTTCATCTATTTCTTGTTCTTTCTTCTTCCATCCCCCCTCTCCTCCCATTTTTTAAATCCATTTTTCCTTTTCCTTCTTTCTTGATCCTTCCAATTTGCTCTCTTTCATCCTATACATTATTCACCTTATTATTATTTTCCCCTTTACTTCCTCAATTGTCTTTTCTTCCTTTCTGCCCTTCTCTTTTTTCCTTCCTTTCTGTCTTTTTTGATCTGCCAATATTCTGCTAGCTTTCTGTTAATCAAAATTTTTACATTCTCTCTCAGTTCATTGCTTTCTTTCTTTCTTTTCCCACTAATTTCTCTCTTTTTTCTTTCTTTCTTTTACTATTTTTTCTTTCTTTTTCTTCTACAACAGCCTTTAAATTTATAATCCCCCAATTCACTTATTCCTTTCTTTTTTTTCACCAATCTTCTTTTTTTACGTCTTTCTTTCTTTATTTATTTTTTTCACTAATTTCTTTCCTTCCTTTCCTTGAACAGCAGTTTTTAAAAATCTTTTTCCCCAATTCATTTCTTCCTTCCTTTTACATCCTTCTCTCTTTCTTTTTTGCTTCATCAACAGCTTTTTAAAATGTTTTTCTCAATTCATTTCCTCCTCTATTTTATTGTCACTAACTTCTTTCTTTCTCTTTCTTTATCAGAAGCTTTAAAAAAAAGAATTCCGAATCCATTTCTCTCCTCCCTCTCCCCCTCTCTCTTTCATTCTTTTTTCTTTCTTTCTTTAGTTCACCGGATTTTACTCTCTTGATGAAATTATTTCAAATTTCCCTTTCCTATACATCTCTTTCTTTCTCACTTTATTTATATATTTATTTATTTCTCTCTTTCCTTCACGAAGATTCTTTAGAATTAAACGAAATACGAATGAGATAAAATTTTGAAATTTTGTTCAAGTAGTTATTGATATTTGACGTCACCATCACTAAACAAATTATAAACCACAATTTAGATATTTTAAAAATGTCACTTATTTAAATGGTGATTCATCATCATCATCATCATCATCATCATCATCATCGATCTTTTAACATCCGTCGTTGGATATAGACCTTTCCCAGGATTCATCCCACTTATCTATCATGGGCGTCGTGGAGCCAGCACTTTCTGAATTTATCTAGCTCGTCTCTCCATCTAATATTTAGCCGGCCTCGGTTGCACATGTAATCTCGGGGAATCCATGTCATAAGTCGTGATGTCCATCGTTTGTGCGCCATTCTTGCAACATGGCCAGCCCACAGCCATTTGAGCTTTTCAATGGATTCTATGTCCCTGACTCTTGTTTTTTCCCGGATGTACTGTGCCGTCTTGTGGTCTCTCCATGTGAGGCCCTGCATAATTCTTTCATGTGCACGTTGTATGGTTCTCAATTTGCGGATCTGTCTCTTGGTTAGGTTTGTGCACTGAAAATTATATAGTTGTATATACTTATGTGTAATTTCGAAAATCAAGTCTGGAGAAGTGAGTGAAAATCATTTTTCTAAATTATAGATGAATATCTATCGTCAAAGATAATATAATTGTCCTCTCTTCAAACGATTTAATTGTTTTCAACAGTCGATGTTTACTCTTCATTTCATGGGGATGACGTCAAATACCAAAGCACTTTACAAAAACTTTTAAAACTTCGTTTCATTTCTTTTATTTCGTTAGATTCTAACAAAGCAGAAACCAGCAGAACATGTGAATAAATTGTTTATACAAAAAAGAAATTAAATCTATGTTTTTCTCACACTGTCTTTTTTAAGATCATTCCCGTTGAATAACTTAACACAACTTCTAATTATATAGACCTTCTTTACTATATCTTCCTTGTTTAAAACAATGTTACAGACTTGGCTATGGCTCGTAGTAGGATAAATGAGTCAGAGAACTTGATATTCAGATTTCTGGCTTAAAATCAAGATCATCAGACAGGTGTTTGGAATGAAACTATTTTGGATAAAGGCCCAGTCAAACGGTTACTGAGAAAATGCAGTGCACAAAGTACACTATAGCCATTATCTTTTCTATATCATATTATATATATATATATATATACATATATATATATATATATATATATATATATATATATATGAAATGACAATTTGGAAGGTGGAGATAAAAAAATTAAGAGAAAAGCAAGTGTTATCAAAATTATCATGAGGGCATGTTTCGTTGCATCTCAATGGTTGCAAGCCATGTTTTTCAGAGAAACCTGCAGTGGTGTAAAGAAAACTATGAGTTTTTTTAGATTTGAGTAAGAAATGATGAAGATATATCTGTTTTGTGGGTTGTTTTGTCGGAGTGGGAGGAGAAGGTATATAAATACATAAAAATACCCGTCTTCACTCTCTCTTACACAGATATAAACATCTCTTCCACCATCAATATTCTTTCGGATCACCTCACATCAGCACAATGAACATACATACACACATATGTGTGATAATTATGGAGGCATTTTAGCAAGAACTATATTTTGCTCGGCACTGGTGTTACCCAGGAGCAAATCAAGCAGCATAAATAAATGCTGGCGCCGAGTAAGAAAAGCTTCCTCTAAAATATCTTTATACTTATCACGGTCTGTCAGATATAACTTGTCCATATGTGTGTACATATATATATATATATATATATATATATATATATATATATATATATATAATTAATAATCGTGTCATCCATAGATAGCTGTTTCGTTGTATTACAACTCTTCAGTGTGGCTATAGACTATCCAATATCCCTTCCAGAACTGCAAGGTAGGATCAGAACCTTTGCTTCAGACCCAGAGGCAGATATTCTCCCTCTGCCCAACTGGACAGTCAGTAGGACCGAATAAAGCTATATATTTACTTACAAACAATTCCCCATCCACCAGAGTGCTCCGTTCCATAGTTGGAAGAGCATTGCATAGAAGTTTATGATGGACGAGTGTTCTACTTGAGAGTGTTAAACCTGTAAAGAAGGGAGCGTTAAAAAGATAGTAGCATCCTTTTGGAAAAGTCCTCTCTATCTATCCCTCAATATAAAGGATGCAACCATCTCTTTGTCAATATATATTTGAACTATTTCAAGAAGAAGAAGAGGGAGTTAGAATGGAAGAAGATGAATACAAAAGAAAGAAGAGGAGGTCGTGTGAAGAGGAAGCCATATTAAGTATATATTACACGTTCATGACGCTAGAAATGAGATTGTGATCGAATTACATCCAACCGTTTCTAATTCGTTATTTTACCAGAGCCGAGCATAGAGTTTGGTTGACGGTAGTATTTAATGGCATCATCATGGCCTGTCTTCGTAAACTTTAAGAGTGGATTCAATATCTATACGGGTCTATCGATGGCTGGCAAGATCAGAGAAGGACGAGTTAAAATTTCTGCAACGACGGTAGGAGAAAGTATGGCAGAAAGGAACATTGGTTTAACGATGTTACCTACTTCCTTCTGATCTGGCTCTGTGGTATGGGCACCGGCGGTGAGATCAGTGGACCAAATCAGGTACCCACCTCGGATCAGTGCTTCTCATCGATGGAGAGGATGTTAGAGAATCGTAACCTTATAGTCAATAAAGGATGCTGCTGCAGTGAAAATGTTTTGTGTAAGCTCAACTTAATCGTCATCATCAGTCTTTTAACGTCCGTTGTTGGACATAGACCTTCCCCATGATTCACCACAATTCTCTATCATGGGCGTCGTAGAGCAAGTATTTTCTGAATTCGTCTAGTTCATCTCTCTATCTTGTATACTGTTGGCCTCAGTTTCGCATGTGATATCTGGAGATCCATGTTGTGAGCCGTGATATCCATCGGTTTGCAACATGGCCTGCCCATTGCCATTCAAGTTTTTAATTGATTCTAAGATGTCCCAGACTCGTTTTCTTCCTGATAATAACAGTAATGCCACTTAAATATATTTCTTATATATATATTTCTTATATATATATATTTCTTATATATATATATATATATATATATATATTCTTATGCATCCCACCCTCTCCCTGGAAAAGTGTCAATAAACGCCCTTGTTTAGCTGTTTACTGCAGATACGGTGGTTGCTTGGGGGACTTGGGTTTCTACGGCTCCTTCATACCTATCCGCGGTAATCAATTACACAAGGGATCGTAGCTTTTTTGAGGAGTTCCTGTAACTCCTCCAAGGAGCCCACCTGCTCCGACAACCGGAGATCTGTTAGACTAACGGGAGGATCTTTGGAAAAGGATGATATTACATCCTTTCTGCATGACTTGCTTAGCCTTAATGTGCCATTTGTAGCAGAGTTCAAATGCTCTTGGTGTAAACTGCCTGGGGACAACACTTTTGGTAATGAAGTCAGTCAAGTGCACATTGAGAGTAGCGCTGAGACAACACTGATGAGAGTACTCGTAGAGACGCAATTTGCTCTGGTGTTCGACACAGGAAGATAGTTCCCACCCTAATATCTTTATAATTATCTTGCAAGCACACACACACAAACGAAGAAAGCGAAAGAGTTGGCCTACACTTCAGTAAAACGAAAATCATGTGCAACAATCACATTGAGAATAAGGACATAACCGTCAAGATAAAGATGCAAAATTTGGCAAGGTAGACCACTACATCTACCTAGGACAACGAATCTCCATGAGACCCTCAAAAGATGGCAAGCCTTCGCAGATCAAGCTCAACCTTGAAAATCCAGACGATTCAAATAATCCCAAACCAATGCATTCTCCCGATGGTAACTTATGGAGCTGAAACATGGAACCTAACCAAGAGACTGACCCGCAAACTGAGAAGCATTCAACGTGCTCATGAGAGAATCATGCTCAAACTTATATGAAGAGATCACAAGACAGCACAATATACAACTCACAACATTGACCCCTTGGGATCACATGCGAAACCGAGGCCGACAGGATACAAGATGGATGAACTAAACAAATTCAGAAAGTACTGGCTCCGCGACGCCGATGAAAGAGAAGTGTGGCGAATCCTGGGGAAGGTGTATGTCCAACGACGGACGTTAAAAGACTGATTATATATATATATATATATATATATATATATATATGTATAAATCCATGTTTTTGTTGTGTTATCATTATTTCAAGAATATAGCGTATAATAAAGAGATTAACTCAAGAGTGTTAACGAGAAAAATATCAACTATGAATGATTATCTAATGTCACAGAGATAAACAATGAATAAAAACCAGAATTCAACCGGAAAATCACCAACGAGAGCAAATTGAATAATTACCATCAATGTATGAAATGAAAACATATCCGATTAAATAATTATTTATTCACATACACACACGCATATATATATATAAGTTTGTAGATACACGCATACAGACTGCTGTAGAATAATCCATATGTCAGTAAGTAGTTAATTATTCATCTATAAATACATACACGAACACACACACACACACACACACACACACACACACATATATATATATATATATATATATATATATATATATATATACTCTAATAAACATACATACAGACTGCTGTAGAATAATCCATATGCAAGTGAATGATTAATTATTTATTTATTCGCACACACTCACAAACATATATATATATATATATATATATATATATACACACACACACATGCATCATACAAATCAGGATTATAATATCTGATGTGTGACGATTTTATTTCATAAGATGCTCAATTCATTCAGAATTAGATATTAAGTTGTTTAAGAATTAAAATATAACTAGAGAGTTAAAATATAATGGAGTCAGGATTCGCTACTCAAACACGTTTATGTTTCTACCCTCTTCTTCAGGCGAATTATTTGGCTTATTTTATATTCTTATTCGGGACATTGGGGAAGGATCTTCCTTTTAATCTATCTATATACTATTTATACATGTTTTTCTCCAGTGGTTGGCAATTACTGGCTGTATTTTTGTTTTAATTAATGAGGATGTATGTCTTTTGTTGGTTATAAATTATGAAACAGAAAGGTATGTGATGGGTGTTTTCGTTATCAGCATGTGGTTGGTCTATCAGTTCTTTCCTGATATGTTACCTTTAATAAGTGTAGTTATGAGTTTGTTCTGCATGGTCTGTGGGTGTTATTATTCGAATTAAAAGTGACATCTAAAAGAATATAGAATTTTACCAACACCCACAAGCCATATAAAAAAGAAAATTCTGTAATTAATATATCAATGCAAGTGATAAAAATTTCAAAGCTACTGTAAAATGGAAAATATCAAAACAAATGTACATATGCAAAAAAAAATATAGAAACATGAAACAGAATCATTAAACAGAAAAAATGAAATAGCGTTAAAATGCCAGCACCACTCAAAATGTCAATTGATAAACATAACTCAATAACCCAATATAGTAACACTAAAAATGACCAACGTAGATATCTTATTCACATAGCCACTTTAAAAGATAATCCAATCAGCATAATTATCTTAGACATGAGGAAACAGACTAAACTCTATATAATCAAATAACCCTCTAAAGTCGTATAAAAAGGAATCTGAACATTGGAAAATAGATTCAAGGGAGAATAAAATACTCCCAGGGAGGTAAAATATCACAGAACTAATAAATAAACCGCATACTGATAACAAAAATACCCATATCATACTCCCTGGTTTGTGATTTATAACCAACAACAGACATGCATCCCCTGTGAATAAAACAAAAAATACAAAATGCAATAGCCAAATCCTAATCAAAAACATATATAAATAGTATATGAATAGAATAAAAAGAAAATTATACCACCTCGAATAATAGACACCCACACAATATTCCCAAATAAGAATCTACAATAAATCATTCGTCTGAAAGAGCCCAAACAGGACTGACACATAAACGTGTTTGTGTATCAGATCCTTACTCAATCATACATATATACATACGTATGCATATATATAATTCGGGGAAGAAAACACCTGTTTTTTGGCTCATCAAATTTTTTTTTAAATTGAAATTATTTTTAAAGTAGTATTTTATATATATATATATATATGTGTGTGTGTGTGTGTGTGTGTGTGTGGGTGTGTATTTTAGAAATGCGTATATATATAATCTAACAATGATCATAAATTGCGTCATATTATATAAAGACTTATTTGAAATGATCCCCCGTCATTACACAGTGAACATATCACTCACTTTAGACATGATAAATAGAATAAACCGGCGACAGGTGAGTAGTAAGGGCATTGTTAAATTGAAGCAGCTACCCTATCAGTAACATGTTTGTTTCATGTAGCAGCCCCATTTTCTTTAATTGTTTATTCTATTTACGTTGTCTAGAGTGAGTGATACATTAGCCGTCTGAAGGCGGGAGATCATTTCAAATAAGTTTCTATATAATATAAAGCAAGTTATACTTATATATAAATCAGGAGAGAGAAAAAGTATGTGTTCAGATATATGTAAAGGTTATCGTAATGGAAGACAGAGTCGATGAACAGCTGGAGCTATTTATATTCATCATGTTGTACTACCCTTGAGAAAGACATGAATCCACTTCTATGACTCCTCCTTTCATCAGATAACGTCTTGTCACTTACATATCGTAATAGTCGGCAGAAAAGAGAGTGAGTGATAACTAGCTTGATGGCAGCAGCACCTGAAAGCTGTTACCTACAAGGTCAACCTCGACTCGAAGTACGCAATCACATATAAAGAGGAAGCCGTTTATTTCAATCATGGATGAGGTTATCAAATGGTTATTGTTATCAAATTCAGTCGGTCCAAAACACTTTATACAAAATAAATTATCAATTCGTTTTAATGTCTTGTTTGAATGTTTATAATGTTGAATTGTTTATAACAATGAATCTAATTGTATGGTTAGCAAGCTATATATGATGACCATCATCATTAGCTGTAATAAGTCCACTGCTGGACCGAAGCCTTTCCTATCTCCTCCCATGACGAGCATGGCTGTGTTATGTCTCACCAGAAACTCTTCTCGTCTCTCCATCTTTTGTCTGGCCGTTTCCTACTGCGTTTACTCTTTCACGGGCACCAATCGGTCACCTTTTTTTGTCCCTCAGCTTTCCCATCTTCTCGCTATGTGCACAGCTAATCACTATTTTTTTTCAGTGGCGACAGCAAGTTTCGCACTGGTGTGATTGTGGACCACTGATTTGTTCTGGGTATCATAATACCCACGCTTTATGCTTATTTAGACCAATCTTCAATCAAAGATGACTCAATCCACAAAAATAATGACAAACCACCATCACTGTCAACCCTGAATAAATATGGTCGGACAAAATTCTATGTATGACATCATTTGATTGAACAAAACAGGAAACAAGTCTGGTTAGTCACTCAAAAGAAACCGTCAAGGGACTTAATGTCTTTGAGAAGCAAATGTCTTGGGGATGATCAATTGAAAAATTAGAAAAAAAAGTGAAAATGAAATGAAATTATTTCTCTCGCTTTCGTTGGGCAGTGATCACAAAACATATCAATTTTTTTTTTTAAGTCACAAAACAAGCGTAAAATGCTACCGGACATAAACAGAGGGACCAATTTGATATAAACTCACGTTACTTTCAAACCCCTTTTGTCATCAATGTGAAGACCTAATCCTGTACGGCAGATGCCCCTTTTGCCCCCGCCCAGCGGGTGCCTATGCATACATGCACTCGTCTAAAGGTATTTTCTCGAAGTTGGCATAGGTCGCAATCCTTTTCTTGCTATGTTATCGTTAGCATCGTATCTCTCCCGCTGAAAAGTGTTGATTTTTTTTTCTGTCTTGTCTCAGTCTAAAAAAATCTACTTCTCCACATTCTGGATTGCCAAACGTTTTTTGTCTCATCAGCGGACGTGGAACCATTAATTTCCTGCACAAAACAGCCGCGTTTATCTTCATGAAACTGCCGGCATCGATCTTGAAAATGATACGGAAACACACTCAAAACAAAAATAACGCTGGCTTGTGTCATTTTTCGTATACACCTCTGCAACACGCTGACATACAAACATTTTATATATATATATATATATATATATATATATATATATATATATATATATATATATATATATATATGTGTGTGTGTGTGTGTATATATATATATAGAGAGAGAGAGAGAGACAGACAGGGAGAGTAAAATGTGGACTCGCTACACAAATTAGCTCATGTTTCTACCCTCTTCGGGCTTCATCAGGTGAATGATCGTCTATGTTTTTTGGGGGGCTATTTTGGGGAAATTTGGAAAGAATGTTGTGAGTGGTATGGGGATATTCATTTTGTTAAGGAATGTAAACTCCGTTTAGGGGTCATCTCTGCAAGGATGCTTAGTAATGGTCTGGGAGTAGTTTTTATCTTGACCTAGGTATCTTGGCATTGGGTTTTATTGCCCCACATGCATATAAACATACATATACATATATTTATATACATATGGGGAGATGGGAGAGACCTCTGACTGGCTGATTATAATCAGAAGTAGCTATGTTATAAAATTTATAGTAATGAACAACTCAACTTTATTAACAGTTTAACTTGAAATTAGCACAAATTTATGATTTATTTCGAATACAGTGTTTTAGAACAACTGATTATGATAACAATAACCATTTGATAACTTCTTTTTCGATTATGATAAACATATCCCTCTGAATATGTGTTTGCTTAGTTCCAATCAAGGTTGACCTCGTAGGTAAAAGCTTTCAGGTCCTTCTGCCATCAAGCTAGTTATCACTCACTCCCTCCTCTGTTGACCATTACGACATGTCAGTGATAAGACGTTATCTGACAGGAGGGATCACAAAAGTTGATTCATATCTTTCTCAAGGGTATTACTATATGTATGTATACATACACTCACACACATATATATGATAATTAAATAATTGTGTCATCCACAGACAGCTATTTCGTTGTATTACCACTCTTCAGTGTGGCTATAGACTATCCATTATCTCATCCAGTACCACGAGGTAGGATCGAAACCTTCGCTTCAGACCCAGAGAATAGCATCTTACCTCTGCAGAACTGGACGGTCAGTAAGTTTGAATTTAAGCGATATATTTACTCATGCATAATTCCCCGTATATATATATATATATATATATATATATATATATATATATATATATATATATATATATATATATATATATATATGACATTCTTTCAACATGACCACCCCATATAAATGTGTCTTTGTACATATATTTATAAATGTCCTTTTGAATACGATGGACAATGAACATCTCATCGATTCTTTCGGCTCAACTACTAGTTATTTTTGATATGCATATAAGAGAGCAAAAATAAAATGTGCAACAAGTGTGAGTATATGTATTGACGTATTGAGAAGATCTTGGTTCAAAAAGTGCTCAATGCTATCAGTAGAGCGGTTATGAAATGAGTAAAGACTTGTCCAATAGTTCAGATTGTACATTCTGTTTCACTTGAAAAGGATTTTCAGATGAAATTTTCAAGCTTCTGATAGAGCAAGTTCAGTCTTCAAGAACATAAAAATGCCATTAGTCTTATGAAGAAGGTTCTACAACCGACAGCCGATCCATCTCGCTGATAGTAACCTATGGAACCGAAACATGGAACCTAATCAAAATAAAAAATAAAAACTCCGACCTGAGATTCATGTAACGCGCTCAGGGATGATTCATGTTTATCTTCACCTGGAATGAGAGAGCACTACACTTCAGAGGGAGAAAAAACTGAAATCAGAGATATCATAGGAAACATTAGAAAACTCAAATTGCAATGGGCTGGTTATGTTGCAAGAATGTCAGACAACCGCTGGACATAATGACTCACAACATAGATCCCCAGAGATTACAAGTACAACTACACCTATAGAATATAACATACTGTGACGAACTAGACAAATTCAGAAAGTGTTGGCTTCGCAACGCCCATGATAGAGGCATCTGGCGAATGATGGGGAAGGTCTATTTCCAACGACAGACGTTGAAAGGCGGCTGCTGATTATAAAACAAAGAATCAGCTCCGCTATTGAAAGTTCCAGTTGAGGCGAGACGCTGACCAGCGTGAAAACGAGGTTAATTCAAAGATCAAAGCCGTTAAAAAGGAGCCATCTTCATTAAATTTGGATCTGTGGAGATGATGTACAATTAAAAGTTGCGCTCAAGGAATGAGATTACCGTTTGTTTATTTTAATAATGAGGCAAAATGACTTCTTTGCAATTTGGCTGAATTCCTGAAGCAGGCTAAAAGCCAAGAACAAAAGGGTATTGGCACATTGAAATATCTGATAATTCAGAGGTCAATGATCAGAAAGTGAGAAACATTTCTTGCATGAACATAGATAAGTGTATGTGTGTGGATGTTTGTGAATATATAACTATTAGAAGACTTCAACCAAAACTGTCAACATCTATATAAGTTTCTTTAGTTTTCAAGTGGTTCTGTATGGCTGACTGGCTATGTATGTATCAAACATACAGGTCAATCTAATCGAGCTGGAAGACTAAAAATTTAAACATTTACTCCTTATTATGTCTTAAAATACGGGTTTATCTTTTTTAAACCCGATCAACAACTTACGTTTTGGGGGAGGAGTTCCTGTTTGCTATGTAAGTTCTTGCTAAATTGATTCATTAGTTAGTGTCTGGTTGCATTGGCTCTTGTTTTTCGAAGATTCACGCCTTTTTCAGAGATCCAACAAATCATCGTGCGAGCAACGTCTTTTGGCAGCATGCCGTGTTGCAGGTGATCAACTTTTGTTAAAAGTTTTATTCTTAAAGATAGGCATGAGTACTGAGCACAAAGTTTAGCATAAAATTATATTGCAGACGCCGACTAAAAACTTTTTTCTGGAGGGAGGGATAAAAAAAAACTTTTTCTAGACATAATCAAGAGTGAAAGCTGAACTTTTTCGCCCTTTAGCTCCAGTGATGCAACTCATCATTGGTATACATACATAAATATATTCATATACAGCCAGTTAAACCCGCTCAAAAACTGAAGAAACTTATGTTGATTGTCAGGTGATAGTTTTGGTTGACTTTTTCATTGTGAGATAGATATCATCATCACCATCATCATGACCTATTTTGGCAAAGATTCAGGAGATATTCCATATCTATTACAAGTCTACCGATTATCGGTGAGGTTAACTTTCTTGCAAAGGTTGCAGGAGAAAGCATGATAAATGGAGGGCATCTTGGTGATACCTTGTAATCCTTGTATTCACTTCTAGCTCTATAGTTTGCTTCAGATTGGGAGGTTGATTGAAATCCTATCTCCCTATCGCCAGCCTCTTTTGTCCCATGATGGTTATTGATTCCACAAGAGATTGGGGGTATTTTTAAGTACTTTACATATTATCTGTGGGGCCCTCCTACTCCACCGACCCGACATTAATTCGCCGAACCGAAGAGTCATCGGATAACTATAGTCTCCACATGGCCTCCAAGGAGCCAAAGAGTCTTTTACCTTCAATGTTTGTGTCTGTCTAGGGTTTTCAGTGCTAGTGACAATGCTACAATGAACATGGAGAATGATTCACGAGAAATGCTGATGGAAATGTTCAAGGCGGCCCTCTAAGCGGTGATATATGACGCATACAAAGGGAAAAGGAGTTAAGAGTTTTATGGTTGGGAGTAGGATATGTTATCAGCCGGGGAACGGAATCAACAAACAGCTTAGGTTAATCATGTTCACTTTGTGCTGATTCCCTTCGAAAAGGCATGAATCAACTTCTGCTTTCTGTTCCGTCGCCAGATAATGTCTCATCACTGACACGCCACGATGATCAATAGAGAAGAGAATGAGAGAATACTTGAACAAACGACCCATTTATAACTAGCTTAGCTACTATGACAGAAGCAGCTGAAAACTGTAACACTTGGTCAACCTTGACACAGAATAATTAACTAATTATATATATATATATATATATATATATATATATATATATATATATATAATGATGCATATTGATTATTACGTATTTATGATTAAACGGATAGATAAGATGGATGATGGTATGAACTGGGGGTCCTCAACCTTTTTTCAATATGGACCGGTTTAATATTGACAATATTCTTACAAAACAGTCCATATGGGGCAGGGTTAAACTGGCATGAATATAGACGATGAATCAACTATTAATGAAAAAAAAAAGAAAATAAAAACACCATTTCATATCACTAGATCATATCATTTCTTTGCTGTCAGGTAGCATATCCTTTGTGGTCCTGAACTGGTTAGTCGGGTACCCAATTAAAACAATAACCTTTTTCCTTGATTCGCTAATGATGATATACCATCTCTATAAATTTCAAGTCGAGTGGCCACAGATTCAGTAAAAGCACACATTATGGCTTCTTTTCAGCTCCTGTGCGTGACAACCTTGTGAACGTGGATGGCACCATAAAAAAAGCAATAGTCTGTAGAAAAACTTCCCTGGTCAGTAAAAGCAAGAATTATGGCATCTCTATTATTGGAACTATCAATACGGACATGAAGTTTAAAATGCTTGAAATTAGGATGAATTGTATGAGAAATGCCAGGTGAATATGAAGGATGCTGGGAAGAATTCTGATCAGGCAAGTATTAGAATTGGCTTAGGTTCGTCTAGGTCAGTTGATTCTCATATCATTTTGAATCGAAAATTAAATGAAGCTTAGTTTCCGAAAATGACCGGGAAATAAGCAATTGCTATAAACAGTTCCAGTCAAAGCGAGACGCCGATGAGCATGAAAACGAGGTCAATTCAAGGATCAAAGCAGTTAAAAAGAAGCCATCTTCATTAAATTCGGATCAGTGGAAATGATGTAGAATCACATGTTGCGCTCAAGGAACAAGATTAACGATCGTTAATTTAATTAATAAGACAGAATAACTTCGTGATTGGGCTTAAAACCTGGAGGGACAAATGGATATCGACGAAATGCATCGTTCAAAGACGCTCTAAAACATTTTGCACAAGTACATATGTAGATATATCATAAAGAAATGGATATATGATCCGTCAGAATATTTATGAATGCATTATGATTATTTGAGACTCTATTTGATATTACTTCGCGTCGTTAGACGGAGAAAAAGTCACTCGGCGTAGACAGCGTAAGTAGAATGAACATCTGAAGAAAAACGGCGCTTTTGCAAGAATCGAACCTTTAGCTGCTGAATAAAAAAAGAAGAAAACAATGGAGCAATACAGAAAACATGGACGAAAAAAAAAACACGAAGAATTTAAAAGACTGATACAGGATGTTGCAGACAAGAGATCATGGACATGGCTACAAAAAAGAAACCTGCACAGAGAAACTAAATCACACATCATGACAGCCCAAAACAAACATATCAGAAGAAACTATATCAAAACAAAAAATCGACGGAACACAGTCAAAAAGCAAATGTCTTATATACGGGAAAAGGGATGAGAATGTAAATCACATGATTAGTGAATGTAGTCAATAAGCCCAAAAGTAGTATAACACTGACATGATAAAGTAGCAACAATAATACACTGGGAAATGAGTAAACAAATAGGATTTAACAATGCAGAAAAGTGGTACCAGTACAAATCGGAGACAGTCCCGGAAAAAGGAGACCACAAATTACTTTGGGGCTCTGACATCCAAACTGACCGCCCCATCAAAATGGGAAGACCGGACCTAGTAATCGTAGACAAGAAGAGGAGAACCTATCAAATAATAGACATGGCCGTACCTGCAGAATACAGAGTAAATAGGGAAGAGAGTGAAAAACTGGAAAAATATCAGGACCTGGCAAGAGAACTAAAAAAGGCGTGGAACATGAAAGTCAGGGTAGTACCAGTTATAGTCGGTACACTCGGAAACGTACCAAAGACACTGAAGGCGAGACTAGAGCAACCGGGGGTAAAATTAAGGATTGAGACAGTGCAGACCACAGCACTGCTAGAGATTGTAAGAATACTGATGAAAGTGCTAAAAATATGAGATCTACGACCCCAGCTCTTAGCAGTTGCCTAATAGAGGAGGAGGATTAATGGTGGTGGAGGTACGAACCACAGCACTGCGGGAGAGATTAGATGAGAGGAGAGCTGAAAACCTGAGGAGACTTAGTGTCACTCAGCCTTCAGCGATAACCACCGGACAACTGGTGTGAAACTGTAAACTACAGCATTACTGTGGACTATGAGTGTGGAGAGGAGGGCTGGAGACTTGAAGAGGCTTGGTGTCACTCAGTTTTCAGCGGTAGTTAGTGTGAAAATGCGAATAGTAATGATAATAATAATGGTGATGAAGATGACAACAACTGGCTATCAGTCAATAATTGAACAACCGTAGCGTCTGAATTTGAAGAATAAATATGGTCAGAATACCTTCTGTTTATGACATCACTGGCATTTCCATTGGGAAACATCTAGAAAAGAGTTTCAAAAAAGGTCCAAAAAACGCAATTACTTAAACAGTTTAGCCTGATCTGGTACACTAACATCGTTGTATGTCAGTGATGAGACATGCGTTCCCTAGTGAGGGTCAAACTTACCACACGGGCATTTGGCTCTGATACTAGCTCAATGATCCTTGCTTTATGACAGGCTTCCTTTCCTTTCAATACGTACAGATATTTACACGGTTTAGCTTAGTGTAATACACAAACACTTTCGTGGTTCTCCAAAAGAGTATGGAACTACACGAGCAACGGTCTCATAATACTTCAATAAACATCGCTTCAGAACAGGGATTATTTCTACCCAATATACCTAGATATTTACACCGTTTAGCTTACTCTGGTACAATGACATTATCGTGTGTAACGAAATGAGGATCAAACGAGGTACCCAAATAATGGTATCTTGTACTAGCTCTATAACCATTGCTTTACTCCAGAAATCCTTTCTTTTAAATGTTCGCTTTCTCTTCATCTTCTTATATATTTTTCTGCATTGGTTTCCTATAGAATTTCGATTATTGAAATATCTCAAGATGTCGCCCTGAAGGTTTTATTGAGTAAACTGGAGCCAGGAAAGCGCCATCTTCTAATATTTCTATAATTTGTAGAAGAAATATTAAGGGTTCAAGTAGTCGCTTTGTTACTTTCGGGCTAGCCTTAACGCCGTTGAAAATAATTAAAATTCTCCATTCTCATAACTGTCAACCAAAACTGCCACAAAAACTATCAAGATAGGTTTGCTTCACTGATTACTCTATATGTGTCGTGCGTACAGGCTGGAAATTATGTGTTGAAAAAAAATACTTTTTTTCAAATCACTTTACTTTTCTAAACCCGCTTTGGCTCTCTGGACACAGTCTTGATGAGCCCTCTGCCGCCTTCTTTTCTCTTTGAAGAATAGGTTTCTAACGTGGAGTTATATTTGCAATGTTAGTTTATGCTAAACTAATCCCTTAGTTTGTGCCCAGCTAGGGTAAAAAGTGAAAGACATAACTTATTCATTGATCATCCAATTTTTTTTATTGATCACGCTTCGTACGGCATACTGCCAAGAGATTTTGGTCAGGTGACAGTCTCTGTTGAGTTACTAATAAGATATGTTTTCGTTAATCTATTCGTTTGTATCATATGTCAGTAGACGTAAATACAATTTCTGTCTCAACAAAAACAAAAAAAAACAGAGAAAAAATTTGAAAAATAAAATGAACAATTCTGCAACCTCGACAACGCTATGCTATAATTCAGTTGTTTGAGGTTTGTGTCGAAAATATCCAACCATGTTATCATCAGTCTTTCAACATCCGTCGTTGGACGTAGACCTTACCCAGGATTCGCCACACTTCTCTATCATGGGCGTCACGGAACCAGTACTTTCTGAATTTGTCTAGCTCGTCTCTCCATCTTGTATTCTGCAGGCCTCAGTTCCGCATGTGATCTCGGGGGATCCATATCGTGAGTCACGATGTCCATCGGTTGTTTGCCATTCGTGCAATATGGCCAGCCCACTGCTATTTGAGCTTTCTAATGGATTCTATGTGATATAACCTTAAAAATAGCCTTCCTGGGTGAAAACGCCTTAGTCCACTTCAAAGTAGCCCCTTTGGAAAAATACGCATATTCCAGAGCCACTTCTAATTATCAAAATAATCTACGAAGTCCTCTATCAGCTTCTTCATCAGTTGTCCTCCACACCATCGGTATGAAGTCTCTTTGGGGAACTCATGAAGTCACAAGGGAGTTTAATCTGGCCTGGGATGTGAGAAGAGGACTAAGAGACTTGGCTGTTGCAATGTTGTGCAAAAAAAAAACCTGCACGAGACATGAAGAATGGACAGGCCCAGTCATTGCAGATGCAACAGTTGTGCAGTATACAAGTTCAACAAATGGCGTCTCACTGTCGACTGAGAAACCCCACTAGAGAATATCTGCTCACGCATGTGCAGTAAGGTCTCTTCTGATAGTTTGCTGAATTATATACTGAGAAAGTGAATGCGACAGATTTTTATGGTGGTAGATAGATACAATAGAGGGGACAGGTTATGCACTCAATAGAAACCGTCACGAGACCAATGTATCCTGGCAGCAAGTCGTGTCGGGGGAGATCTATTTAAAAAATTGGAAAAGGGGTGATCAATGAATAACTTTCCTCACCTCTGGTTTGAAAGTGATCACTAAAAAAATCCGAATCTTTGAGAAAGAAAACAAGCATGAACGCTGTCGGACAGAAAAGGAATAACTTAGCATGAACTTACATTGCAAATTGAAATCACCCCCTCCCCCAAAAAAACTATTTGGAAGGATTTTAAAGAAAAATTTTTTTCTTGGCATAATAAGGAGTAAATGTTTCAGCCGTCTAACTTCGTTGGTGTACTCGTACATAGATGCTCAGTCAACCAGACAGATCCACTTAAAAACTAACCAATAGTTGTATCGAACTTAAAAATTGGGCATTATAAATTATAGCAATCAAAGTTGGGGCTTTTGCATCCGTAGGGTAGACATATCAGATTATTCATTAGTTCTGCGTAGACATCAACTAGGGGTGACAGTTTAGTAAAGTTCGATCAAAGCAAGTTGATTCTGCTAACCGTTGATAGTGGGTTCGATCCCAACATGATTCCCAAGTATAGGTATCTATATAAAGTACTAACGTATAAGAGTGTGTGTGTATTGGTACTATCAGATGTCAAGAATTGAGCATCACTCAATAGAAACAAAGATATTCCGAAATCAGCAAGTAACAATTTACAAACAGCATTCATTTTAAGGTTGAATTTAACAAAGCCATTTCTGTGGGATCTGCTAGTCTTCTGTGTTTGTTTTTTTCTGTAAGATTTTCTCAAAAACTATTTAAGTTAGATACAATAAATCAAACTATACATATATTTTGAATCATCATCATCTGGGTGTGGCTTTTTGATTATTTATTTGAACCTACTCACATCTTAGGGGCTTCCACTACTTTAAAAAAGCTTGTTTTTGAGCAGAAACTCTTACTAAATGATGGTGGTTCAAAAGCCAAATGCTTACAACCTCGATAAATAGAATTGGCGGACAAAGTTCAAACTCCGAAGATCGAAGTTTTTTCCTTCAGTTTTGTGAACTTTGAAACTATTCAACATTCAAACCCCACTGAAAATAGTCAATTTTGATGGAATCATTTTTCCACTTTTAATCGGGGATTCAATTTACAATGTTGTTATAATACTTAAATAGACCTCCATGCATATCCCAAACCGGTAGGTCATGATTTTACTACAGCACACATTTAGTGGCCGAGTTTTACTAAAACGTTCATCATTGGGTTTGCGTTCGATCTCAGAAAAACAAGTTCGTCGAAAATATTTTTCTCTGCAATTTTTTTACATTTGGATTCTATACATATATTTTGAATCAAGGTTTTCTTCATCATTTCTTTGAACATACACACATATGATTGAAGGGTCAATGCTATAGTTAAATTTTCTTTTAAGGCAGTAATTCGTCCTATCAAAGTCATAGCAGTCCAATAGCCAAAAGGAAAAGCCTCGGAAAATGGTCAAACCTTAATCAGAGAGATTTTTTTCTTTTCAATTTCATACGCTTTTACCCTCCTGGAAACTTGTCAGTTATGATATTCCAAGTTTAGAAGACCGTGTTATATTTCTGAACTGGACACTTGCTTTCCAGTCGTCATTGGAAAGTTGAGAATGTGATTTATTCTTCTTTCGATGCTGATCCTATAATTGCTATGACTTCATCATATAACGTAATACATTTTTATTCCTTTATCTCATATGCTTTCAATTCATCAGACCAACCTTTTAAGAAATTTTTCAGCTTAGAGAAAGGAATTTTTTAAAGGTCTTGTGATAGGGAATTTGGCTCGACCGATGAGGTATCACAGAGGGAGAACAAAGGCATATCCGGAATCAGAAGGATACAATTTACCTACAATACACATTTTTCAGTCAAATTTTTGGAGAATGAGTCGGCCGATGTCAGTGGGGTTTGCATTCGTGCTCGCAAAACACTAACTAATTTTATTGTTAAAGAAATCAGTGAAAGTAACAATACACCAGTGGTTAGAAACGAAGTAAATACAATTTTTAAAACCCGATCGAGAAAAGTCTCCCTCTTTCCTTTCAATACCATGTACTTCAAATGTACGGAAATATGTAAATTTTCAGAAAGGAAATATTCAACGGTTTTTATATCTACATACGTTTTGCTATTTACGGTGTAGTTATAATGCTAAACTGTCCGCTTTTTGCCTCGTTGGAGATCATGAACGCAAATCTCTCTTTTTCTTGGTTCTTAGGCCACTTTGACAGAATTTTTAAAGGGATCTTTTCTCTCAGAGCAAAGACAGTAACTGTGCCTTATTTCTAATCCTGTCCCTAACCCTAATCCGAACCCGAACGCAACAATAAAATACGGACACAACTTAAATCTGATAATCCACTTTAACATGAGAACACCAAAAGTGACCGAATGAATTCTCAGTTTTCAGGAAAAGTTTGAAGAATAGGTATGCATACCTGCCCAGAGTTTCCATGAAATCTCTACATGATCATTTACATCCCAGTATTTTCAGATTTTGAGGGGTTTTTAACGGGTAACGCTGCGTACCTTTTCTAGTTAAGTAATATACTACAACAGTTTTTTTTTATCGACGGTTCGAAACATAATTGTCTTATGTTTCGCATGTGTGACAATCTATCAAAGCAACCCGAATGATTGTATGACTCTCTTCGTACCAAACGAAGAAATCAATTATGAAGACAATGGCATGGCTTAGACAAGAAAGCACTGGAACTGTTTCTGGGAAGATCTCGAAGAGGAGAGCATCTCTCAGATCACACCACTTTGGGATTTGTCCTTAGAGCATATTAGAAACTATAAACCAAAACTGTAACCGCAGTGGTCAACATTGGTCTCTTCAGTTCAGTTCAGTTCTAAATCGGTCTTAGTGTCTGGCTTGCATTGCGCGTAAAGTGGTAGATTTTGGCTTCCATATATTCGTGCTATTATTTCCTATCTTTCAATCTTTGGCCAATAGTTAGAAAACGTCAACCAAACTAGTCAACATAGGTGTCTTCAGTTTTCAAATGAGTTTGGCTTGCTGGCGATTTATGCGCGTGTCGCACGTATAGGCTGCACCAATGGAGCTAAAAGGCTGGAGATCTAAGCAACAATTTATTACGTCTAGAATAAACCATTTATCTTATTCTATTTACTTTAAAACACCTTCCTAAATAGGTTTTTAAATGAGGGTTCACTTTGCAATGTAAGTAAATTATGTAAATAATGCTTAATCTGTCCTTCAGTTTGTGTCCGACTGCATTTAAAATTGTGCTTTTAAGAATTTGGACCTTTTTAGTGATCACTGTCCAATAAAACGTAAGTGAAGTAAATTAATCATTAATCACACCCTTTTCCAGTTCTCTAATTGATCACCCCCAATACAGCATGCTGCCAAAAGATATTGGTTATGTGATGGTTTTTATTGATTGATTACCGATACCTGTATTAAATATCTGTTCTGTTGCACAGTAAGAAGCAATTGATTCCACTTGAGATCGGCACAGAGGCGGGCATCATTTCTCTCCAGAGTAGAATAACGATATCAAATTAGTATCTTTCCTCTAATAAGATTACTGTTTACCTATTTCTATTTGTCTTCACAAGCAAAGGATATAGCAGCTATTGGTTTCCTTTATCTATCTATTGGCTTGGATAGTAATCAAGAAAAAATATCATTCAGAAAATTGATAGGCCAACTTATTCACTGCGTGGAAGCGACAGTAAATCATAAAACACCGTTGCATGATAATTTAGTCAATTACAATGGTTCACCATTATTTCACTATACAAAGTATTCAAACAGACGATTGTAAGATTCCACGTCTATATATCTGAGATAATTTACGTTTGCTTTACATTCTAAATGACGTAAAAAATATACTATACATTAAGTATTGAGCACCCTCAGAAAAAGGAAATTACAAGAAATATGTAGAGAATTTATTGTATATATTTTTAGTATGAATATGTGCAAATATATATATATATATATATATATATATATATATATATATATATATATCAATTAAATACATAAGTTTTGTCTATGACAATGGTATACCCGCGTTTCGCTATATTCAGCTCATCAGATAGAGAAACAAGGTTATACCATTGTCATAGATAGAATTTATGCATTTAATCTATATACTGCCTCTATTTTAAGTATTGAGCACTGTTGGAATGAAGATTTTTCCGATCAATGTATACGACTTATATATCATAGAACAACATATATGTTTGTATTGTGGACGTAAAGTTGAATACAAAATAGGGGTAGAGAGAATAAACTTCACATGACGAATACAAACTGCTATATACCATTCGCATGACACTCCTAGCCGTGAAATAGATTAAATATAACTTATAACCTCGTGTCGTGTATATATATATATATATATATATATATATATATATATATATATATATATATATATATATATATATATATATATATAAACAAAAAATTATATATAGATATAAACATTTACGAGCAAAACGGTCATATACATGAACTAAACAGTTCTATACAAATGTATACATGTATAAATAAATCACTTATATATATATATATATATATATATATATATATATATATATATATATAAACAATATAATTATATATGTATATATATCTAGAGAGAGAGAAAATAGTTATATATATATATATATATATATATATATATATATATATATATATATATATATATATGCGTGTGTGTGTGAACAAGACAGTTATGTATATGTATATATAAAAACAAAATAGTTATGTATATAAACAAAACAGCTCTCTCTATATAGACGAACAAAACATATATATATATATAAAACAAAACAGTTGTATACATATGTATATATACATAAGAACAAAACAGTTTATATATATATATATATATATATATATATATATATATATATATATAAACTAAACAGTCATAGAACAAATTAATGAACAGGAGAAAAAAGTTTTTCATTCGCCTGAAGATTGCATTGGACGAACAAATTGCACAGAGCGAAGAAGTTCAAAATTACCGTGTAGCAAATGAATATCTATATCTGCCAGGTAGACAAAAATCTGTGGATTCATTGTGGTAGTTCACATGGCAAATATCTATGGACATTGGTGTTTACCGGGTGTCACTTTGTCGACGAACGTGGCACCATTAACGGAGGACATATCGTGCCCATAAGAGACTGAACCTGACACGATCAGTTCTCTATGACTACACTTCTCCCATCATATATATATATATATATATATATATATATATATATATATATATATATATATATATATATATATATATATATAATCCCTCCATCTCCCTTCTATATCCTTGGTCGATCCAAACTGTCAACGTAGGTTTTTTGAGTTTTTAAATGATTCTGACTGTAGCGCGTTTCTTGTTTCATCATCGCAAAAATGCTATGAACAGCACCATTTTTAAGGCATTTTAGCGCCAATCTTTAATGATTTTCCCCAATTTCTTGGCTATTTTTAACTATTATAGTCAGTTCAATCAGGTCATTTTTAGCAATTCAAATGGTCATAAAATGTTATCTTTGCTCTTTTAATAACTCTCTGTGCGATTCTAAGTTGGTTTTTAGTTTGTTTCGTCAATTTCCATATCCGTATGTTGAAGCTGGTATCATGTACTCAGTAAAATGAAGATGGGCTGGGTACTTGACAAGAAGAGATGCCAACAGATGGAGAAAATGATTAACCGATTGGTGCCCACGGGACAATAAATGTAGACGGATAAGACCAGACATATGATGGGGGATGAGATTGAAAGGTTTTGCCGGTAAGATATGGCAAATGTTAGAGCGTACACACACACACACACACACACACACACACACATATATATATATATATATATATATATATATATATATATATATATATATATATATATATATGGGGGGGGGGGGTAAATCAATACGTCCACAGCCAAGATCAGAGAAGCATCCATCTCACACCATAAGTATCTATTTCAAACATAACCCCCTTATTTATTTATCAATGCCCTTAATCCAGAGGCGAATATCATTCACAAAGATCGAACAGTATACACTGGGATTTCGAGATCGAAATTCAGCTAATAACTAGGTGTCAGGCAACAGACTTATCGATTTACTTTCGTGTTTGGCGAGCACCTATTTTTAGCAAATAGACACAAATGAAAAAAAAAATCGATTCCTTCGGGATCGAAAATAAAAATAAAGCAATTTTATAGCTGAAAAAGATAAACCGTTACAGGAGGATGGAAATAAGAAGTTGCCTTGTAGAAAATAAGAGAACTGAACAGAAAACATGTTGTTCAGTAACGTTGATGTTGGAAAAACTTATATTTTAGTTGAACTTCTTTAGTTTATATCATCCAATACGGTACATACAGTATCGTACATAAATGAGTACACCTTAACCACTTTCGTATTGAAAAACATTCTTCCAAATCAAACATAACAGGATTTTTTTCTTTTGTAGTTGGACATTACACTGTCAAGTAGTCATCATCATCAATATCATCAGTGTTCTAAAGTCTATCGTTGGACATAGACCTTCCCCAGGATCTGTCACAATTCTCTATCATGGGCGTCGCAGAGTCGGTATTTTCTGAATTTGTCTAGCTATTTGTCTAGCTGAAATCTCCATCTCGTATTTTGTCGGCTTCAGTTTCTCATGTGATCTCTGGGGATCCATGTTGTAGGTTCATCAGTTGTCTGTCATTCTTGCAACATGGCCTACCCATTGCCATTCAAAATTTCTCATAGATTCTATGATGTCTCTGACTCCCATTTTCTTCCTTATATACTGTGCTGTCTTGTGATCTTTCCATGTGAGGATGAGCATGATTCTCTCATGCGTGCGTTGCATACTCCTCAGTTTGTGGGTCTGTCTCTGGGTTAAGTTCCATGTTTCAGTTCCATAAGTGACTACCGGGAGGATACATTGGTTGTATACTCTTCTTTTTAGGATTATTGGGATCTTCTCTTTTTTTTTTTAATGTGGCCACGCCAAATATTGATTGCAAATAAATGTTTTTTTGTGGGGAGTATTCATTTTGATACTCTAGTTGACAGATTTTCAATAGTGTCGAATTGGGTCATGAAATACCTGAAAATATCCGTTTATATTGTGTAATGTTCCGCTAGAGATATAATCCATGTTTGGTTTGAAAGAAAATTAACTTTCTATGTGGAAAAACGGTGGGGGTGTACTCAGTTATTGGCAATACTGTACATTTCAATTTCATTCTTCGCATTCCTACGCATTTATTGATCACTTTCTCTTCTTCTGTATTCACCTGTATCTCATCATTATTCTCAAAGACGCCCACTCATATTGGAAGGCAAGAGAGAAACACTTGGATATTCTTACATTTACGATGAAACACTTAAGGTCTTCCAAAGAGACACTGGAATGTGTCCATAAATAAGCTAGGAAGAGCTCAGAGATTGCATACCTCAGCTCACGCCATATACTCACTAAAAAATAGAATTAAATTCATTTCATATATTCCTACGATTCAGGAGGAGGTAACTGTGTACTGTTTTTTTGTTCGTTTTTTTTTTTCGTATTTTGGACTATTGTTTTAATATATGGGAGGATAGCTCCCATTCCAGAAAGTATTCTTGGATCTGCCCTCAAATGCGATCAAATCCTGCTAAGCCTACGGCATACCCTTCCACAAAATGTCGTTGAGATTCATTGAGAACTTTTGGGGATATTGTGTGGACGGACAGGCCAGCTCAGGTTACTACATATCAATAAATCAAGAAAAAAAATGAAACATCCCTCAATCGGAAAAATAAAACCTGGAACTGCCGGGAATTTCAACCAGTTCTTCCTCATCCCATGATCTGAAAATACTTTCATTGGAAGTCGTTCAGAACTCTTAGACTTATTGTGTGAACATATAACTAGGGTGTAGGGGAGGTAACTGTAAGAAGAAATTCGTTGATCCGACTCAAACCGTAATTACTTTTTCCTCTTTAGATAGCCGAACCCTCTGCAAAAATGTTTTTGAATCTGATCAAAATTTTTGTGTTGATAAGCAGACAGAAAGACTGACAAACGGACAGGTAAACAGACAAACAGACAGACGGACGGACAGACTCGAGTGCACGCATTCACCTCTTCCAACTCTGTTACAAGAGATGAATTGAACAAACGTATGTTAACAGTGTTGGTGTACGCCATTAATGCATAGACATATTTCATTATCATCATCAGTATTTCAACATCCGTCGTTGGACATGGACCTTTCCCAGGATTAGCCACACTTCTCTATCATGGACGTCGCAGAGCTAGTACTTTCTGGGTTTGTCTAGCTTGTCTCTCCTTCTAATATTGTGCTGGCCTCGGTTCTGCATGTGATCTCGGGGGATCCATGTCGTGAGTCGCGATGTCCATCGGTTGTCCGCCATTTGTACAACATGGCCAGCCTACTGCCATTTGAGCTTTTTAATGGATTCAGTGATGTCCCTGACTTTTGTCTTATCCTGGATGTACTGTGCTGTCTTGTGGTCAATCCATGTGAGGCCTAGCATAATTTTCTTATGCGCACGTTGCATGGTTCTCAATTTGCGGATCTGTCTCTTGGTTAGGTTCCATGTTTCAGCTCCATAAGTGACTAGGATGCACTGGTTATACACCCTTCTTTTTAAGATTAATGGGATCTTCGTATTTTTGAAGGTTGAGCTTGCTCTGCCAAAGGCTTACCATCCTAGTGTGATTCTTCGCTTGATTTCTTCTTCTTTTGAGGGTCTCATAGAGATTCATTGTCCTAGGTAAATGTAGTGATCTACTTTCTCCGGTTCTGAGTCTTCTATTCTGATCTCAGTATTTTTATCTCCGATGTGGTTGTTGCACTTATTTGTGGTTAAAAGAATCTCTGTTTATTGACTGTTTTCATCAGATGTTCCTAAGCTTTTCAATGCGATTCCCCACTATTGTCAATAAGATTACAAGTTTCTGTCTCCATTTAAACGAGTTTCAACAAAGAATCATTTCAAATAATAATTCTATTTTGCGTGTAATTACGTAAAATACTCCTCCAGGATACGTCCTCGTCGATGTTATGATACCGGAGTCATAGGTAGTTTCCAAATATCAGATCCACTCGCTCAGGCGATCTGGCAAACTCCAACTTGCACCCTGGGAGCAATTCACAACCAGACTCTCCTCCATCTTGAAATGCAGATAAAATCCTGGACGCTGCTCTTTTATACGTCTCACTGCCAAGTTTAACTTCACAAACAACCAATGGAGTGTTGTTTCCGGCTTCCAACGGCGTAGCAACAATTACTCGAGACAGGAACGCCATTAAATGTTTTCCAACTATTTCCTCCGGTCGATTATGCAGGTGATAAATTCGCTTAATAAGGAGAATTATTTCAATTTTATAATTGTACAGCTGCTTCTGTGTACTTGCTACCCAAAGAAAGCGAGCGGTAATAACTAGGAACACATTATTTGAGATTCCAATTTATCACAAAATGAATGAAAGTTTTGCTACCCTATCTGATATAAACATCAATAAGATCTTCGATTTGCAGAGCCTTGGTTGCACAGATATGTCCTATCTTGCATCAAACATCCCCACAAACCATAGAACAAAAATATTCTCAACCTTTATTTTCACCTAATAGCCTTAACTCTCCCTGGGACTACTTGTGCCCCTCCCCCCGGAAGAATAAGGATGGAATTGCAACAGAATACAAGTACATGTCTGGTTGATCAGCAAATGAAAACAATCTCGTGACCAATGTCTTTTGACAGCATGCCATGTAAAGTGGTGAATTAAAAAATGGAAAACGAACTGATCAATAGATGAGCTAATTATCTTGCCTTTTCTTGGGTGGTGATCTCTAAAAATGTTTGAATCTTCAAGAAAAAAATGGAAGGATCAATTTAGTATGAATGTGCATTGCAAAAATTTATTTAACTCCATTGGTGCTGGCTGTAAGCGTGATACATACTTGATCTCTAAAAATGTTTGAATATTCAAAATAAAAATGAAGGGATCAATTTAGTATGAATGTGCATTGCAAAGATCTATTTAGCTCAATCGGTGCAGGCTGTACGCGTGATACATTCTTGCGTAACCAGCCAAATTGACCCACTTAAAAACTGAAGAAACCTACGTTGCCAGTTTTGATGACAGTTTTCGTTGACGGTTCCTAATTGTTATATAAACCCATTTCGGTAAAAATATCTTTAAACCAGAATCAAGAACATCAAGCTGTTAGGACTGGAACACATTGTTATCACGCTTTGCAAACTCACAAGGCCGCCAAACCATGAAAATCCGAGCGTTACGATGGAAAGAAAGGAACAAAGACAGAAAAGAATTATCAAAGTCATGATAATACTTCATCAAAGATACTCGAACAACCTAAGATTAATATGACCATTACTACTACTATTAGATGTAAATAAGCAACAAAAATAAGATGGCAGAAAAACTAGTCAAACATCTTATAAAGATTACAATACTTCATCTAAATAATTACGACATCTAAAGACTATAGCTAGGTGTAAACAAACATCATAGCGTGGAGAAGAGCAGATATAGAAAATGTAGTTACAGGACTAAATCTGAATTCTGCCTTCTGATGACTTTCAACAGCTCAATCCTTAAAAAGCTGTTCTTGTCATACGGGCTCTGAAAGATACTGAATCTGAATCCAACTCAAGTCGGAAGCCACTTATTTACTCCTGTTCCGAATTGTTTACTTGACTGTCTGAATACATAAAACTGATCCGATTGTTGTAATAAAAAGCAACAATAATGATGGGGGAAAAACGAGTAGAAATTAATAATGACCATGCTTTATCCGAGCAGAAGGCATCGGGTTCGATTACCAGTACTCAGCAACTAATTGTATATACTCTGTAGTGAGATATTCCTTCGATGGACTTGCTCCTTGCCAAGGTGGTGATCATTAAAAAAACTTCAAGGATAAAGTCCTGGTCTCGACCAGACGAGACGTGCAAGGATCACTAAACTGACACATGCAGCAGAAACCAGGACTTCATCACCAATCATTCATACTCCATTGTTAGTTCTTACATACACTTTATCTTCATATAAGATATTCAGGTAACGTAGGAGTTATGGACATTCCAGGTAGTATATTGATATTGATATTGATATTACACACCGTAGCTCAGTAGGAAACTGCCAGCCTGGAAAATCTACATCTGAAGTTTTGTGTATTTTTCCTTTGTTTGACTATTGGTCACTGGGATGGTAGAAAACGGCAGCTATTTCAACCAACAGATAAGTTCATTTCCGGGCACCATGCCGTAAGGTAATTGTTATTAAGCCCGTTTCGCAGATCATTACCTCTGATTAGTAAATTCGATACCTACGATCCTATAGTAATTTCAACAAGTTCCAAAAATTACTGCCGCCTATAACTAACGAAGACCTTGAGTGATAATTAATGTGCTTATCCCACAAGAAATTGATAGTGAGTTCATTCTGTATTCGCTTGGCCGTGAATATGGCCTTGCATCAAGGTTGCCTTCGTCCAAGAAATTCTCTGAGGTGAATTATCTTTTGAAAATCCTAAGGAACAACAGTTGCCATCGAACCATAAACCTTTAAGCAATATTTCACGTCTTTTTCACACTGCTATAGCTGAATAACAATTGCAAGTATATCAAATAATGGACAGAGCTGGGGCTAATAGAAATTTCGTGTGTGTGTTTATTAACTTATTTTTAAGTGTTAGTGTTTTGCGTGTGTTTTGTGCGTGTGTGTGTATGTGTGTGTGTTGTGTGTACATGTATGCGTTTATAGCTCTGCTAATTCATAAATTCACTATTAGTCTCGAATAGATTGTTTTGGCCTTTCGGGTAAACCATAAATCCCAAAGGAAAGAAAATGAAAAGAAAAGCCTTTATATACTATTGTATCCTACCAATAAGGACTCACGGCTAAGAGACTTGAACAATTAAGAGCGGCCAAGAAGTGACACTTGCCGTGTACCCTGAGGAAAGTAGCTCAGATAATGGTAGACATCACATCCTAACAGCTGAATTAGGCACCTGACAGGAGCCTCCGACATTCTCTGATCCTTCCGGGACTCTAAACACAGATGGCCTGGAAATGGAGCCCGTCGCCATGTCAATAGTTGGACTACAAGAGTCACTGAATGGACTCAAAGCTACAAGGTTGGAACCCGGGGCCAACCGAAGGTAAGGCAGAGCTACGGGCTAGTGAGCCACGTAGGTTGAGCGACGAGTGCACCAATACGATTGGTCCAACATGGTCAGCGCTGTCATTGATGGACATTTGTCGAGTAGGAGGTCGGGTGGCTTCCATCCTCGAGGGTGGGAGAAGTCTAAGTTTGATGATTATCAAATTCTATCTTGATAATCTCATTGAAATCAGTAATAGAAATTTTTTCTTGAAACTGAGAAATACAACAATGAATCCAAACTCTTTATACTAAATCTCCAAGTTATTGAATATCAAATAATCCCCAACTAGTTTTCCTTTTCCTTACTTTTTACATTCATTGAACATCTCTTGTGGAATACTAATCCTTTATATATATGTATATGTATGATATATATATATTTGTTGGATTATATGAGAAAAATATACATATACGTATATAAATGAATGCATTATATTACTTTGAAACTATATTTGGAATCCTTTTCACGGATGCAAACACCTCTCCCCCCGTTCCTACTAAACAATCAAACACTGGAATATTCATATTCTATTCTCAAGCATGGAACGTGTTAACAGCAATTTTTTTCTCTGTGAATCACCGAAAATATTTTTTCTTTGAAAAGGATGGCTGGCCCCATTAAAAAGCGTCGAAATACACCCACGGAATTACTAATATTTAGAGATGAAACACATATCTCTTGGGTTTTCTCTTCACATTTCAATTGTCACTTTCGACTGCATTCTGTCGGATCACTTAACATCCAAAATACAAACAAACACACACACACACACACACACACACACACACACACACATATATATATATATATATATATATATATATATATATATATATATATATATATATATATTGTTTAGATCCACGCAACGATAACATCATAAGAAACAGATGATCACACAAAAAGAATTCACACATAGTACCATATTATCTAATAATGTAATAATTCAGATATTGGGAAATAATTGACTGAAATGATATAAATCCTTGGGATTTTTTGTATACTTATTGCTTGAATTTGTAAAGCTTTTTTAACTAATATATATTTTTTAGCACGGTAAATAGAGCCATTATTATATTTTAGAAAATGATTATTAGAAGTAGCCAGTGAATGTAAACATTGCATGCCTCTTGAACTCGTCAGAAACCGGTTGTATGTTATTTCCTGATTTAAAAAAATCAAGCTGAATAACGTATTCTACAATTATCCAATCAGGTTTGAAGGTTTCCTAAGGTCAAACAGTTCTTACCATTACATCTATTTATGCATACGAACGATCTCTCAGACTTACCTCCCCTTTTTCTGAACTACCAAAGGAACCCGTATGATCATTCTGCCTTCTTATATCTATTCATATCGCGGGTTATTCTAACGAGTTTTCACGTATTTTGCCCAATAGTATCTCTTTATACTTGAGAAAGCATTCCGTGTTAAGATTCAAACCGTTCATTGAAAGTGGCCTTGGGGAATAGTATTGAAATAATTATAGCGATTTTAATGAACCACCGATTCCTTGAGCAAGAGGTCTTTCCAAGAGCTTTATTAGTTTACTTGCAACTAACGATAAAATTCATTCGTATTTTAACTAACAAAGCATTATCTATATTTTCTTGTTTGTTTTTAATTTATTAAATTTTCATTCATAAAAGTTCAAACAAAGTGAGTGTTTCTAAACCTGAGTAATAAAAGAGACTGTACGATAAATAAAGTACATATGTGGGTCCCTCTTGTGAAGTGAAGAGAGTTCTATTCGGCAAGGAAAGTTTTACGCTTAACATGTCGCTGCTTATATAGCGATAAGGATAACCTTATTACTAGTCCGTTTTTACTATCAACCTCTATATTTGCGTTACTGATTGTAGTATATATAGGAATTGTGAATGTTTTGATCAGTTCCAAATTTGTTTTATTTTACTGTTTAAATCATGGCTATTCCCTTTAATTGTATACGTCTAAACTAGGGTTACTTTACTGTTGGGATAATAACATATGAGTCTGAAGAGTACACTGAACTCATCTATAACATGTCCTTCTGATTCCTTGCGGAGGAAAAGTGGGTTCAATTTCAAAAGAATTGTTCACATTTGAAAAATCCCAGAAGTATTAAGATAAACTAACTCATAGAATTAAGGTGTTTCTATCTTTCTAAAATCGACCAAGGAGATTGAAACAGCAAACCAACACTGTTATTTGGATGAGTTGCCAAACCAGTAAGTTAATTTGGTATCCTACTCAAAATCCGTTATAGAAGCTTCAAGGTAAGGCATCAAAAATAGATTTTGTGTTTGTTCAAATATTTATGAGCGCTGCTTTTTTTTATATAAACAAAGCATCGTCTGAGATACTCTTGGGTTTTTTTTACAAAAATATTAATTGTTCATAATCAGCGCTTACCAGAAAATTAAAAAGAACTTGGTCTTGCCCTCATTTACTCTTTATAAACGGTACTGAAATATCCTCTGTTAACAAGATAAAGTATTTCCAGACAGCTGATATCTTCGTCTCACTTTTTGTCTCACTTTCCGTCTCTATCACTGATATGAAGTCCCAATTCACTCTGCGATTACGTAGTTTTTTTATCAGCACCCAGGTGGAACAGTGGATGAATGAACATTGTAAAAAAAAATCCTCCTAAAACATATTTTGGGGTCTAATTTGAAATAATCAATGAATTGCTAAGAACCTGCCCCAGAGAGAGAGAGAGAGGGGGGGGGAGAGATAGAGCGTCCAAAGGAAGGGGAAGTAACTCTCTAGCTATAAAAGGAAAAATATTAATTACGAGGATCGGAACCGCATGTCATTCTCAATAACAACATTATATGTGGTGGCTTCAATAACCTCGGTTAAAATTTGTCCAGAGGCTTTTATTAATTTCAACTTAATACCAAGGAATTTTCTCTCGAATCTAAGCTCTGCATATTAATTACAATGTGTGGAAACATTGTCCTAAAAGAGAAAAAATAAAACACGGCCAATCGGGTTGAATTGTGCAAAGCTAGCAGAAATATTTTCTCTTCTGGTCATTTTAATAATAATGGGTTTGTTTTCAATACTTTCATGGCTTACCCACGAACCTTTTTAATATCGTAAGGAAGCTATGTGATCATCCACTCAATTTATATTGAAACAGTCTGTAAAGTTAATAATTGATGATTCAATAAAGTTAATACTGAATTCTAACCGCGACAGCGTGAGTTTTAAAACTGGAGCAAAAATATCTTTTCCTTCTGGCAATCGTTATTGGAACAAGTTTCGTTTTCTATTCCTACCGACAGTGACAACTCGCAAGACAGCACTTTATAGTAAAAACTCCAGATATATCATTGAATCCATCAGAAAACTCAAATTGCAATGGGCTTGTGATGCTGCAAGAATGTCAGACACCACGACTCCGTACAAATCATATACAAAACTGTGGCCAGCAAAAAATAAGATGGCGTGACGAACAAAAGAAGTTCAGACAAGCTCTACAATGCTATGATTGATGTCTGGCGGATCTCAGGGAAGGTCTATGTCCAACGATGGATGTTGAAGGGCTGCTGCTGATGATGATGATGAAACAATGGTTTATACTAAACAGGACATCGAAAGAATGCTTTTGGTGGAGAATCATTACATACAAAGATTCAATTAGTCTGGTACAAGGCCACATGCGTTGGGCAACTAATGAGGATCGATATTACTACAGCAGTAATGTTCCGCCACCGGAATACCATAACAAGGTGCCTGTGCTTTTCCTCTTGTCTCAACATGTGCTTTAGCTGTAAAAAGCTGTAGCAAATGCTGTTCTTCACAAAAAGTTGTTGGAAACAAGATTCTGAAGACGCCGATCGGAACACAGCAAAATGCATCTAGCTTTATAAGCCTTATCTTTGTGATAATTAAAGATTTTTTAGATGTGACAATGTCTTCTCAAATCTTTCACTTCCACGTTGTCATTACTACCACTATTCTGTTGGATTGCCTTATCTTCATAAAACAAAATTATTCAACGAAATACTATGATAATGTTAAATGCTGTCAGTTCAGAACTTTCAATTTTTTCATCCTTGTCAACCTCAAGTAAATACGTGACTATCTCAGCCAAAGTACAAACCATGAAATTTAGCTATTCAAAAAGCGAAGCTTAGTCTGGCACAGGGCCTCTAATGTAATGTATTTCATCGAGAATAAAATACGTTAACTTACCTTTCTGTCTTGAGATGAGTTTGCTTGCCATCGTGCAAAGATGTCATCATCATCAGCAGCTGCAGCCTTTTAGCGTCCGCCGTTGACTTTTCTCTCATGGGCGTCTCGGAGTCAGCGCGTTCTGAAACTTTGTTTAGTTTGTCATGTCATCTTATTTAAATTTCGCATGTAATCTGTAGGGGTCAAAGTTGTGAATCGTGGTGTCCATTGGTTGTCTGACATTCTCGCAACATAAACCAGCTCAGTGCCATTTAAGTTTTCTGGTGAATACTGTATTACTGATTTTTGCTGTGATGTCCTGTGATCTTTCAATGTGATGTTGAGCATGAGTCTTTCATGTGCACTTTGGATGGTTCTCAATTTGAGGGTCCATCTTTTGGTTTGGTTGCAACTCCATGGGTGACTATCGAGAGGATGTATCGGTTGTATACCCTTCTTTTTAGAATGAATGGGATTTTTTTGTTCTTGAAGATTCGGTTTGCTCTTCCGACAGCTTGCCATCCTCGGGTGATTCATCTGTGAATTATAGCGGTTTATTAAAAATAGCTTAGTCTGGTACAAGGCTGCAAAAGTACGGAAGAGGATAAAATAGTTTGCAATTGTCTACTAGCCTGTGAGACGAGTTTGCTAGCCATCACACAAAATTGTGTGTTCTCTAAATCAAATTTGCTGCTTTTTAATATTTTACAACGCCACAGCGATAAACGACTTAGTGAGGATCGAACTCACAACACTTGCATAGCAAGCGAGATGACCTTTCAAACCATTCTGCTACACCAGGTGTTTTATGAAAAAGCGTTTTTTCTTTATGTAAACGTTATTCCTGTACACAATATAAGTTGTTTTTTTAAAATTCTGGCAGGTATCCTTCCCTACACACACTTCAGAGATCAACATAATACGGTCTTCTTTGCACACTTTCCTACGGTACAGACTTGTGCCATACTTAGCCCGGGACCTAATTAAAAATCTGTGTCAGACACATTCAAGCCAAAACAAGTAACACATTAAATCGATTCAGTTAAAAGTATTCAATTTGTTGTTTGTCTTGCCTTAAGCGTGTGTTATACAGATTTTTTATTAGCTATCTGTATTAGTTTGGGCGTCGGGCTATCTGCTACACTTTGCGCGTGCGTCTTCAATATGAAGGGGGAACTTTGGCATGTCTGATCGAATGATCCGAACAGAAAAAAATGGATGCATATAAGAGATCAGCGGAGCCTCGTAATTACAAAAATAACGCCCACAGAATTTTGCTGTTCACAGTTGACAGGCTCATCGTCCCGATGGATTGGCGTTATTTTCACGAGGAACCTTATTTGAACCAACACCCTGTTTTTAAACGGTGAATATGTCGACTGCCCTATGCAGCGTGAAAAGATAAACAATTGAAGAAATGGGCTGCTGCAGGAATCGAATCTGAGTCCACCAGAGGGCCATCTTACTGCGATACTGATCTTAACCATCTGAGTAAGGCAGTCAGCCGATAAATCGAATGTTCAACAACTGCTTTATGCACATATTACGTCTTGTTCATTAACTGTCCATACATTCTCTATTTACGTTTCTCAAATGAGGACAATTTCATTTTGACGGAATCAATATTTGATACAACAGAATAATTATAAATACGTTATTTTTTTTTGTAGGAGACACTATTTGAACCAACCTCTGGTGGACGAATGTTCAACAACTGCTTTACGCACATATCAGGTTTTGTTCATTTACTGTCCATTTATTTTTTATTCATGTTCCTCAAATGTGGACAATTTTATTAGAACGGAATCAATATTTGATCCAACAGAATAATTCTAAATACGTTACTTATTCATTTTTTTTTTTTAATAGAGACTCTATTTGAACCGACCTCTCGTGGACGCTGCCCATTTCTTTGATTGTTTATCTGTTCATATTTTCTAGGCCAATTGACATATTCAACTTGTAAAAACAGGATGTTGGTTCGAATAGAGTTCTTTATAAATATAACACCTAACCACCGGGGAGAGAAGCCTGTCAACAGCAAAATTCTGCGGGCGTTTTTTTTCTAATTACGAAGCTCCGCTGGTCTTTTACATGCATTCAGCTTTTTTTCTTTGTTTTTTTTTTGTATTCGGATCATAGATATTATTATCATAATCATCAGTCATTTTAAGTCCTCTGCTGTACAAAGGCCTTTCCCATTTTCTTACATGACAACCACGATTGACCGAAATCAAGGAACAAGGAATAAATGTTTGAAGTTTCAACTCGCTGGCACCATTGGTACCACCTGTGTGGGTGACACGTACATGAATACATAGCCAGCCAGCCAGACCAACTTGAAAACTGAAATTCTATTGGCAGATTTTGTGACAGTTTTGGTTGAGAGTCTCTAAAAATGAACGAGAAAAAAAATAATGTGGGAGAAAAAAAAAAAGAAGTGAAAAGCAAAAAAATTAAAAGATTGGATGAACGAACGAGGAGATTGTCATATGAAGATCTGGAAAAAAGAAATAAGGGAAAAAAGAAAATAATGGGGTATGATTCGAGAGATATTCAAAGGAAATTATTGAAGAGCAGAGGTAGAAAGA
>OY735240.1:24717827-24740327 GCA_963457665.1 Thysanoteuthis rhombus | reverse complement strand
CAGAGTCACTTGAAAACTAAAGAAACCTATGTAGGCATCTTTGGTTGACAATTCCTAATAATAACTTAATTCAAATAAGGAGGATCCCTTGGGAATCTTAAAAACTGAAAAAACTGAAAAAAGTTTTGGTCGAAGGTTTCTAATAAAGACTCAGCCAACATTTATAAATGTTAGCGATAATTAGACCCTTTTGGGTCAATATTTATCATTAAAACTATTTGAAAAAATTCTGTAACTGGCAATTATAAAAGGGGTTAAAAAAAGAAGACAGTTAAGATAGGAAATAAAGACAGTTGAAGAAGAAAGAAAGAAAGAAAAAAGAAAGGAAAGTCTGTTAATACAAAGGAGAAAGAAAGATGGACAGGAAGTTGAAAATAAACAGGGAGAAAGAATGAACGAATGAAATATAGAAGGAAAGGCGTTTAAAAAGAGATGAAGAACGAGAGAAAGACACTTGAGGGAAAAAAAAGAAAGATACACAATGGAAGAAGAAAGAAAGAAAGAAAGAAAGAAAGGAAGGAAGAGAAATTATTGATCCCTTATATATGTTTCTGTTTCGCAGTGGTGGAGATCAGATTAAATTACCTTGATGAAAATAATACCAGTATGTTAAAATTCATGATTTAGGAAAAAAGGTTCTCATTTTCAAAATACAGCCTCGAATCCTAGCGGGCGAAAACTGTGGGATCAATCTAGAATAAATTTATAATGTAAAGTAATCCTTCCCTCCACTAAAAACTTATTTAGGGGATAATTTTCAACCCCCAAAACAAACTTTTCCGAAATCATTTAGGGGGTTGTATGCGAAAATTTTCAAGTTTTTACTATAAACGATTGGGCTGAGCGATTTTTAAAAAAATTGGTGAAAATGAATTCGGGCACAAATTGAAGACAAATTTAGCTTAGATGTACACTGTAAATTGATCCCCACTCACGAAAAATCTATTTTGGAGGAATTTAAAAAAAACAAAAATAGTTTTTTCGAGACATAAGAGGAAGTAAAAGTTAATATTTCAGCCACTTCATTATTGTGGCCCGTACGCATGATATATATGAAGACACCTGGTCAGAATGACTTGAAAACAGGAGAAACCTACGCTCACAGTTTTGGTTGACAGTTTCTTAAAAATAAGGAAAAAAATGAACGAAAGCGAAAGTCTTTAAATTTGAACAGACTGAGATTGATAAATAGATATGAACAGAAAGAAAGAAAGAAAGAAAGAAAGAAAGAAAGAAAGAAAGAAAGAAAATGAGACCCTGGGACAGGCAGATGAGATCATATTGAGATTTTTTCTTTGGTGCATATGAACAAACTGAGATTGATATTGAAATATATATAGAGAGACAGGGATACCTGCCTATTTACCTATCTGGCTATCTATCTGGCTGCTTATAAACGGAGAGAATAATATGAACATAGATAGATAGATAGATAGATAGATAGATAGATAGATAGATAGATAGATATGAACTGAATCAGATAGATAAGAACAGGTTATGGATATGTTGAAACTACAGCTCTTTGGAAAAAAATGCAACCGGAAGTTATCACTTCTGTGACCAAAATCACACCTTGACGAGAAGTGATAAATTTGCTCAAACTCAAACCATTTCCGGCTCAGCCAACAAGTCAGTTTCAAATGAAAATTTAAATTTCAGCCAAGGCGCCCACACATGTTTACACATCATAATCTCCTAAACAAATTAACCAACCAATCAGAATGGAAGAAAAACGAGCAATCTCAAGCTTTGTGAACGAATACATTCAAACCCTTGTCGATTTTGACTACGGATGCACATAAGGGCAAAATCAAAGAGACGTAACTCAAGCTGCTGATATAATGACTATATTGAGTGAACAAGCCTGCTTTCTGTCTGACTGAATATGATTGCTACTACTTCTTTATTGTATATATGATGAATGAAAGAAATTATAAATGTATTTATTTATTAGAATGAAATTGGCTCTTGTGTATTTTAAAGATAAACTTCTATGTGTAAAAGAATATTGGTATAAATGGGTAAATAGTCATATAAATGATTAATATTAAATGTAGCAAGGGTCTCCAACCAATTCATCTATCTGATAGTCACCTATGAAGCTGAAACATGGAACATAACCAAAAGATTGACCCACAAACTGAGAACCATACAGTGCACACATGAAAGTATCATTCTCAACATCACATGGAGAAATCACAAAACAGCACAGTATATTAGAGAAAAAAAATCAGGAGTCTAGTATATCATGAAATCCATTAGAAAAGTCAAAAGGCAATGGGCTGGCCACGTTGCAAGAATATTAGACCACCGATGGACATCACGACTTATAACGTGGATCCCCATAGACCATATGTTAAACCATGATCGATGAAATATGAGATGACGTGACGAAATAAACAAGTTCAGAAGGTATTGGGTCTGCAACACCCATGATGAAGAGTACTAGCGAATCCTGGGGAAGATATATGTCCAGCGACGGATGCTAAAAAGCTGCTGCTGCTGATAACGATGACTATTAAATTTGATAATTTCGAAAAGATGTGTATTCATATCTATAAGCAATTCATATACAATTTTCCTGTTTATAAGTTATCTGTACGATTCTTTTGATCGTGTCCTTAAATGCATTATAAACTGACAATGATTAAAATGACAGACTCTGCAAAACCTAAAATTGCCCCCAAACTATTGTTGAAACAATAAAATGCATCGAAAGACACATTCAAAAAAAAAAAAAGAAGAAAAGAAAGCTTTAGAGCTATTTTTTTCACCTGGCTATATAAATTGGAAAATGGCAATTCTTAGAAAAGCACCAAGTCATTCCAGATCGTGCACTGTTACTCCTTGCAAACTGCTCAGCATCCTTGTGTTCCGAAGACAACTTGTGCCAATTTCGAACAACAAAAGAACGGGTCTGGTTAGTCCCTTAATAGAAACTGTCATATGACCAGTGTCTTCTGGTAGCATGCTGTGTTGGGGATGATCAATTAAAAGATTTGAAAATCAATCAGTCAATAAGTTACATTCAAGTTAAGGGATACCTTGCTTCTTTTTTGGGAAGTGATCGATAAAATGGGATGGATTTTCTCATGAATAAGGGATCAATTTAGCATAAACTTACATTGCAGATTGAACCCCACCTCGAAAGAGCTATTGGACAGAGTTCGAAAAACCAAAAAAAAAAACACTCTTTACTCGAGAACACACTTACGCAAACGTTTTAAAATGACACGAATAGCTGTTCTTTAACTAAATACTGGAAATCAAAACAGTCACTAAAACTCTCTATATAGGTTACTTCAGTTTTTAAGCTGGTTTAACTGGTCATCTATGCATATATCATGCGTACAGGCCGCACGAATAGAGGTAGAGGGCTGAAAATATAGGTATTTTCTCCTCGATATGCTTAGAAAACCGATATTTTCGTTTTTTTACCATCCCCGTTTTTTTTTATAGGGTTTCAATTCACAATGTAAGTTTCCGCTAAATTAGTTCCGTAGTTTGTGTTTGGAAGCATTCACACTTGTTTCTTTTGTTTTTGTTTTTTTTTTCAAATTCGGACTATATTGATGATCAGTTCCCAACAGAAAGCAAGAGAAGTAACTTATTAATTGATCACCTTTTTTCACTTTTTTAATTGATTACCCCCAACATGGTATGTGAACAAAAGACAATGGCCCCAGGACAGTTTCTACGACTGAGCAGACCTGTTCTTTTTACTATTCAGATATTTTCTTTTAATATCGTATATGACCTGTGAACTGCTATTTCTTGGTATTCATAAGATTATTTGACTGGTTCATATTTCTTCCTTTCAAACAAGAAGATAATTCAAACAAAGATATGTATTTGTTCACAAAAAAGTTATTTCAACTATTTCGGTGGATATCACAGATTTTTCAGTAAATAATGTTCGTGGATTTTTCGTTGATGTCTCTTCTCGCCAAATGAAGCTTCTATTTATCCGACCCTGACGAGAACAAGACATGACACAATGTCGGTTCAATGTGGGGAGCCTTACACGCGAACGTGTGAGGTAGGAACCTCATCAAAAATTCTCTCCAAGATCTGACTATTCATCTATCAAAAACTGTTAACCAAATCAGCATATTTTGTTCAGTTTTCTGGTCTGGCTGGGTATGTATGTATCACGCGTACAGGCCACACCACTGGATTTGGATGGCTGAAATTTAACTAGTTACCCCTTGTCATGCATAGAAAAAAATATTTTTAAATCCCCTCAAAGTAATTTTTGATGGGGTTCAATTTTCAATGTAAATTTATGGTAAATTGACCCCTCACTTTGTGTCCGCTGTTCACGCTGATGTGGTACAATTGATGCTGATACAGACTATACAGAGCAATGCCAAGTTCATCAAACTTGTGTCCGCCCGATTAGAAACGATCTTCCAGGTATAAATTTTGATAATTCACCTAATGAAGCTTGTTGATTGGTTTATTTCTCAAACCTTTTAAGCCTTATCTCCCCTTTCCCTTGTTTCAAGTTTACTGCTTAGTCTAAACTATGTACATTACAATTACTTTTTGGCGTGGATTAAAGTGTAGTATCTGTTCCCGGCAGAGACCGAGATGCCGGTACTGACACTTGCATGTCGAATGGACCGGAGATAGTGCGTTGGTGAGCATCAAAGACCGAGTGCACCGGTGCAATGCGTTAGCCAGTGAGGGTATACTGAGACTGCACATTGCTACGTGCATTGGGAACCTTTGGACTCGTCTTTGAGCTCTCCTATTATTACTCGGCCCAGCTGCAGGAGATCTGTGGCCCCAGGGCTGCACTGTCCCATAGCACTTGAAGGGACAGGTCGGGATTTAGCAACCACGGTTGCTCAGCAATCAAAGTTGCGTCGGCTGGAGCTATTTGTCATGGGTTGCTCCGATTTTTTTAAAGCCCTGACCTTGTGTCGCATTTTGCTCTGGTGGGAGAGTATATAAATACAGGTATTGTTGAATACTAATTTACTGTAGTAGGAATGTTTGGTTCTCTCACTACAATAGCTATAAAAATTCAATAAGGCCTAAAAGTACAAGAGTCTGGTATTTGAGCAAAAACGATTTTCTTTAAGAAATGATGGTCCCCCTTCTTAGAGAGGATAGACTTCAAGTTTAGATATCGCGACAGATGCCCAGACACATGAATAGATAGATAGATAGATAGATACATACATACATACATACATACTCTGAGTTAACCAGATAAATAGATAGATAGATAGATACTTACATACATACATAATACATACATATATAAATCGGGCTGGCAGATAGATAGATGAATAGAGACAGACAGACAGACAGACAGACGGACAGACTAGTTGGTTGGCTGATAGATCGATATATATATATATATATATATATATATATATATATATATATATATATATATGGACAGAACTATAGACAGTTTGACAAAAGATATAAATATATAAACATATCAAAGTGAGGACAGGCCAGGATAGGTAAATGGTAGACGTAAAGAAGGGACATTTAAAAAGTGAGGAAATCGAAAAAAAAAAGTCAATCTATCTAACTGAATGGAAAAGACTAGAAACAAACAATAAAAAAAAATGAAAACACATGAAACATTGATACAGAGAAACAGAGAAAAATAAACCAAAAATAAGAGTTAAAAAAAACACAAGTCTGGTTAGTCACTCAATAGAAACCGTCATTCGATCAACATCTTTTGGCAACATGTCATGTTGGGGTTGATTAATTGAAAAATTGGAAAAAAAACGTTCATCAATGATAAAGTTACATCTCTCGCCTTTTATTGAGCGGTTATGATTATAATAGTCCAATTCTAAAATAAAAAAGCTCTGCCAGACATGAAATGAGGGACTGAATTGGTATAAACTTGCATCGCGAATTGAACACTTCCCTCAGAAAGACCTATTTGGGAGGTAAGATTTAAATAAAAACATAATAAGGAATTAATGTTTAAATGTTCTGCCCTAAAACCAGAGTAGTGCAGCCGGTGCGCATGAAAAATATTCAGACAGCTAGCTAGCCAGCCAGATAAGCTTAAAAACTGGAAAAAACCTATGTTGACAGATTTGGTGACAGTTTCAAATGACGATTTCTTAGAAGCACGCATCTGAAAACGAATGAACTGCAAACACTTTTTTTTTTACATGCTCTTGTTAATCCAAAAAGATTTTTATCAGAATTTAATCAACTGTGAACCCGGATGTAAATCGAGAAGGAGTACGGGGAGGGGAAATAGGGGGTGCAGGGCTTTGGGGGAAATTCACATGGATGAAAACAATGTAAAAGGAAAAATGGTGTTATTTCAAATGGTGAACGAATTCACTCTATCGTAGCAACCAAAAAAATCTACTCACAACGTAAAAAAAAAATTTAATGATTTTTTCCCTATCTTTTCCATTTGGATAGAAATTTAAAAGCACATTAAAATCTGGTTAGTCACTCAATAGTAACTGCCGTGCAACCAACGTCGTTTTTGGCAGCATATTCAGGCTGATCAATTAAAGAGTTTCGAAAACGTGTGATCAAATCAATGAATAAGTTACTTCTCTCACCTTTTGATAGGAAATGGCCACAAAAAGAAAAATTCAGGATTTTAAAAAAAAAATCAGGTTTGAAAGCTACTGGGTCCAAAGGATCAATTTAGCAAAAACTGACGTTGTAAATTGAACCCTCCATGCTAAAAGCCTATTCAGGGCGTGAAAAACAAATAAATGTGCTTTCTAGAAATAAAAACGAGTGAATGTTCACATTTTCAGCCCTCTAGCTCCGCTGTCACGGTCTGTTCGCACGATATATATATATATATATATATATATATATATATATATATACGCACACACACACACACAACCAGCCCAGCTCACTTGAAAACTGGAGAAATTCATGTTGACAGTTTTGGTTGACAGTTTTGGTTGACGGTTTTTTATATCTTCTAACAGCTATTCATTATGCTAATGTTCACCCCCTCTCTCTCTTTACCCCTCCCTCTCTCTAGCACCTATTTGTATATATCACTCATGTGGTGCAGGACGAGATTGAACGACATAAGTTTTGTGCTGCATTTCATTTGGGCGGAAAACAAAGAATCAATATCGATTTCTCAAAGTTTGTTTATCGGTTTTTAGGTAGTTGGTTCGTTAACGTAACACAGGGGGAATGACACATCGTAGTGCAATTTTTGCTACCGCAATACCCTTAAAATATCAAAGAATAAAGTAATTTCCAGATCAGTTGGGGCACCAGTTTCCGTGTATTCGATATAGATATGTACAAACTAACTGAAAAATGTTCAGCCAAGGGAGATAACTCTAGGTGTATGGAATGCTAATTACAGTTAAAGAAAAAATCAGCATCATTATCAGTCGTTTACCGTCCGTCGTTGGACATAAAATTTCCCTCAGGATTCGCCAGACCTTTTTATCACAGGCGTCAAATCAGGAGTAATCAAATATAATCATAATGATAATCATAATATAAAGAATTCTATAGAGACTCAATATAAAAAAGAAAACCACAGAAGACGATGTATTCAATGTAAGAAGAGAACGCCCCTAAGAATGATTATTCGACGTAGCAAACGCATAAATTTTCAGAGGCCATTAGACCGTTCATTGGATAATAATCATCAATGAAAATATAAAATTATTTTCTTTAATTAGTAATTGATAGCGAAACTCGAGAATATTAAGCTTCATTAAAAGGCTCCGAGTTTCTTCGAGCCTAAAAGAGCCTCTCGTATATTACCCAAAGACGATTTCTTTTACCGAAATAGTGTCGATCGCAATTGATAACGTATCAAATAATTGTCTTCATTATCAACTGGAATGATGTCAAACTTTGTTTTCTCTTTTGTTCAACAAGGACAACAAGAGGGATAGGAGTACTGATCAGATTTGCCAATCGTGGGGGTTTCACCTACTATAGATAACTTTTTTTTAAAAATCTATCCGTCTTCGAATAAGATGAGGATAGATAAATAATCAATTAAACGCGTGTGAATGTCAAATGAAATGTGTATTGTTGCAGTGCTCGTGATAATCACGCAAAGGGCAAGAATATCGGCAGGAAATCAACACCTGGCAAAAAAATGCCAAATTCGTACAAAACTTAATGTTATCGTCAGAATCATTGTGTCATCAGTGACGAATCTTTTACTATTTCAAGAGAAATTGAAGACGAGGAGGAATAATTTTAATGGTCTACATATAAAGTACATTTTATTAAACCAGTTAGAGTCCACATCTGTAGGAACAAAAACATAACCACACCCGATGATAGACAATGGAATACGAACGTTACCACTCCAGGCTCAATAATCAAAACTACACCCACTCATCACGGGGAGACGGCCAGAGGGCACTCCAGTCGGAACGTTGTGTTCAAAAAATGAACCGACTGGGGACCGAAGTTCTCAAAAAATTTCACATACGTAAGATACAGTTGAAACATAAGAGTGACGAAGGCTTCTATCCTTTTTATGTGTGGGAGTGTTCGTTTATTTGAGTATTCCAGCGCTCCTGGCAATACTGTTCTGTCTATAGAATTGAGAATTGGCATCAGACCCCTTCTGAAACATTTTTTAATTCTTAGAAAAAAAGCTTTTTTGATCATTTCGGGCCTTATTTCGACGAGTTTGTTGACATCTCGATTCTCCAGAATCTAGATGTTTTTTTTAGATATTTTTAGTGAAAACGCCAATAATGTCACAAACAGAATTCATTCTAATCATATTTATTCTTCAATGGAATTTCTTTCAAATGACTTCAAATTTTGACGCTATGGTCGTTCAAATATTGACTGTGATGGCGATTTATATTTCTATTCAAACTTGATATTTTTATAATCTGGGTTTTTAGGTGTTACGCAAAAGACAAAAATAGGAAGGAAGAGTTGTGATATCACTAAAAAAGTGCGATGTTATTAAAGGGTCTGGTGTCATCGAAACGTGTCATGTCATAAAAAGAAATCTCCTCAGCTGCTAATGGTGTCATAACAGAATGTCCTAAAACCCTATTTTTGTACTTAAAATGCTAGAAATGGCCCCCAAAAGCCAGAAATGGCAGTTTATGATTTTTGTTTTAATCAATTCGCAACATTCTATTTTCACAGGTATGAGTGAGTATCAATTGACTCAAAGAAAGACGACTTGTTGTTGTTGTTGTTGTTGTTGTTGTTGTTGTTGCTATTGCTGCTCTTCTTCTTCTTCTTCTTCTTCTTCTTTTTCTTCTTTTTCTTCTTCTTCTTCTTCTTCTTCTTCTTCTTCTTCTTCTTCTTCTTCTTCTTCTAGTACCATGGTTGGTGGACGCATCGCTTAACTTATTGCTCTTGTGTTTTTTGCAAGACTGATCCGGGGGATTTTCTCAAAGTCTTATTGGCAACCCTGGTACTAACCCATTTACAAAAATTAATTCAGCTCGCTCAACTTCCTCAACCAATAATGGCACAGGAGCGGAAAAAAATTAATTGTTTTGCGTGTAGATCGATTCAAATTAGCCAAAATGAAAAACCACAGGAAAAAAAAATCATTATTAAATTAATCTGCTTAAATTTTTTTTTTCATTGAGCTGGGTCTTGCTTGAAACGCTAATTGGTAACAGAGACAGTTGCATACTTGCCATTGGCGCCAATGACTGCTAATCGAGCCACGGTAAAAGAAATGTTGAATGCTGATGATCTAATTGGAAGAACGTCTTTCATTTACAGGATTGTATCTGACAGTGTTCTCAATTTTTATTTCTTGAAGACTGGGACTATTTAGTGCCTCATCAGAAAGCCAAATGAGTAACTTATTTGTTGATCTACTCTTTCTCCGAGAGTTAACATTGTTTCCCCACCCAACAAAAGCTATACTCACCAAAGAGGTATAGTGGGGTACTGATGCTGATTTTCAAATCTGTAGATACAATGGTATGGCCAAGAGCTTTGGAACACACACATACACATATACATGCAAATACAAAAAATAAAAAAGATCCTGTCGCCATCTTTGATGGCTACGGTTGTGCCAATTTGTTTGAGAACAATCTGTTGTGTTCTTCCAAAATGGATTGAATGATCGATTTAATAGTAGGATGTAATCGCTAATGATAATCGGTTTTATTGGTTTTTATTCCGTCTCTAATAACACGGCAGCAATCTCCAAATATAGAAATATGTATATATAAAGATAGATAGTTATTTACAATTTTGTAGCGACAGATCTGTTTCATGCCTCCAAGCGATCATTGGACAACTGATTTATCTCTTATTCCACCCCGTTTATATATACAGTTGAAAGAAGTTTTATCCTATTGTTATTCTGTAGTAACAGTCGTTTTTTCAATGTTTTGCGTGGGTGGTTTGTGGTTGTATGGTGAAGTGTGTAGTTTTGGCGTTCGCTTCTGCACATACATACATATATATATATATATATATATATATATATATATATATATATATATATATATATATATATATATATATATAGTATATGTGGTACAAATCAGGCTAGCAGTATAACATAATATAATAATATATCAATAATATGAAGCTGATGAGGCCCCGAAGAGGGCAGAAACATGAGCTAGTTTGTGTAGCGAATCCACAATCTACTATATATATATATATATATATATATATATATATATATATATATATATATATATATCGTCACCTGCCTTCATATTCCATTGGAAGTTGTCTCAAGTGTCGGGAAGTTTAACCTGTTTTTAAAAGACAGGTGTGTGTTCAAATACACGGTAGCCAGAAAATCATCTGATAAGAGTTTCTAAATGCAAAACAAAAACTCTCATGAGTCCCTGAAATGTCAATCAAGGACTAATAAATGATTCCAGGTAATGAAAGAAGGTTTAAACGATCGGGAGAGGATCAGGTAAAGAAATACGTATGTGTCCTAACGCTGGCTACAGCTTCAGTCGTCCCTGCCTGGGCTCAATACATCACATTACGACTTACTCTGTTTGCAATATGTCAATTAGACTGAGGGGTAACAAGCACCCAAAGTGGTATCGCCTTCTTCACCCTGTGCTATTTCATCCATAGCTAAGGGTAGAGATGATTTCATGCTTTTCTTAAGAGGGTTGGTGCAAAGTGAACCCACACTGCCCAAGTCGGAGTTAGAACCTTGCTCGCCAAGTTCATTCTAAATGCCATTAATCGCTCGTCCAACCCGCTGGGAGAGGATGGAGGATGTTTAGGTAAGATCTGAACTTCTATCAGCTAAAAGAATTTTAGTTGCTAAGCCGATAAAGCAGTACAGCACAAGGAACTTCCTGGAGTGAAGGGATGATTTCATGTTTCCACTGGTGTTTATTGTTTTATTTTCAATGTACAGTTTTGACTTACGACAATAGACTGACAGTCTGAGCGAATAACTATAAAAAAGTAAAAAATAAAATAAAAAATCGGAAATGGATGAAAATACTAGTAACAAGACTGGCTGCTTCAGGGCAAAACACAACTCTGGACGCAGCCTTTTCAGGCACTCAACCAAATTTTGAGGAAAATTTGGAGAAAAACTAATGAAGTTTCCCAACTCATCGAAGGGAGTGTGTGTGCAAAATTTTAAGTTTCTTCTATGGACGGCTAAGGCTTGGAAGAGTAGAAAAGAAATAGAAATAAATAGTAATCTGTTTAGCGACACCAGATAATTCAATCTAACGTCCTCAGCTTTCCATTCTGTCTTTCTTTATTTATTTATTTCTCTCTTTCTCTCGATGTGAAAAATTTAAAATGATGATTTTCTCTTTCTTTCTCTCTTTCTCGTTTTCTTTCCCCTCTTTTTTTAAAAACTCTCATTAGGAATAGAACATCTCTTGTCCTTTTTGCTACCCGCTCTCCATCATTTTAAACTTTTCACTTTTTGATCTTAATCGGAAGTCTGAGGTTCTTCTTTCAATGTAAAAAAATTTTAATGATGGTTTTCTCTCTCGTTAGGAGAAGAATCTCTCTCAACCTTTTCCTTTTCCCCTCTCAGTCATTCAAAACTTTTCACTTTTTGGTCCTAACCGGAAACCTGAACTTTTTTGTTGGATTGGGAAAATGAACTTAACTCATTAGGAGTTGGACAGAAATTTTTAACCCATTAACTGTAAAAGGTGACAAGTGTAATAGTCATTCATTGCATGATGATCATTGCAGGTCATTCATTGCAAGTAATCTATTGCAAGATAAAAGCCCTGACTCTCAGATAGAATTGAGTTTCAATCAATCATGATAAAACAGAAATTTATTGAGTTAGCCATAGAACTGACTGAAATCCCTGTCATTCACAATTAGTGGGTTAATTGTTGACAATGCTTCATCTAATAAAAGATAATATAAAGATAATCTTGCTGCTCTTAACGAGTGTTGTTGAGGAATATTCCAAAGGGTCTTTTGCATGTCTATTGACCGTGCATCAAGAAAAAAAAATCAATAATTCATATCAATGCAACTTATACTGGAAAATAACGAGGTACCCCCCAACTCCTATTCACCCTAACCTGATTTTACCCACCATACTCTCTTTAGTGACAATTTCTTGCGATGATTATTTATTTGAGAAACCACCAACCAAAACTGTCATCAAAACTGTTTACATTAGTTCCCTCAGTTTTCAAGTTGGTCCGACTGGCTGACATGTATTTATATATGTATGCATGTATCACACATACGGACCACAAAATGGAGCTAGAGGGTTGAAAAATTAAGCATATATCTTATAACGTTTACAAAATAACATATTTTTGGTTTTCTGAAAATTATCCCACCCCGAAATAGCTTTTTAGTGCAGGTTCAATTTGCAATTGAATTTTCTGCTAAATCGATCCCCAATTTGTGTCCGGTGGCATTCATGCTCGTCTTTTGAAAAATCTGAGTTTTTCAGTGATCACTGCCCAACGAAATGCAAGAGAAATAATCTATTTATTGACCATTCCTTTTTTTCCAAGTTTGTGAATTGATCATCCCCAACACGGTATGCTGACAAAAACCGTTGATCATGTGATTGATCCTGTTGCGTGACTAAAGAGACCTGTTTTTTCTCTTTGTCAACTCAAGTACCTTCTGTCTCCCGTGGCTTTTTCCCCTGCTTGTGCTCTTTCTACGCTTTTTAGCCAATTATATTTTTCCCGCCTGTTTCTCTCGTTCCTTGGTTGATTATTCAATTTTTCAAAATCTTTCTTCTCCTTCAATTTTCGCTTGAGAAAAACAGCCCCAAAATATCTTTACTGCTTTATCATTCTTCTTCCTCTTCTTATCGTTCTTTTTTTCCTAATATTTTTCTTTTTTTTAAAAATTTTTCTCTCTTCTTATCGCTCTTCTTCTCCTCATCGTTCTTCTCCTTACCGTTCTTCTTTTTCTTCTTCTTTTTCTTCTACTTCTTATCGTTCTTCTCCTCATTGTCCTTCTTCTTCTAATACTTTTTCTTTTTCTTTTTTCCTTTTCTTATCGTTTTTCTTCTTCTTCTTCTTCTTTTTCTTCTTCTTCTTCTTCTTCTTCTTCTTTTTCTTCTTCTTCTTCTTTGTTTTTACTCTTTCCCTTAATTACGTTTTTACTCTGAGGATTTCCTGGCACCGACCGTTTCTTCTATTTATCTGTCTTTTGGACACCCTGCTCTCAATTTAATATCCCCCCCCCTTTTTTTATTACTGCGGCTCTTAAAGTCTTCTACAGAGTTTTTCTCTTAGTGTCTTCACTTTAAAGGAGCATTACCAATTGATCACCGGTAAATTGCCCGCATCTTCGATTTTGACAGTTATGTCCTTATTCTCAATTTGATCGTTGCACATGATTTTTGTTTTACTGAAGTTCATGTGTAGTCCCGAAGATGCAAAACTGGGGAAAGTAGACCACTATATCTAAGACAACGAATCTCCATGAGACCCACGAAAGAGGAAGAGATCAAGCGGAGAATCACTCTACGATGGTAAGCCTTTGGCAGAGCAAGCTGGACCTTCTAAAACAAGTCGATCCAAATAATCCTAAAAAGAAGAGTATACAACCAATGCATCCTCTCACTAGTCACTTATGGAGTTGAAACATGGAACCGAACCAAGAAGCAGACCCGCAAACTGAGAAGAAACGTGCAACGTGCGCATGAGAGAATCATGCTCATCCTCACATCGAAAGATCACAAGACAGCAAAGTATATGATGAACAAAACGGGAGTCAGAGACATCACAGAAATTATGAGAAAATTTGAATGGCAATGGGCAGGTCATGTTGCAAGAATGACAGACAACCGATGGACATCACGACTCACAACATGAATCCCCATAGATCACATGCGAAACCAAGGCCGACAAAATACAAGATGGAGAGATGAACTGGACAAATTTAGAGAATACTGGCTCTGCGACGCCCATGTCAGAGAAGTGTGGTGAATCCTGGGGAAGGTTCATGTCCAACGACGGACGTTAAAAGAATGATGATGATGATGATGATGATGATGATGATGATGATGATGATGATGATGATGAAATTGCCCGCTGGTCAATTGGTTTTGAGGTGAATTTGTCGATAAGATCATGTTCTAAACTGTAGACTCTTTATGGGGAAAAAGTGTTGTAACCATTTTTCTATTGGAACCCTCAAGTAATACGAAAAATTATAAAAAAAACTTCATAAGACAGTTTTTAAAACGTTTTTGGTTGCGAAGAAAAATGTAGACAAATTTGTTTCAAACTTGTCGTGTTTTGAGAACTACTTTTAGATGCATATTAAAAAGGTTCAAGTTCAACTTACAGAAGATGAACTTCAATTTAAAAGAGTTGAACTTCAATTTGGAAAAGTTGAACTTCAGTTCAAAAAAGTTGAACTTCAATTTGAAAAAGTTGTATTGGTGATGATCGATTAGTAAATGAGAAAAAAAGGGTATCAATGAATGTTATTTCTCTCACCTTTTGTTGTGTAATATTCACTAAGAAAAGTTTGGATTTCCAAAAAAAAAAAAAAAAAAGCACATACTGCTGGACAGAAACTAAGTGATCAATTCGGTATAAACTTACATTGTAAATCCCCCCCCAAAGCCTATGGTAGCTTTCTATGCATCATAAGGAGTAAATGTAGAAATCTACATTTCTCTAGCTCCATCTTTGAGGCCTGGAGGCGCAATACGTACATAGTCAGCCAGACAGCCAGAATCACTTAAAAACTAAAGAAACATACGTAGGCAGTTTTGGTTGACGGTTCCTAATAATAGCTTAATACAAAAAAGAAGGACCCCTTGGAAGTATTATTCACTGGGCTCCATCAATTTTGAATCAGGCCCTGCTTCTGCAGACTTTGCCCACAAGCTATTTTTTTAGAATCTGTCGACCGAAACTCTCATCAAAACTGTCAGCATAGGTGTCTTCAGTTTTCAAGTTAGTCTGGCTGACTATACATATATTTATGTATCACGGGGGTTCAATTTTCAGTATCCTAAATTGATCCCCTTGTTTATGCTTGACAGCATTCACGCCTGTTTGTTTTTGTGGTCGTTGTTATTTTTTTTTTAATTCAGACTTTTAGAGATCACTACCCAACAAAAGACGAGAGAAGTATTGCATTCATTGATCACCATTTTTTTCAATTTTTTTTATTCACCCCAAACAAGATATGCTGCCAAAAGATGTTAGTTACGAGACGGTTTCAATCGAGTGACTAACCAGACCTATTCATTTCCTTTTTTTCATAAATTTTCTTCTTCCAAATGTTTTCTCCCTTTCTTTCTCCTTTTTAATCATCATTCCATGATTTCCATTTTCTTCCTTCTTGAAACTAATAAAACCCTTCATGCGAAATAAACCACAATGCCTGAACCATTATTGGTTTTTCATCTAGATTTGTATGTTTTCGGTACCGTCTAGATATCAGAAATTGCTATTCAGATTATTTTTAAGAAAACGAGTAATGTTTTTATTTAAGCTATAGCTATAAAATAACTAATATTTTTTAAATAAATTAAGTAATATTTCAATAGAGTAAATATTTACGATTAAAGTCACACTTGATTTATTGATGATGTATACCAAAGTATTTTCTAGATTTTGAATATAAATGTTTTTAGATGTTTTCAGATATTTTTTATCCATTTTTTTAGATGTTAAACTTAGAAATATGGCTGGCAACACTGGCTCTGACAACTGACCACATCAGCAGAAGTTTTCCTATTTCAACCGTAACAATCACAACAAAGATGGCGGCTCAATGTCAAACCATCTAATAGACGAGAATGTTAATCTTTTTTTCTTTTTTCCTTTTTTTTGCAAAGGAAATTGTAACAATCAATAAAGCCTGGGTATTGTTTTTGGATCAATCCTCTGTTGCCTGGATGTGTGAACTCCATTTTCGTTTTCTCCTACAGCTGACAGCATCACGTGATACCATATTCGACAGTCTCGCGTGCTAAATCGGCTTCTAAAAATAGCTTCGTGATAAATCTTTTACGAGACCAAAGCTTGCAACGAAAGCATGGGGATTTCAGAAATGATGCTTGCACAGAATCGCCAGATCACTATTGCGCGCATCCCCCTCGCCCTATCTCTCTCTCTCTCTCTCTCTCGCTCTCCCTGTCCCTCTTTCAATCCTTTCTCTCTCCTTCAATCACTCACTCTATCACACTCCTCACTGACTCTCTCAGTATCTCTCACGCATTACCTCTTTCATTCACTCTTTTTCGCTCTCTCTCTCTCTCTCTCTCTCTCTCTCTTCTCTCTCTCCCTTTTATCTCACTCTCAATTTTTTTTTCATTTTCTAGTCCTTCCTCTTCCATTCTCACTCACTCAATCTCTCAAACCTAATCTCCCTCTCCCCTCTTACACTCTTTTTTAATCTCACCCTGACACCTCTCTTCTCTCCCCCTTTCTCTGAAACGCTCCCTATCTTTTTTTCTAGCTTTTTCTCTCTCATTTCCACTCACATTCTCATTCACTCAATCTTTCAAACTCACCCTCTCTCTCCCCTCTGATAATCGTTCTCTTTATCACTCGTTTTTACTCTCACTCTTACACCTCCTCACTCACCCCTTCTCTCTCTCTCTCTCTCTCTTTCTAAAACATCTTTCTTTTCTACTTCTTTCTCTCTCATTCTCTCTCATTCAATCTCTCAAACTCGCCCGTCTCCGCCCCTCTTATAATCAGCCCTTCTATCAATTTTTTCACACTCACTCTAACGCCCCCTCTGCTTCTCTAAAACACCTCCAATCTGTCTTTGCTCAAGTACCCCCCAAGCTAAGCCAATGTTGGAACCATGTCAAGACATCGAATTGCATTCAGGATATTATCTGGGATCGAGACTTAACTATTTGCTTGCTTTGTTTTTTCCATCTCTTCATTATTTATACCTTCTGACACGATTGTGCTGCTAAGAATAGGCTTGCCATTTTGGCCATTTTAGCCAATTTGGCCATTTTGGCGATTTTAGGGCCACATTCGACAAGTCTGGCCCTTTTGAGAAGCATTTGGCAATGAAAATTCTGCTTTGGTAATATTTATATCTCTTTTTGCGTATACAAACTTTCCACGAAAGAATCTTCATGATATCCTCAAAAGAGGAGGATATCAAGCGAAGAATCACTCTAGGATGGTAAGCTTTCGGCAGAGCAAGCTCAACCTTCAAAAACAAGACGATCCCAATAATCCTAAAAAGAAGAGGATTCAACCATTGCATCCTTCCAATAGCTTATCGATACAGAGAAACATCTCCCAAGCACATTTTTCTCCTAAATTTTTCGATGAATTTCAGTTGATAACTCGCAAAATTACACTGTTAATTCATTTTCTATCCCATATGATTTGTTCTTAAAATAATTCACTCTGCTGCTATTTATTACATGAGCTGATAAGCTATTCCAGTATTTGACAATTTTCTATGGGGAAAAAATCAATTCGCTTTTGCAATGGACCATCCTTTCCTGATACCGACCCCTAAAGTTTTGGAAGTTTGTGGACTTGAACATTTCAAAATTTAGTTTGATTTATTCAAAATGCCTGGTGAGGGGTCTTATTAAACTGGATTAATGGGATCTCTGTGTTCACAACGATTAACTGTGATCGTTTGCGTTGATTTTTGTTAATCAGTAACGATTCCAATTCGTAAAGGTAGGGGTTTCAACATTACCAAGTTTAACGTCAGGATATTGAATTTATTGTCTCAAATGACTAATAATATACTACATCTGTAGTGATATTTTTTCTTGAGAGCTTTTCTCCTAATTCATAAACTCACCCTTTTTTTTAAATATATAGACTGATCCTAATATCGGACATAATCCAGTAGAGGTTACATCAGCACCCTATATATTCTTTAAAAAGTGATTTTATGAATTTAAGTTGAAGGTCCTCAAGAAAAATCAACATAAATAAAGAATACGGTTACTTGTTTGAGTCAATATTTTCAATTTTTGGAGTTTCGCTTTGTAATATAGTTTGAAATAACCAAGCTATTTATGTTAGAACCGAAATCCCTTCAACCAAGTCCGACTAAAAGTAGAAGTTCCAGTTAAATGCCACTTTTTTAATTCCAATGTCTACATTTACTGTATGAAGTCTACTTCCATCTATTTTTCTCTGAAAAAGATTACAAGTGTCTTTATTGTAATTTGTCACGTACTACATATATATTGAATGCAAAGTGAATAAAAAGTAAACTTTAAAACTTAATTAGGGCTGCGTTTAGAGGTCCCTTCGCCTCTGCTTAGAAGGGGGCATGATAACGCCAGGTCCCGTTTAAGATATCAGGAGACGGAGCCATGTAAATGAGATAGGAAGAAATGTTTCTGCAACCAGTAAAACATATGTATTGTATACTGCAACACTAACCTTCGAAGAGGGAAAATGTTCCTGTGTAGTGATTAGAGATTAGGGATACTAAGCGTGCCACCACTGTGTTCTGTTGCAAACATAATCATCATAATACTCCACTTAAATAAGACCCCTCCCCTGGGAGTTTGAATAAATCTCTCCTTTTGATTGTTTCAAGTCCTAAAACTCCCAAAACTTTAGGGTGGGGTGATATTATGGGACCGACTGACTGGAATTACAACCATACATTTATAGTAATAAGTAATGATAATATCAGCCACTCTTTTAAATGGGAGATTTTCTAAACTGGAATCTGTACAACCACCACGAAAGTATTAACATTCAATGTTCATTTTCTAATCTTTACAATTATGAGTTTGATGGGACTTTTAAAATCCATATATTGACACAAATTGAGTCAATGCCAAGGTGACCGATAAACACTCCCGATACGCTATTAAACATTCGACGTCCATAATTAAACTTCCATAATCTAGCGATTAATTATACAGGCAACAGTTTTTACGACACAAAGAACCAATTTTCGCATCGTTACAACGATAATAAAATATCGGAATGTTATAGAAACGAAATGAAAATCTTTTTTAAACGAGTTTCCTCCTTAGAATATGTTCTGACAATGGATATATTTCGGCTTGTCACGCCATTTTTAACGTACAGTCGACCCATTCTATGCAAGTTCTGAACATGCATCCATATCATTTTTAATAGAACCTGTCAACCATATCTGTCACCAAAGCTGTCAACAAAGGTTTCTTCATGTTTTAAGTGGGTCTTGCCAGTTGACTGGCTGGCTGCGTATGTACCACTCATACACCAATGGAGGTAGAAGGCTAAAGATTCAAGTATTTACTCCTTATCATGTCCACGAAAACGTTTCCTTTTGTCTATTGAAAATTCCCTTCCTAAATAAGTTTTTAGTGGGGGTCAATTTGTAATGTAAGTTTATGCTATGTTGGTTACTATGTTTGTATCCAGCAGCATCTATGTTTGATATTTGATAATTCAGGCATTTGTTGTGGTCAATGCTCCACAAAAAGGCGACAGGAACAATGTATTCATTGATCACCCCTTTACCCATTTTTAATTGATCACCCTTACCTTTCAGCCAAAAGACGTTGTTCATGAGGTAGTTTCTATTGATTGACTAACCAGACTTCTTTCTTTTTGATTTCTATTTGTTGCAGAAGTACTGCATCACCATAGCCACCAAACGTGGCGAGGTTCTTTCCCTTTTTATATATTTTTGTGTTCAAGTGCTCCTGACCATACTGTTTTGTCTGAAAATTGATACCAGTACTCCACTAGGCCCCTTGTAAAAATCGTTTTTTTTCTTTAAAAAAGGCTTTTTTTTAACCCTTTGTGGGCCTTTTTTATTTATTAATAACACCTAGATTCTCTAGAATCTAGATGTTTTAACTACATTTTAGATATTTTCCAGTAGAAAACGCCACTGATGTCATAGATAGAATTTATTCTTACCATATTTATTCTTCGATGGATTTTTTTTTTCACATTACTTAAAATTTTGACGCTACGGTTGTTCAATTATTGACGGTGATCGCAAGTATTACATTTTATAGATGCAAACAGTTGAAAACGAACATTAAGATAGAGAATAAGGTTAAACGACCACATTGCCGTTAGCAAGTGTGTTTGAAAGAGGTAGTATTTTCCTTTGAGCTGTTGTTTTCTTATTATCTGAGACATGAGTAGGACAAAAAGTCATTTTATTTCAGATTGAATAGACTTTTTGATAGAAGACTAGGTGCAACAATGTCTACAAGATTTACTCAACAAATTATAGCAATACTTTGAACATCCCCGTTTTTATTAATGTGGGTTTTTATGTATCATGGTTAAAGCATTGATGTACAAATTGATGTAACTAAGTATGAGCTGAAAAAAAACTAGGTAGGTCTGGTTAGTCATTCAATTGAAACTGACGCGTGACCAACGTCTTTTAGCAACATGTTGTGTTGAGGGTGGTCAATTAAAAATTAGTTAAAGGGGAATCAATAAATTTCGCCTTTAGTTGGATCAATAAGAAGTCTGAATTTTAAAGGAAACGCGCGTGAACGTAGTCAGGCACAATCTAACGGTCAATTTAGCATATACTTACTCTGCGAATTGAAGCCCCTGCTAAAATCTACTTCAGGAAAAATTTTGAAAAAAAAAAAATTTTGATGAGTAAATGCTTGAATTTTCACTCTGGTAACTACTGGTGAGGTGTATCTAGGAAAAACACCCAAGAAAATTACATAAAATACATTAACAGATATTTAGAAATAAGTGACTGAAGTGACGCAAAAAAGATTGAAAAAGAGTTTTAGTGCATAGCGTTTAAAGCGGTAAAGCTTTATATATATATATATATATATATATATATATATATATATATATATATATATAATACAACGAAACAGCTGTGTGTGGATGACACAATAATTAATGCTCCTCTATTCATGGTTGAGCACTCTTTAAGTGAGGTAACTTGTTCATGGTAAACTTATGCAATGCTCTTCCATAGGAATAGAATACTCTGGTGGATGAGGAATTTAAAGTAAATAAATATATCACTCAAATTCAGCCTTACTGACCGTCCATTTCCGTGGCTACCGGCCTCCGGTTCTGAAGCAAAGGTTTCAATCCTACCATGTGGTACTGGATGGGATAATGGATTGTCTGTAGCCACACTAAAGAGTTGTAATACAACGAAACAGCTGTCTGTGGATGACGCAATTATATATATATATATATATATATATATATATTGTCATCCACAGACAGCTGTTTCGAAAACGAATCACCTCCTTAGAAACAGCTGTCTGCGGATGACGCATATATATATATATATATATATATATATATATATATATATATATATATATATATATATTATTGTGTCATCCACAGACAGCTGTTCCGTTATATTACAACTCTTCAGTGTGGCTATAGACTATCCATTATCCCATCCAGTATCACGAAGTAGGATCGAAACTTTTGTTTCAGACCCAGAGGCTGGCAACTTATCTCTGCCCCATGCAGAACTGGACGATCAGTACGGTTGAATTTAAGTGATATATTTACCCACGCATAATTCTCCATCCACCAGAGTACTCTATTCCAAAGTTCGAAGAGCATTGCATAAGCTTATAATGAACGAGTTACCTCACTTAAAGAGTGCTCAACCCTGAATAAGGGAGCGTTGATTATATATATATATATATATATATATATATATATGTGTGTGTGTGTCTGTGTGTATGTGTGTGTGTGTGTGTGTGTGTGTATCGTGGATGTCAAGTGATCTGACAGATTGTTGATGAAAATGACAATTGAAGAGAAAAACTCAAAAGATGAGTCGTGTTAACAAAGTTAAAAAGCTTCATGGTTCTTGCATCTTCACAATAACTGTGATAAATTGAGGAGATCACTTCGTTTTCCGGTTGTTTGTGGCTAGAAAACCCTTATGAGAAAAAGATTGAGCCGGTTTCCTAATGACCTGTCCCACGGCAGCAGTCTGTACACGCCCATTGCACTGTTGAGAAATTATTAATTTCAAACACCTGTTGGATAGCAAGTTGGATTCGGAACTGGTTTGAAATTGAAATCAGCCGACGTTGGATGTGCAAAGAGGCAAAGTTATGACTTCGACCCATTATATATATATATATAATTAGATAGATAGATGGATAGG
>OY735240.1:24670327-24712827 GCA_963457665.1 Thysanoteuthis rhombus | reverse complement strand
GTCATTTAGTGACTTTTTGTTTTTCGTTTCTTAACGCTTTTTAAGCTTGAAAAGCCTTCAGGATCTCCAAAGAATCTTAGACAAATTGAATGAAGAAAGTCGACCTTCACATGAACGTCAGTAATTCAAATATGTAGAGGACAAAAACGCAACGATCAGAATAGAGACCGCAGAGTTGAAAAAATTAGACCACCACTTTTACCATCTACCACAATTCCCAACCTGGATCAACAGAGATCATATGCGAAAATGTAGCCAGCAAAATATGGGAGGGTGTGGTGAACCAAACAAGTTCAGAAGAATATAGGCCCTGCGGCGCCCATGATATAGAGTTTTAGCAAATCTTGGGAAAAGTCTATGCCCAACGATGGATACTAAACGGCTGATGATGATGATGATGATGAAGTGAGTATCAATAAGGGACATATTCAACAAATTTTGAATCCTCTAGCTCCATTGGTGTGGCCTGTACACGTGATACGTTCATAGATCCACAGCCATCCAACTTAAAAACTGAAGAAACCTATATTAAATTATGTTGACAGTTTTGGTTTACGGTTACTATCAAATGAAGAATTTTAACAGAAGAGAGATAAAGAGAAACATTTACTGGGAAAGAAATCGAGCACAAAGGGAAATCAGAAAGAATTCATACAGCACATACCTTTGCCGCCGCCATTGTCATTAAGAAATGAATGAAAATCAGTTCATATATAGCTATGATATTTTTAGGACCATGCCTTTTGCAGTATACAAAAGGAGGATACCACCAGCCAGTTTAGAGTACGCTCAATAATCTACTGCACGAGAAAAATCCTTCCTGATGAAGAGTTTTTCACACTCTCCGCCCATACCAGGAATCAAACCCGGTACCTTCTATGTGGGAGACAGACGAGCTCACCATAAACAGACTGATCAATTATGATTGAATCAACCGAGCAGGCTCTACGGTCTGCTCTTCATATGAATAAGTCGAGTTTCTACGCAAATCGATGACTTTAATTTTGTAATAACTTTTGTAAAACTCAAATAACTTTCATAAGAATTCACGTCATCTTGGACACACTGATTCACGAAAATTGCTCTTAAAAACGCTGGATACAAATTTTTAGGGAATTTATACTTAAAATTTTATGCAACGCAATACACGCCTAAATCCGTAGAAGTGAAATGCGCTGAACTTTCCATATTCACTTAATTTAATCCGCCTGAAAATTTAATTATTCTTCTTTAGCCCATGGCGCACCCTTCCTTATAATTGATAACTTTTGGAGATATTAAGTGGACAAACAGACAGACCGACAATTCCAACTGCATCGACAGAGGTAAATAAAGCCCAAGAGAAAAGAAAAACGAAACACCCAACAGCAAGGTAGTAACAGGGTTGCTATTTTAGCTATTGTATGGCAAAATTTAACAAATCTGGCTTTTTTGAAAAATATTTAGCCTCGATATTTTGGCCATTTTGACTACGTTGTATTATCATTTTTAATATATTCTTATTTCTTGGTGTGTACTGCAGAATAGTAATGTTTTTTTTATTTATTAACGATCATTATATATATATATATATATATATATATATATATATATATATATATATATATATATATATATATATATATATATATGTATATATATATATATATGTATATATATATACTCTTATTTCTTTTCAGATCATGAAGGTTCTTAGCAAAAAGGACGATGAGATCCTTCATGATCACCAGAGAAAAAGCGGTATAATTTTTTTAAGAATATGAAGATCTGGAGAAAGTTGACCACTACATCTTACAACATGTCTCCGTGAGACCCTAAAAAAAAAAAAAAAGATATCAAGCGCTGAGCCTGCCAATCTTAAAGAATTAAAAAAAAGTCCATTCAAATTAAAAAGGAAGGTATACAGCAAACATCTTCCGGATAGTCACCTATGCAGTTAAAACATGGATCCTGACCAAAAGATTGCCCTCAAACTGAGAACCATTCAACGTGTACACGAGAGAAACATGCTTAGCCTCATCTGGAGAGATCACAAGACAGTTCATTTGTGGGAAGACAGGTGTCAGAAATATCAGACAACCGCCGATCATCCTGACTCACAACATGGATCCCCAGAAAAAACATGTGCAGAAAGACCAGCGATATATGATATAGCGTGACGAACTGGACAAGTTCAGAAAGAATTGGCTCTGTGACTCCCATGATAGCGAGGTCTAAGGAATCTTGGGGAAGGTCTATATCCAAAGGTGGACCCTAAAAGTCTGCTTTTGCTGCTGCTGATGATACTACTATTTACCTTCATCTTAATTTTTCAGTCGTTTTTTTTTATCGCAGATTTCCCCAGGCCATCAAAGTTGCGATAAAAAGCTACTTAAACATTAAGATTAAAGTATAGCATGGCCGAAACAACCATAATATGTACACCAAAGGTATCCATCAATAAAAAACAAAACACAAGACAAACCTCAGTTAGTAAGAATTTGTATAAAATGTAAGGGTTTAAAGATTTTAGTTCGTTTTTTTTTAATTTTTGGCTTAGAATATTTAAGAACGATTTTAAAATACATGTTTAAGAAATATATTTCGATTTTCATAACTTACGGTAAATCAAATAAGATAATTTATATTTTAGATTAATAATGATGATTTACAGAATTTCATCTAATAAAGAATAGGTCTAGTTAGTCACTCGATAGACACTGTCATGTGACCGGAATTTTGGCAAGATACGTAGGAATGATCAATCAAAACTTGGCAAAGAGAGTGATTAATGAATAAATCACCTATCTTGCAATTCGTTAGCTGATGATTAAAACTAAAAAAAATGGCTTAAAAAATAAAAATAAAACATGCGTGAATGCTGTCGGAAACAGACGACGGGACAAATTTAGCATAAACTTATATTGCAAATTGTACACACACCCCACTAAGAATCTATTTTTTAGGGGGATTTTCAAAAAAATAAAATTTATTCTCTCCGCACATGAGAAGGAGTAAATGTTTAAATATCAAGTCTATTGGTACTGCCTGTCATCCAGACCAACTCAAAAACTGAAGAATCATATGTTGATAGTTTTTGTGACAGTTTAGGATGACAGTTTCAAATAATTGTTTTTATAGATAATTTGTGCATCCAGCCATTTTTTGGCCATATTTACCCAGAAATGTCTCTAATAATCTGGCAACTCTGGGAACGGGCAGATTGATAGTGTTCTCCGGCCTCGACTATTACTAACGTCGATGAACACGGCCCGGTCGACTTTTCCATTGATAAACCTTGCCCTCCAACCACCCCTATACTTTGACCCCCACCCCACCCAAGTCCCTGTCAAGCTCTAGGTTACGAGTTCGTCAGGTTGAAAACCATGCCCCTACCCCCGACTCAAACACACACGAGAGACTTTTCCTCTAATCAACTTCTTACTATGGTATCATCTTCAGGATTAGGGTGAGTGCGACTTGTGTAGGTGTCATGGTCCATTTATAAATAATGCTCTACCAAACCATACAGCAAATTTTCAGATGAAAATTCCACTGTGAAGCCAAAGTGGAGCTCCTTTACGACTGGAGACGATTACATCTTCTACATTCGGCTAATGGAGCTTCCCGTCTTTTAATATTCAAGGCAAAAGCTGTATAGATTCAAATTATATGTTCGATAACGCTTGGCTACTGGCTTCCCTGTGAACCAATTTCCAAAATTCATAAGTCCAGCAATACCTTGATTAGAGAAGTTAAACAGTTTCTATATTTTCCGTACTGATTAAAACTGCACTGTCCGTGACTTATTATGATTTAACGAGTCTTCCCAGGTTAAAACTAGTTACATTACTTTGTACGGCAATAGCGTAATCGTACTACATGAAAACCTGTACTAATCTAAACCACATTCTCCAAGGCAGTCTTGTATTTACTAAACAAAACCAAGTCTGGCATATGGCAGCATTTGTAGAGCTAACACGAAAGGTCGAACTCGTTATAGTATTAATGGTCTTGAAAAATAGCTTGCTAACCATTTTCCCGTGGCAAGGCGCCTAGGTTTACGTATTTACTAAGCTGAGCTCAGTATAATAAGACCTTGTGTAATGCATACACGGAGGACTGAAATCACTAGTAATTGTCTGGGAAAGTAGCTTGCTAACCACTAAGCTGGATACATTACATACAGAGGGAGGATCAAACCCGCTTCAGTAGTAATAGTCAAGGAAACTAGCTTGTACGATTGCACGAAGCACATATTTAGATATTTCGATAAAGTACACAATGATTTAATAATACAAGCTATGACTTACAGATGTGAAACTATGAAAATAAGCAAAATGGACTGCGAAAATGCTTAGAATCACACAGGGAGCTATGGGAAGAGCAATGTTAGGATAATTCTAATAGCTAGAAAAAAGATCAACATGGATCAGAGAGAGGACAAGGGCCAACAATATTACACAAATAACAAGGCAAAAATAAAGATGGGTTGGGTACTTAGTGAGAAGAGATGATGAGAGATGGGGTGAACGGCTAACTGATTGATGCCCGTGGGACAGTAAATACAGTAGGAAAAGACCAGGTGCAAGATGGAGGGATAAAATAGGAAGGTTTGCCGCCAAGAGATAGTATGGTTCAGCGCAATTGCAGTAGTCATGAGAGGAAATGGTAACAGTCTTTTTCCAGCAGGACATAATGGCCGCCTGCCACTGTTGTTGTTGATGATGATGATGATGATGATGATGATGATGTAGACTAAGCCAAAGACTGACGGAGAACCCTACCTCCCTACGAGATCACCCTTAGAGTGGACAGAAGAGGCAGTCGACAGGAACGAGCGGCGACACCAGGTCTACCAATCAACCACTTCTGTCGGAACCATGCTCAGAGCCAAAGCAGATGAAAGAAGGCTACGTTGTGAAGCGGGAGCTGCTTCCTGTAGCCAGGCTTTCAGACGCTACAACTGCTGCTGAAAGGCCTTCCCCTCTGTTGCATTGGCTTCACTGACCACCTGAGATTCAGCAACAAATGTGGAAAACCCTCTTAATTCTTCGTTTACGAATCCTTGCTATATATATATATATATATATATATATATATATATATATATATATATATATATATATATATATATATATATATATAGTAGATTGTGGATTCGCTACACAAACTAGCTCATGTTTCTACCCTCTTCGGGCCTCATCAGGTTAATCATCAGGGCCTGATGAGGCCCAAAGAGGACAGAAACATGAGCAAGTTTGTGTAGCGCATCCACAATCTACTATTTATTTCCAGCCCTACTCTAAAATAACTTAACTACATGAGTAAAATGTTGTATGTATCGAGCACTCTATGAAATAAATCCATTGCATTTCAGAAGTGGCTTTATATTATTGATGTGTTATTATATTATGTTATACTACTGGCCTGATCTGTACCATATATATATATATATATATATATATATATATATATATATATATATATATATATATATATATATATATATATATATATATATATATATATAAGTGTGTGTGTGTGTATGATAATTATGAAGACCTTGGTTAGCGAAACAAGCGGCATTGGATCGTGTCAATAAATAAAGAAACGAACGTCGTATCTCCCCTTTAGAAGAAGCTTTATACGCAGGCCCTGCTCTCTCCAAATGAGCCGATGACATTTTCATTGTGAGTTAAGAGCCCGAGAGAGAACATGAGTGTTGTAAGCTCATTTAGTGAGAGCATTTATCTTCATTGACGGTCAATTCATATACACATACATTCAGATACATATGTGTTTATGTGTATGTGTGTGTTTGGAGAAAATAGTTGTTGTCTAAAGAAAATATAGGGTGTTCAATATCAATAGAAATTGAGCTTTTTGATTAAATAGATGGAAATATGAGATATATTACCCGAATAGATCTGCCTCGTACTTCATTGTATTTCTCAATAGGGGAAAATGGTTTTATATTCTTGTAATGTTTCGTTCCTTTGAAATTTCGAAAAACGTTCGTTAGGATTGGCTCTTTTCGCGTTGCAAGCAGCTGGGAAATATATATATATATATATATATATATATATATATATATATATCAAGAAATGGACATATTTGATCCGACAGATTGAATTATAAATTGCGTTATATTATGTAGAAACTTATTTGTAATGATCTCCCCTCATCATGGTTAATGTATCACTTGCTCAAGACAATGTAAATTGAATAAACAGGGCTATTGTAGGAATCAAACCTGCCACCAATAGGGTAGCCGCTTCAAAGTAGCGTTGCTCTTACCATTGCGCTAAATAGCTGCCAGTAATGAAAGGCACACAATAACTGCTTTCACATCAAATTTTCATCTCATTTATACTCAGTCTTTTCGTCTCTTTCAACGCGACAGTTATTTATTAAGAAATTGACATATTTGGTCCGACATTTGATGTGAAAGCGGTTACTTGTGTCTTTACATTACCGGTGACTGTTTAGTTCAATGTTGAGAGCATCGCTACGTTAAAGCGGCTACCTTTTCGGTGGCAGGTTCAAATCCTGCAGCAGCCTATTTTTATGTTTTTGTTTATTCTATTTACGTTGTCTACGGGCGATTGATACATTAACTGTGTAACATTCACAGTGTGAGTTTCTACATAATATAACGCACTTTATAATTCATATATATATATATATATATATATATATATATATATATATATATATATATATATATATATATATATATAATGTCTTTGAAACTTTACACGTCAACACTGGAAGGCAATTTCTCTTTTAGAAATTGTATACAAACCTCAATCATCTTACGATTTTATGTTATGCAAGTCAGTTATTATCCGATCGCTGTTTATGAACTATGTTCAGAGTTTTCCGTGTTTTATAGAGAATTTGAATTCATTGCTATCATTTAAATCTCAACCCTGATGTTATACACTTAATTTTATTTCGGGGATTAACAGCTGTTTTACCATGGACCTATTTCGCTCAGACAGGAGTAGGCTTGAAAATTATTTCATTTCATTTCTATTGGCTTCAACTAGTTTCAATCCATTATCATCACCCGGGGAAATTAGTCCACACACATGCACTGATATAGATATTTATTGAATTCGATTTGTTCAGTTAACAGGACTCGGTAGCACATCGCCCAGTGAGGAGTAATCTCACAAAACTAGCTAATATTCAGTTTAGTTTGACACAGGAACAATAGCGAGCCAGGTAGTGGGGATCGAACACTCTATACTAGAAAGGTCTCAGTCAGATTGGTTTTCTGATTCACACTACTTTAAACGTTGTAAATTATAGGTAATGGTGATCCTTGGTCTTACAGGTGTGATATATGGTAGTTAAACACGAAACACAAATGCTCCAAAAGTCGTATAGAGAACTTAAAAACATGTCTTTATGATGTATAGATCAGATAATAACACAATGATGTAGTTAAAAACCATTAATTCGTTTATTATAAGAGTATTGCGCATCGTGAATTCGTTTAGGTACGGCGGAAATAGTGCACCTAACGTGTCGAAATGACGTCGTAATTTCTTTCGCATCCAGATATTTCCTACTTTCTGAGTGCTTGAAAAGGAACTAATGAATGGCTTTTTAAATGCATTACTGCGTTAACATATGATCAATACGTTATATAGTTCTGTACCGTCTGCGTGTTGTTTGACTACCAAATTTTACATTCGTAAGACCAAGATTACCATTACTCTCAATGTACGACGCTTAAAGTAGCATTAACTTGTTTTCTTAGCTTAGTCAGGAACGCGGACAACAGTTGGCTACACAGGCACAATCTCCGTTCCTTCAAGGCAGTGATTAGCCTCGTTGCTATCTTTGGCCAAGAAGGGTGTAAAAAAATGATGTCGCTATTCCCTGGAGATCCCAACTCTGGCTGCGCTTCCCCATTGCACCAAAGAGGAAAGTTGTGGATCGCCATGACGTCTTTGCAGCAGGGGCGTCAGGGATAGGTCAATGTTTACATCCTACCTACACGTATGCCGTGCCATCTGACGAAAGAGGGTGGACAGTTGGATAAATACCAGGGCTTTGCCGTGCAGTCCAGAAAGGTTTTTGTATGGCTCTTTGAAACTATTCCAAGTACGCCGATGATGATGGATATAGCTGTCAGTTTAATGCTCCACCAATTCAATCCTTTGGCAAGGTTCAAGTATTGCTATTTCTGCCACAGCCAGCAATCATCATCATCATCGTCATCATCATCATCATCATCATCCTTTCAACGTCTGTCGTTGGACAGACATTCCCAAAAAGTCACCAGACTTAACGATCATGATCGTCACGGAGCCAGTACTTTCCGAATTTTCCTCTGATTCGTCATGCTATCTCATTTTTTTCCGCTGCAGTTTCGGATATGATCTCTTAAGATCTGTTTTTTTTTTCTTTAATTCACGGTGCTGTCTTGTGATCTATAATTGTGATGTTGAGCATGGTCATTTCTTACGTATGGCATGTTCCATGTTTCTTCAATCCTCTGACAAGGTTCAAGTGCTGATGGCGGTGACAGTATCCTACTTTAATTCACCAAATGTCTGTCCATCTGCGCGTGAAAGCGAAACTTAAGTACCATATGACATATCTTCAGGTAATGTTCAGTGTGCCTTAATGGGACATCCAGGCACATTTTTAATCAATTAGTTTTTTGAACATTCTAATGATATTTTACTGACTGTGTTGCGCTCAAACCGATAATGATGATCTGATTTCGATATATTTATCCATCTCGCTACATTTACCTCCACTTATCTTTTGTAAAACCTGCAAGATAACTGAATTAAATGTGTTCCAAAGGTTGATGAGAGTGATGGTTTTGAAAGAATACATAATTCAAATCCATGAACTTTTATTGGTACCAAAGACCCATTCAGACCTCCTGCATGAACTATATAAATATTTTCAGTTTTCATTATTATTATTATCATTATTATTATTATTATTTTGGAATCTCACACCAGTTGCCTGGTGGTAACCGCTGGAGTTTGAGTGACAGCAAGTCTCCTCAAGTCTCCAGCCCTCCTCTCCTAGTACTCGTAGGTCGCAGTAATTCTGCGATTGACAGTTTCACACCGGTTGCCGAGTGGTTATCGCTGAAGGCTGAGTGACAATATACCGCTGAAGGTTAAGTGACAGCAAGTCTCCTCATGTCTCTAGCCCTCCTCTCTACATTCTCATAGACCACAGCAATGCTGTGATTTACAATTTCACACCAGTTGCCCGGTGGTCATCGCTGAAGACCGAGTCACTGATAGTCTCCTCAGGTTCCCAGCCCACGGCTCATCTCTGCCTCGCCTATCACGTCAGTGCTGTGGTTCACATCTCTGCTTCGATTTTCCTTTCTCCTCTGTTGGTGTCGTAGACATCATCATCATCATCATTATTATTATTATTATTATTATTATTATTATTATTATTATTATTAATAATAATAATAATAATAATTTACATGTTCACACTCGATGCCCTGTGTTTATAGCTGGAGATCTGATGACAGCGCGTCTCTTCATATCTCCACCACTCACATCGCTGACCTCGATACCATCGGGGTCTGGACAGTATTTTTGCCAAAGTACCAATCCATCAAATCTCGTTTGCAGTGTGATTTGAATCAGGGTCGAACCTAATGATATTATTTGGAGTGGGAGTGCAGGTCTCTAATTTGCCAACAAAGTGGGGATGCAGCCCATATAAGGGAAAAAATCAGTGTCGCTGAGTATTGTTTATAGCTAAATCTGTCTATCAAAATGGCTATAATCGACTAATTTTGTATATTTTAGATTTTACATGTTACGCACTATATATATATATATATATATATATATATATATATATATATATATATATATATAATATATATATATATATATATATATATATATATATATATATATATATAAAGCTTTACAGATCTAAACACTGAAAAAACATTTTCTAAAGTTTTTGTATCACTTGGGCACTATTTCCCAATATCTGTCAATGAAATTTAGGTTGTTTTTTTTTCTCTGTGTTTTGTTCTTTTCAATATTTTACACATATTTTGATATTATGGTACCATGTGTAAACTTTCTCTTGTTGGGATCAGCCATTGTTTACCATGTGATAGTTCTGGGGATTTAAAAACAAAACGTCACCCCAGCAGTGTTAATCAAACACCATTTCCCTTTCAGCTATGATTTTTTAATACATAGCGTATGTCATACGAGTAGCTTGTTATTTCATATGGGGTACAATCATAATGTATCATATTTGGATGTTATTTTATACAACACATTTCCTTTTGAAACATGGGGCTTACCTAAGCAGGTTATCCCAGAAATATATTCAAAGATGAAGGATAATAATGACGTTTTAGATGTTCCGATGTAATATTTTACTTTTAGGGGTTTTTCTTGGGTTGATATTTATGCTTTGTATACTATATTTCATCTGTGACAAACAGAGCTGAAGCCTAATGGCCACTTTAACCCGAGGTTCACTGCTTGGTAGTAACAATACAGTGATGTACTTCAATCATATATTTGTTACTCTGTCCAATAGATTTGAGAGATATGGTCACGCAGATCTTGCCACTCAGCAATAAATATTTTCAAATGTACATATAGATATAGATAGCTAGCTATAGACCTTCTGCAAGAACTAGATGAATAAAGTATAACAACAGACGTGACTCATTGTTTGTGTCACACATACACGCATACACACATACCCCCCCATATATATATATATATATATATATATATATATATATATATATATATATATATATATATATATATATATATATATATATATATATATATATATATATATAAACTCATTTAAAGCGTATTTATCCGATAAAATAAATATACATTATGACTGCAAAAGAGATTATTGATAAAGATTGAACATTTACTTTTAATCAACTTACAAGATTTTTATCGTAGAATTCCGAAAAAAAATTCTTCCTAGGGCGACGATGTCCAGCACCCCCATTCAGTGCGTCCGAAGCTGACATGGTTCTAACCCATTATTTCACTCATTGAGTTCTCCCACCAATGATGACTTTGAAGTGACAGCAAGTCTCCTCAATACTCCAGCACTCTTCTCAGTAGTCAATTATTCTTACATTATGAATGTTCACGTCGTATGTTCAAGTATTATCTGATAACTTTCTTTGGAGATTGTGTGACAGCAAGTCTCATTAATACTTTAGCACCCCTGAGTATTCGAGCTAATTTAAGCAGTGTCTTTGTTTGGGTGGTTCTTGAAGATTTTTCACAGGGGTCCTTGGGATTGCTCCCAGTACCCTAACAACAATTGACACAATTGGGACCTAGTCTCGAGGATCCGACCCTAGAGCAGCACCTCCCAATAGTACAATAAAGTAAGGGTTGGCGTAGTCCTGATGCCTTCGTGTCACCGGGAACTGGGCAGTTTTTGTTTATGCCCCAACGTATGCTTGTGGGCCCCCACTTCAAACTGACCTAGTGTCTCATTCCACCCTCGAGGAGTAGGGGTCGTATAAGTATAAGCTTTGTTGTCTTTTTCTCTCTAGTTCTAGTTTTTTTTTCGCAGCAGCAGCGGCCGGTGTCTTATACTGGAGATCAGGTGTCAGCAAGTCTCTTCAATACTCTAGGACTCTTCTCAGTATCGTGGCCAACTCGAGTAGTGCCGTCGTCTGGATAGTCTCAGTTTCTTTACTGGATTCCTTGTTCCTCCAACATTTTTGCTATGTTCTTGGAAACCGTTCACAGGGCCCTGAATACTACTGTCACCTTTACTTTCACGTTCCATAGCCTCTTCAGTTCCCTGGCTACTTACCTGTGTTTTGGTTTATCATGGTCAAATCACGCTGAGAGCAACGGTTCTCGTTCAAGCGCCGAAGTAGACCAACTTCAAGCCTGATTAGAACTTAGATGGATGACCGTTTGGAACATCAGGTATTGTAAGTAGGTGTTGCCCACGCGTACGTGGAGGCACAAACCAAAGCCCAGCCTCCGCGACCGGTATAACGGAGGCGTTAGGACTACTCTCAACCCTGGTCTTATTGTATTATTCGGAGGTGCTGCTCGAGGGTCGGAATCCCCTGAAATAAGCCCGATTCGTTTCATGCCACATCCTGACCGTGTACCACATTCTACCCTCGTGGGAAAATAGTTAAATATCTGCAACCGTACAGGTCTGGTAAGTAACGGACACAAACTAAAGGATCAATTTAGTATAAACTTACATTACAAACTAACCCCCCTCTAAAAAAAAGTATTCAGGGTGGGTTTTTAAAAAAAACAAGACGTTTATTTCTAGACACAACAAAGACACAACAAAGATTAAATGTTTAAATTTCCTGGTAGACGTTCCCTTGGTGCGGCCGATAAGCGTGATACATAGTTATCCAGACCGACTTGAAAACTGAAAGAAACCTGTGTTTATAGTTTTGGTTGACGGTTTTTAATTATACTGGCAGACAGACACCAACAGGGAGAAAGGGACGATCGGTTTCTGTTCGATACGACATCCCAGCACTGAACACGCCTCACTTTCAATAATAATTTGAGCAGCCGCTACTGTAACTGAACTCCCTCCTCCTTCGATCTCTCTTTCCGACGTTTATACTGTTACTGCTGCTGTTTGTCTTTGTGGCGAACAAGTTGTCCTGCGTGCGTGCAACCAGTTCTGATAGAAAAGCTTGCGTCTGTTAAGCCAGTGGTACCTTCAATATTACAAGCTTGGCTTTTATTTAAAAGAAAAAAAAACAACAAACAAAACCAACAACACCCTCAACAGCAACAATAACAACAAAATAACTCATTATTGATTGGGAAAAAAAACCATATGTATTTATCTTCCAGTTAATGCCAAAAAAAAAAAAGACCACGATATGAAAGAATTTGATCAGAGTTATAGTGACTGTTTCTATATTTATATAGATGAATAGTTATTGATTTATTTACAAAAAAAAATATTGCTGAACGGCATGTGTGTTTCCTGGACTAGTTTAACGAGGAGCGGAAAAAGGTTTTTCAAAAACTAAATGAACGTAAGGAACAGAACTAAACCAAAGTCTCAAAGTAAATAGTCTGCCAGATTGGAAAAAAACAAAAACAAACAAAAACACTGAAATATCATAACGGATTGTCGTCCCTCTTATTAGATTTAGGTAAGTGAATTTTGCTTCTCAAACATGTTGTTATCTTTGAAAGAGAATGTTACAAGATGAAATGTTAGCCGTATGTCCCGACGCCGAAGACGCTATTTTTTTTCTGTGAATAAGTCTCGAAATCATGAGCTGCGTGCCACAAGCCGAAGACGAGCCTGATGGGGGATTAGTAAATGCACCCCACCCCTAATTCGCGCAAGACAGTGTTGAAATTTGGGGAAAATCAGTGAAATTTTGGTAGAACCTTGTTGATCTTCGGCCAAAACAAGCCCTCTGCCGCCCCGACTTAACCAAAGAGTTCCCATACGCTCATGGATCGAAGGTTGATTTTTTCATTGTAGGCACAGAGGGTTGGGACCCCTAAACCAGTTCGGACGAAGCAAATCTGTTCCTTTTTTAAGTATGTATATAAAGACATGTTATAAATTTAAAAAAAAAAGCACAAACGATCATAAATGAAGCTTTAAAACAAAACAATACCATATCCATATATATATATATATATATATATATATATATATATATATATATATATATATATATATATATATATATATACATGTATACATGTTGGAATTTCCCCATCACATTAGCCTCCCCTAACCCCAAGAAAAGGTAACCTCTTCTTGATAATGCAAATCTGGTTGATATTAAAATCAATAAACTTGAAAAAGCAAAACAAAGTACTTCTAAAATCGATGAACTGAAAAAAACTCCAATAATTACAGGTCTGGTCGGTCGCTCAACAGAAACCATCATGTGACCAATATCTCTTGGCAGCATGCCGTATTGGAGTTGATCATTTAAAGAAAATTGGAAAAAAAAGGTTATTAATGAATAAGTAACTTCTTTCGCCTTATGTTGGGCAGTGATCACCGAAAAAAGACCGAATTTTATCAAACAAGCTAAGGTACTATAAACAAGCTAAGGTACTAATTTAGCATAAATTTACATTGCAAGTTGACCTCCCTTCAAAAAAACTAGTTCGAGGGATTTTTCAAAAATCCAAACAAATCTCTTTCCTTTAGACATTATAAATAGTAAATGTTTTCATCCCTCTAGCTTCAGTGGTGTGACCTGTACATGTAATAGATAGATAGATAGATAGATAGATAGATAGATAGATAGATTGATTGATCTACTTGAGAACCGAAGAAACCAATGTTGACAGTTTTAGTGACAGTTTTGGTTAACGGTGTCTAATAATTCAAATGCTGTACCTACCAAAGATCATCATCATCATCCTATAAGCATCCATCGTTGGACTTTCACCAGGATTCGCTAGACCTATCTATCATGAGCGTCGTGGAGCCAATACTTTCGGAACTTTTCTATCGCACCACGACATCTTATATTTTGCTGGCTACAATTTCACATATGATCTCTGCTGATCCACGTTATGAGTTCTGATATCCATCAGTTGTCTGACATTCTCGCAACATGACCTGCCCATTGCTATTTTGGGTTTTATACAGTACTTTGATACATCGAGACTGTGAAATGCGCACCAAAACAAAGCCATCAATCAACTCGTGGTCACGGCGTTACCAGCAATAACGACTTATATAAATGTGCGTTTCACTTCTAACAGATATATTTGCGTTGAAGATATCCCTGTCAGTGGTGTAGGTACAGAGGTAGCAGGAGAGCTGTTGCTACCCTAGGGAAATTCTTCAAGAATGATGCTTTTTTAATCTAATATTCAGTTCTTTAGTCCCTTTGTGTGATAAAGGCCGATTATCATTAATTTGTAAAGGCATTTGGAAAAAATGTAAAACAATTAAATAACATGTTTTTATTAAGTCCAGATTTTAAATACCATATAGATTATAAGCTCGAGGCAAAAAAATATTGTTTTGATTTTAAATACAAAAGAACAACTGAACTTCTTTTAATACTGTATTTTGATTCTAAATACAATATTGAAAATGTAAAATGAATTTAAAATCATTTAGTACGTGTTCTGTTGCCGTTTTATATGCTCGCTCCCCTAACTTTAGAACCCTGCAACGCCTCTGATTCCAGTGAGGGTAAAAACAAAAGCTTGGCTGAGGACTAAATTACGGATCTGGTGCATCGTAATGTAGGCGTAACTCTGACATGGTTTACTTACGAGCAGGCTAAACGTAAACTTTGGGTGTAAGCATACGGTACTTCCGTATTGTAAGAGAAAAGAAATGCGGGCCATAAGTGTTCAAGAGGGTTTACATGTTACTAGATCTCTCATAAAACACCTTGGTAAGCTAAGACCCTTTTTTTTTTTTAATTTTTGAACTCCAGATCAAACCTACAGTAGACTTTTTTTACCGTAGCAAAAACAAGAACGACAAGAATAGCCCTCACCAAATTCAGAGGAGTAAAAATTAACATTCTCCTATCGTTATTTGAAATCACATTGATTGTCGTGTCTCTTACCGACTGAGCTTAATTGAAAAATCTTAAATAACTACCAAAATTCATGTTAGAAATACGCAAAGGTTTATTTCATTTTAATAAATAAATACAACTATAAAATTAACATGTCCCAAGCAGGATTTGAAATCAAGTGAGTGGTAGCCGGCTCTCATACCGACTGAGCCAAACCAACAAGTCTTACAGATCTACGAAATTTATCTTATAGATACGCAAGGGCTTGTTTTTCTGAATAAATAAACACGTTTATACTGAGAAAAATAATAATAACAACAATAATAATGATAATAATAATAATACACACACACACACACACACACACATATATATATATATATATATATATATATATATATATATATATATATATATATATATATATATATATATATATATATATGATACACAAGTTGCGGTAATCGTCTTCAGTCAGGATAGAAGTTGATATGGATATGGACCCTGCAGTAGCCAGCTTCGTATTTTTTCTTTTTTTCTAAAATTTTGCCAGTCAAAATTAGGGTCCATCCTCGAGACCAGAGCGTCATCATCACCGGGGAGTACTGTGAATATCTACTGAGCTTATTTCAGCACAAGGACATGAATGGAGGGCGTCGTATTTGCATTGAGTTTATTACAATACTCATAGTCCTCGAGGCTAGCTTGCAAAGCCCTTCTCCCCAGCAAGGCGTCACATGTAGATATTTACGTTAAGGTATTTAAATTCAAGTTAAACGAAGTCTGGAACAAGACCAGCGGTGCCCAGCGGTGCCCAGCGGTTCCCAGCGAGGATAGAATTTACTACACAGTAGTAATGGTTTGCGAGACTAACTTGGTAAATATTGCTCTACGACATGATGCACATTTTAGAAACTGTCAACCAAAACTGTCACCCAAACCGTCAACATAAGTTTCTTCAGCTTTTAAGTAGGTCTGGCTTGTTATGTATGCATGTATGTGTATCGCACATACAGGTCATACCAATGGAGCTAAAGGCCTGAAAATTTAAACACCTACCCCTTATAATGTCTAGAATGGACCATTTTTTTCAACATATGAGTTTGCAATGTAAATTCCCGCTAAAATGATCCCTCAATTTATCTCCGATAGTGTTCACAAGCGAGTTTTGAAAATTTGAACTTTTTTTAGTTATCCTCGCCTGACAAAAGGCGTCAAAAAACTTATTCATTGATCATTTTTCTTTCAATTTTTTTTAATATGATCACCCCAAACACGACATACATGAACTTGAATTGAAAATAGAACCCCAAACTAAGAAAACGTTTGGGTTTTTTTTCAGGTTGGTGGGTGGTAAAAAAACAAAAAAAAAATGTTTCTTTCCCGCCGATATTTGTGTTCATCGCATGGTTATATATAGTAGTACAACAGCAGACATATCATACGAGGTTCAACGTTTAATTGATGACATTTATCAATTGCTCGTTTGAAAATGATAGTGGATATTTTTAAAAGGTATTTTAAACACATTTATTTAAAGATATGAGTTATAGTCTGGTTCGCATTATAACATGGATGGATTGTGGACCCGAAATATTAATCTAGCTTTTTTTTCGCCAAGAGTCGATTTCCCGCCGATATTTCTAATCATTGTATGGTTATATCTAGCACTGCAACTGCACGCGTATCATATGAGATACAAACACGCTCAATTGCTGACCATCTATCGAAAGCTTAATTCAAAATAGTTTTAAAAAGAATTAAGTTTGTTTTACACATATTTATATGAATAGATGAGTTATTCTTAAGACATTGTCTGTTTGATGCATGGGGGGACCCCAAAACCCTGTATTGGCAGTCCTGTCCGCATACGAACGTGTGGGTGGTATCAGAAATTATCTAGTTCTCTCGGCACTTCCTTTTTTGGTACCCCAGGGATTAGCGATTTACCCTTCTCCCACCCCTTTGAAACCCTTTCAGTCCTGATTTTACAAAAATTAGAAACTGTCAATCAAAACCATCGCTAAAAATGTCGAAATGTTTTTTTTAAAGTCTTTTAAGTTATTCCGGCAGGCTATGTATGTACGTACATATGTATGACATGTGCAGGTGGAGCTTGAGGGCTAAAAATTTAAGCATTTATGCCTTATAATGTCTAAGAAAAACTTTTTACCCCCCCCCCCCAGTAGCTTTCGGGGAGGGCAGTTCACAATCTAATTTCGTGCTAAATTGATCTCTTAGTTTTTGTCCGCTTTTTTGGGGGGGGGGTGAGGGAATTCATATATATTTTTTGTGATCGATGCTCATCAAAACAACGGAGAAGTAATCAATTCACCGATAGCTTCTTTTTTCTGATTTTTGTCATTGATCACCCTATACACGGCATGCTGCAAAAAAAAAACGTTGGTCTCGTGACAGTTTCTCTTGAGTGACTAAGCTGACTTGCGCAGATATCTTTTGAAATTAAACTTTCTTATTCATACTGTGAGGACATATTAAGACAACGAACATTATATGCTGAAGAATCATTTAGGTGCACAATAATTGTTTTTGAAAAATGATAATTCGTCTCACGCGTACTGCCAGGGAGACGCAGGTTTCAAATAAATCGAACGAACACGTGGTACTTAAAAGAAGGGTTTCTCAATCTTTTCGCACTCACGGAACCCCTGTAACTGAGCAGGAAATATCTGGAACCTAATATATATATATATATATATATATATATATATATATATATATATATATATATATATATATATATATATTCTACAGTGCTAAACAGCTCTAAACTCTAAACATTGAAAAACTTTTTCAATTCTTTTTCCACTTCAGTCACTACTTTCACAATATCTGCCAATGTAACTTGTCTAATTTTCTCATAATATATATATATACGTATCGATATATTCTTGTAATATATATATATGTATGTATATATATATATATATATATATATATATATATATATATATATATATATATATATATATATATATGTATATATCATAATCATCATCTTTTTTAGCATTATCTATGTACGAATTATGCTCGATATCAGGGTGAGAGAGTATGTGAATAGGTGTACCCAGAAAATTAATTTCTTCAAGTGCTCGATATTTCAACCCTAAACATCAAGCTGACTCGGAGTAGAGCTTGAAATATGATGATTAAAGGAATAGCTACACAAACACGTTTATGTTTCTGCTCTTATTGGGCTTCTTAACGTGTACGATAAGTTTTTTTTAGATCCTTAATTAGGACGTTTATTTTTTTAGGATGGATAACTTTATACTTATTCTATTTAAATACCTTTTTTTATATCTCTTTTTCATAGTTGTTGGTCACTGTTCTTTAGATTCTCTGTTTTACATAATGGAGATTCTTTACAGTCTTCACAGTGATTCTGTCGGCATTTTCTTTATCAGTAGATTGTTAAAACATCAGTTCTTTGTGATATGTTTCCTCTCAGAGAATATTTTACTTCTTACGCACTATCTTTATGTAAATCTATTTCCCATGACCTGAGTTGTTATATTCATTATTCAGGGTTTGTTATGTTTCTATATATCCAAAATTATTATAGAAATGTGATTGAGCTGTTCTTAGGATAACCTGAGGTATAGAATGATATTAATGTTAATGTTAATAGTAATGCTGCTACTACGATTGTTAATAATTACAAGGGAAATAAGATAGCTATGGTGCTTAATTTTAACGTGCACACGAAAGAACTATCCTCAACCTTACATATAGAGATCACAAGACAGCACAATACATCCGGGAGAAGACAAGAGTCAGAGACATCATAGAATCCATTAAAAATCTCAAATTGCAGTGGGCTGGCCATGTTGCAAGAATGGCAGACAACCGATGGACATCGCGACTCACGACATGGATCCCTCGAGATCACATGCTTACGAGGCTGGCAGAATATTAGATGGAGAGACGAGTTAGACAAATTCAGAAAGTACTGGCTACGCAACGCCCATGAGAGAGACATGTGGCGAATCCTGGGGAAAGGTCTATGTCCAACGATGGACGTTGGAAGACTGGTGATGATGATGATGATGTAGGGTGTTAAATCATGATTTTTTATAGAAATTTTGAACGATGGCTGCACTTTAAGGCTACTTCATTTTTTCTATTTAATAATTCTGCTTTTTGTTTTTTGTTCTATAGGCAAAGGTGACGATTACAAATTTATCCTTTTGGCATAGATAACATGGGGTTCCAACATTCTGGCATATGTGTGTTTGCTTTAATACTTTCCATTCTACTATGGGTATAACGTTGCTATCGGTTATTTTCTAATAATATATTGACAGTGATGTACTGTTTTTGTATTTTTCGTTCGTAAATGATGATATATGGTTGAGTAATCGCAGTTTAAAGGGTGTTTGAAATATTTCCCGTCTAAGGGTTTCTCTATGATTGATATTTCTGCTTGATATACATTATTGAGACATTTGTTCATTTATATATGCATCTTATGTATTATGACAAATATGTCCAATCCGATATACATGACCGTCGCGTTGAAAGAGACGAATAGATCGAGAATAAGCGAGATGAGAATCTAGGTAGGAAGCAGTTATTTGGCCTTTGCATCACCGGTCACCTTTTATATCAATGGTAAGAGTATCGCTACGTTGGAGCAGGCTACCCTATCGGTGACAGGTTCGATTCCTGCAGCAGCCCCGTTAATTGTTTATTCTGTTTATGTCTTGTCTTATATTAACCCTGTAACAAGGGGATATCATTTCAAATAAGTTTCTAAATGATATAACGCAACTTATAATTCATTCTGTTGGACCAAACACATCCACCCCCCACACACACACATATATATATATATATATATATATATATATATATAAGGATCCGACTCCACCTCGATTATTAAGCATAAAATCTAAAAGCAATCAACATATATGATATAATTGAGTGAAGCAGCAATTGAGATGGGTGCAGACTACAGGCACAAACGGACAGAAGAACATACATACACATATATACAGAGTAGACAACAAAAAAAAAAGAATTTCAAAAAGTTACAATTTTCAACTTGAGTCAATTTTATCTACGTTGGGGGTGGAGTTGACTTCATCCAAAAATTTCGACATGTGCAACAGGTAAATCGTAATTTTTTGCATCAACATCACATAATATTTTATTCGAAACTATCGTTCATTTCTCAAAATCGGCCACAGAACCAAAAACATACGATGCAGAACCCAAGGATTCCATACAACCTAGTTTGAGAAACCCCACTTAAACGTAATGTTAGCGCATGAAAGCTCAAGTGCAGTCCAGTGGGATACCCAACCCCCCGAACTAAACATTAAACTTTTTGGCTATCGGCCAAGAGGCTGGAAACCAGACATCGATTATATTACCGTGTTTTTGAGTGCAAACGGGTCAATAGAAAAAAAATTTCTACACTAATTCTTAATTCAGTCACACAAATCACAAGGTGTTTATCGTACAGTCAGACTTTATTGACAGCTTATTCGCCTGTAGCAGGCATTGTCACATTTTCTTGAGACAAAAGACATTTGGCGAGTAAATTGTAAACAAATGGTAATAGTGGTGGAGGTGATAATAATAATGATAATAATAATGATAATAATGATAATAATGATAATAATAATAATAATAACATAACTAATGAATGTAGCCAACTATAGCAAAAGTGATACTTGGTACCTGAGCAAACGAATGGGGTTTAACTATACCGAAAAGTGGTACCAGCACAAACCGGAGACAGACCTGGAGAATGGAAACCAAAAATTACGTTGGGAGTTTGACATCCAAACGGGCCACCTTATCCAAGCGAGAAGACCGGATCTGGTAATCGTGGATAAAAAAGAGGAAAACCTGCCAAGTAATAGACGTAGCCGTGCCTGCAGACCATAGAGTAAAGAGGAAAGAAAGTGAAAAACTGGAAAAATACCAAGATCTGGCAAGAGAATCGAAGAAGATGTGGAACGTGAAAGTAAGGGTAGTACCAGTAATAATAGTTGCAGTCGGAACTATGCCAAAGACACTGAGGGCGAGATTGGAGGAACTTGCGATAAAATGAAGAATGGAGACTGTGCAATGCTAGGAACTGCACAGATACTGAGGAAAGTGCAAGAAATATAAGATCTACGACCCAAGCTGTTAGCAGTGGCCTAACAGAGGAGGAGGGAGGAAAAACACCTAAATGGTAGTGGAGGTATACACCACAACACTGGTGTGATAGGTGAGGGAGAGATAAGATGTAGGCTGAAGACTTGAGGAGACTTACTGGCACTCAGCCTTCAGCGATAACAACCGGGCAACTGGTGTGAAACTGTAAGCTCAGTATTGCAGTGGTCTATGAGAGTGTAGAGAAGAAGGCTGGAGTTTTGAAGAGACTTGCTGTCACTCAACCTCCAGCGGTAACCACCAAACAACTGGTGAGGTGGGGAATATATGATGGGGGGGGAGCTGAAGACCTGAGGAGACTTACTGTCACTCAGCATTCGACGATAAACATCGAGAAACAGGTGTAAAACTGTAAACACAGCACTGCTGTGGACTATGAGAATGTGGAGAGGAGGGCTGGAGACTTGAGGAGACTTGCTGTCACTCATTCTCCAGCGGTGATCACCAGGTGACCGGTGTAAAAATGCAAATAATAATAATAATAATAATAATATCAACACAGTTACATCTGCGAACATTAATACGCCCTACATGCTAAGAACTGATCCGAACAGCGGCCTGACCCAGTCACAGAAGCAAAAGATGTGAATTTACTATGGAACTTCAATAAACACACCGATAGAATAATAAACGCGAACAATTCAGACAATTTCAGCGGAAGACTTAGAAAAATTGTGCCTCGCAGTAGATAAGACTGTCCCAGCGGATAAAGTCATTGCTGTCAAGGAATTAGAGAAATCCTTAAAATATAGAGACCTTGAAATAGAAATCATATGAATGAGGCAATTCAGGACCAAGAAGATAACTATTGTTGATGCAGCCCTTGGATTACTCAAAGAAAGGACCAGCGAATTTACTGACAACATCCCTGGAAAGCCTAGCACATAAATTACAGAAAATAGCTTTTACTTCCACTGCACACATTATTCGAGAATGTTTGTCAATGTGAATGTGTTAACTACACCTAGCATATATCACTTTGTATATATGTCGTATGTTTATGAAAACGTTGTATTGTCTGTCGATATAAAAGCCCTGCTCCCAAACTTTTTCCAAAGATTGGACTCTTTTAATTTACAAAAGTTTCAAACATTAACTGAAATCAAAGCCAACAACGATATAATTATAATAGTAATGATAGTAATCTTCCCTTCAAGTTCAACACCAGTAATTCCTAATTTTGCAACAGCATGTTTAAGAAGTTCTTCTTAACCATCTCTTGCAAGGTAGCATTTCATTGATATTTGTTCTCGATTTGCACATTCCACATGAAGAAATGAAATTGCGTGGACAGTTTCTTAGAGATACCAAAGAAGTGAAGAAAAACGAATCGTCGTGGGAGTGGTTCCAGAGTGGAGATTTGGAAAGTTGAACGGAGAGTTTATTGATTGCTGTTCAAGAACAATAATAACTCAGTGAAAAAAAGGAAACATACCGTACATCAACAAATAAACGCCGCTTGTGCAAGTGGAAAATATTGATCACATTGTGACATGTTATAAAATGTTGGCTCAGTAAGAATACAGAGGACGACATGACAAAGCCTGTTTCAATTTTCGCTGGGCACTCTGCAAGGAATATGGCTGTAACACTTTAGATGAGTGGTACAATCATATATCAGAGAATGTGTCAAATGAAACTGGTGAACTAAAGAACCAGTGGGACTTCGAGAAACAGACAGATATGGTAACCGGACGCTGTGGACCAGACATCATTGTATATGATACAGAAGAGAGAATGTGTCTCATAATTGCTGTCGAAAAACCTGCAGATAAAAACATTTCGCACAAAGAAGTGGGGAAGATAGAGAAAATGTCAACTTGGAAATTTCAAGAATGTGGAGAGGCCCAGCAGCAAAAGTGAAAGTCGTACCAGTTAAAATTGAAGCATTGGGCTCGATTCCGACTACTAGAATGGAGATTGCATGTTTAAGTCAGACTGGGGAAGATTGGTGCAGTACAAACTACAGCGCTGCTGTGATATATATGGACGATGACGGGGACTGCTGGAGATCTGAGGAGACTTGTTGTCACGCAGTCACCAGCAATGACTATCAGACATCAGGTATAATAATAATAATAATAATAATAATAATAATAATAATAATTAGTAGTAGTTGTAATAGTAGTAGTTGTCGTAGTAGTAGCATCAAGAACAAAAGAGGTTGGAAAAGATGATAATGATAATAATAATAATGATAATAATAATAATGATAATTGTAATAACAATTAGCAGTAGAGGTAGTAGTAGTAGCAAGAATTGAAGAGGTTGGAAAGATAATAATAATAATGATAATAATGATAATAATAATAATGATGATAATAATGATAATCGACCAGATGATCTTAAAAGAAGTAAGGAAAAGGAAAAAGAACATCGTAATGGGATGGATAGATTACAAAAAACCGTACGATATGATCCCACATAGCTGGATACTCGAATGCCTTAGAATGTTCAAGATCAGCGAACCTCTGGTTAGATCCATCGGAAACTATGAAAAACTGGAAAGTAGACTTGACAGCCACAGGAGAAAACTTAGCAGAGGTATGGATAAAAAGAGGAATCTTCCAAGGAGACTCGCTGTCCCCACTATTATTTGTTCTCACCATGATACCACTCAACAGAATCCTGAAGAACAACAAAGGATACCTTTTTTCCACAACAAAAGGAAAAGTCAACCACTTAATGTACATGGATGTAAAATAGTTTGCAAAAAAACAGGGGAGAGCTGGAGATGCTGTTCAACAAAGTAAAAGAATACAGTGATAACATCGGAATGGAATTTGGAATAGAAAAATGTGCAATCATGGTAATGCACAAAGGAAGGCTCACAATGGCTGAAGGAATCGAACTCCTGGACAACAGTGAGATTAGAGCATTGACTGCACAAGACCGATACAAATACCTGGGCGTCCTTGAATGTTTCACGATGAAACGGGAAGAGATGAAGGAGAAAATGAAGAGAGAATACCTTCGAAGGAGAGGGAAAATATTAGAGACCAAATTAAACAGCAGAAATCTAATAAAAGGAATGAACACCTGGGCTGTATCAGTAGTGAGATACACAGGACCATTCCTAGGATGGACAAAGGAAGAACTTCAATCAATGAACAGATGAATAAGGAAACTTATGACAACGCATAAAGCCTTACACCCTAGAGATGACGGATAGACTATACATTAAGAGAAAAGAAGGTGGCAGGGGGCTCATCAGCATAGAGGACTGTGTCCAGAGAGCTAAAGCCGATCTAGAAAAGTACGAGCAAGCAAACAGTGAAGACACCATAAAGAGTGCACGAAACAGCGCAACAAACAACAAAGTAGAAAACAATGGAACAGCACAGCAAACTAGGAAAGAAAAATGAGAAAAGAAAAATTGTACGGAGAGTTCAAAAGACAGATACAAGATGTGGCAGACGACAGATCATGGACATGGTTACGGAAAGGAAACCTGAAGAGAGAAACGGAATCGCTCATCATGGCAGCTCAAAACAAAAGCATCAGGACAAACTATATAAAAACAAAAATCGACAGAACAGAGACAAACAGCAAGTGCCGCCTATGTAGTGAAAGAGATGAGACTGTAAATCACATAACTAGTGAATGTAATCAACTCGCCCAGAAGGAGTATAAGCACAGATGATAGAATAGCAACAATGATTCACTGGGAACTGAGTAGACGAATGGGATTCAACCATGCAGAAAAGTGGTATCAGCACGAACCGGAGGCAGCCCTGGAGAATGGCAACCACAAATTACTCTGGGACTTTGACATCAAAACCGACCACCTCATCCAGGCAAGAAGACCGGACTTGGTAATCGTAGACAAGAAGAGGAAGACCTGCCAAATAGTAGACGTGGCTGTACCTGTAGACCATAGAGTAAAGAGGAAGGAGAATGAAAAACTGGGAAAATACGAGGATCTAGCGAGAGAACTGAAAAAGATATGGAACATGAAAGCCAGGGTAGTGCCAGTCATAGTTGGCGCACCATGAACTGTCCCAAAGACACTGAAGGCGAGACTGGAGGAGATCGGGATAGAGGGAAGGATTGACACTGTACAGACCACAGCACTGCAAGGAACTGCGCAGATACTGAGGAAAGTGCTAGAAATATAAAGACTGCAACACTAATTGTTAACAGTGACCTAACAAAGTAAGGGAAATGAAAGGGGGAATGAGAACCACAGCTCTGGCATGATAGGCGAAGGAGAGAAAAGATGTTGGCTGATGACCTGAGGAGACTTATTTTCACTCAGCCTTCAGCAATGACCACTGGGCAACCGGTGTGAAACTGTAAACCACAGTATTACTGTGGCCTATGAGAAGGAGAGTGAAAACAGAAAAAATACCAGGACCTAGCAAGAGAATTAAGGAAGATATGGAACATGAAAACCAGGGTAGTACCGGTCATAGTGGGCGCACTAGGAACTGTCCCCAAAACGCTGAGGGTGAGACTAGAGGAGATCGGGATTAGGCGAAGGATTGAGACCGTACAGACCACATCACTACTGGGAACTGCACGGATACTGAGGAAGGTGCTAGAGATATAAGGACTGCAACGAATTGCAGCCCTGACATGATAGGCGAAAGAGAGAGGAGACGTTAGCTGAAGACCAGAGGAGACTTATTGTCACTCAGCCTTCAGCGATAACCACTGGGCAACCGGTGTGAAACTGTAAATCGCAGAATTACTGCGACCTATGAGTACTAGGAGAGGAGGGCTGGAGACTTGAGGAGACTTGCTGTCACTCAAACTCCAGCGGTTACCACTAGGCAACTGGTGTGAGATTTCAAATAATGATAATAATAATAATAATGATAATAATAATAAGTAGTAGTAGTAGTAGTAGTAGTAGTAGTAGTAGTAGTAGTAGTAGTAGTAGTTGTAGTTGTAGTAGTACTAGCAAGAACGAAAGAAGTTGGAAAAGATTATGATGATAATAATAATAATAATAATAATAATAATAATAAGAAGAAGAAGAAGAAGAAGAAGAAGAAGAAGAAGAAGAAGCAAAAAGGAAAATAAAAGCAAAAACTTGGGCTCTGTTAGCAAAAATTACTTATCTATTTGAAGAGTAGTTCGGACAATTGAGCATTCTTTGTGACATTTATGTTGTTACAACAATGTTTCGGCCGAGCCATTCTGCGACTTTCTTGTGCAATCCATACAGATTCTGAACAGATCCTAGAATTCGACAAATTTTAGCCTTTTGCACCATCAGCTATATTTTCTTCATGCTAATAGTCTAAATGGCTATCTCTTATATTCATCCCAACCATCGCTCTTTCCATGGTTCTCATAATAAAACCTCTGTCATTCTGATCGATGGATGGTGTTGAAAGCTTAACAAAAATCTGTCATAGAGAAAATGGATCAATGGGCCATTAAGCCTTTCATTACGTTGGCTTACCAGAGGAAAGGAAGATAAGTATCAATGATATATATTTTTAACGACGAATATTGTAACTACTATAATCATCGGGGCATTCCCCTGTTTCCGAAAGTTCGCTTTACGATACTTTTTCGCTTTTACGAAGAAAAAAAGGAAAAGACAAAATAGAGTTCAGCGTTTGTTTGGCAACGAGCCGTTACAGAGATAGGGAGCAACCCCCCCTCTCCCTCTCCCACTCTCTCTCTCTCTATCTATCTATATCTCTATCTCTCTCTCTCTCTCTCTCTCTCTATATATATATATATATATATATATATATATATATATATATATATATATATATATATATATCCTACACTGCAGTCTCCTGTACTTTCCACTAACCCAACCTCCGATTATTTAGCTTGATATACGATCGTTATTATTTTGGCGAGGCTAAGAACATTCAAAATTCTTTCCCCATTTATAAATCTGGTGCCGTGCACTTAGGCGTGGGTGATCATATCCCTCCAACCATCGTGGCCTCCCAACCCCCCGAATAGTATGCAATGTCTTTCCTATTTCCAGTCATGATGTTTGTCCATCTATCATTTCTATTCCCTGTCCGCCTCTGCATTATTCACCCTCAAGTATTCTAGTCGCAACTTATGTCATCCTTCACATACTATGTCCAAAGAACTTAGCTTGCAGTTTCTACCTTTTGTTAATTGGTAGTTGAATCCTGACATATCAGACGGTTTCCAATTAATATGAAAATGTAAAAAAAAATGATTGTCTTATTTATGTATGGTTGACAGTAAAGAACCAAAAGTCAATGTAGTAAGCAATCTAATTATGAAAAAAAGGTTTAATGATAGTTTATGAAAAAAAAAAAAATATATATATATATATATATATATATATATATATATATATATATATATATATATATATATATATATATATAACATATTTTTTGCCGAGACAACAAATACATGAATTTTTGTATCACATGATATCAGTTGAGATTTTTCTTACAAAACATTTTTCTAATAAAAGTTTTTGTCGTAGAATCAAACAAAAATTGTCAAGGGACGAAACAGGAAAGATAAGAATGTCAGTCGTTTTTTTTAGAAAAAAAGTGAAATGAAATTTGTTTTGAAAAAAGTAGTTGTTGGAAGAAAGTCTGCGGTCGAATTGACCTACCTTAGTTTTCTTTACATTGGAGTTTTAGTCATTCATTAGACTTTTGATTCCATTCAAATTAATTTTATTTTAATTAGATTAATCTTAAATCCCCTTCGAATTTCACAAATATTCATTCTTTATAATCTGCTACAAGAATTCGATTAGAATATGTTTTCGACTTCTTCTCATCAGAAAGTAAAGCAGTCATTTTTCTCTTAGTCGTTCACACTGCATTCCTTTGACACAAGAAAATTGGCTTGTAATAATCGTTGTTATGACGATAAACACATTTTGCCCCTACTCTATATTGTCTCTTAGGCATAAATGTATCGGATAGCGAATCCACTATGTACATTATGAACGTGGGCAGATAAACAAACAAACTAATTTGCATAGATGCCATTATATGTTTAGATATATATAGACGGAGAATATCTGAATAATTTAAGGTGCAGTGATAATAATGCATTAACAGCAAAAACAGCGGGGGATCTGCAAAGCATCTTAGGCGATCTGATTAGAGGGAGTCGAAAAGTAGGGTTGAAGATGAACTAAGACAAAAGTAATGTTCAATGATAAAGTCTCGAAAAAGACTATAAAAAAAGACGGTGAAGCTTTGAGAGAAGTTAAGAAACATTTACCTAGATGAGGCGATTAAGCTAGTGAAAAACCACGGAAATGAAATAAGATGGCACTTAACGATTGGCTGGTATAAATAGAGATACTGGAAAGAAAATTGCCAATATGATTAAAACAAAAAGTATATAATCGATGCATAATACCAGCTATGGTATACGAGTGGGAAACCAGCAAAAACTTACGTAAATTCTCGAAAACAAACTCAGAATAGCACAGACGGCAATGGAAAGAGTAATGTTAGGAATAACTCTAATAGATAGAGAAAAGATCAATATTGATCCGAGAGAAAACCCGGGTGAAGGATATCGTACAAGTAATTAAACAAAAAAAAAAGGAGATGGGCTGTTCACTTAGCCAAAATAGATAACAACAGATGGAGAAAGAAGCTAACTGGTTAGTGCCTGTGGGACAGTAAAAGCAGAAGGAAAAAAACAGAAACAAGCTGGAGAGACGAGATTGAAAATTTTGCCGGGAAGACATGACTGAGATTTGAGCTATCACGTACATCAAGCATGGGAAAGGTCTTTGTCCAGCAGTTGATATGATGATGATGATGATGAATAATGGAAATTAGGCGTTTAATTTAGCATTACAGTTACATTTCAAAAACAATTTAATGTTTTTTCTCACAACCTTTTCCTTAAAAAACATTCCCCTAGGTCAATGGAGTATGTATTCCAAATTTGCAACAATATTTGGTTGCACTACGCAAATGTTTAAGTTGAGTAGGGACACAATGACAAACAGAACCAGCTGTTTTAGAATAAACAATATATGATTGATTGATTGACTGGTTTTACGGCATGCTTGATTTTCATGTTGAAAAAATTGGGGAGATAGTTTTCCTTTTTCGCAAAAAAATCAGGAATAGAGTTTTTTTTTTGGGGGGGGGGGTGTTCCACAAAAAAATAAAGATTTTTTTTTCGCAAAAATTGGGAATATAGTTTGTTTGTTTTTTGTGGGAATTGAATATGGTCTGGTTGAATTATTTTCCTTTGACCTGTCTGGACCTAGTAGGAATTGGATTCCCGCCAACATAAGTTTTTCGGTCATTGGAATATGCAAGCCACTTCAACACGCCAATGAGTGTGGATAAATAATATTACAATAGAAATTATATATATATATATATATATATATATATATATATATATATATATATATATATACATACACACACACACACATATATATATATATATATATATGTGTGTGTGTATACATATATGTATACATATATATATATATATAATTATGTATATATATATATATATATATATATATATATATATATATATATATATATATATATATATATATATATATATATATATCGAATGGAAAAGGGTCCTGTTACGCATCATAACTACATGTAACATCTAACACCGCTAAAAAGCTTCTTTTTTTCAATCGAATTGCTCAAGTTCTCCTATGTCAAGTAAGTATGCATACCAGATTTGGTTAGTTGAGCCGATTTTCAACAAATGTTTAAGGGGGCATGGTATCAGAGCCGATTGTTTTATATAAATAGGTTAAGTAAAAAAAGATGTGTTGCATATGACTTACTGGTAATTACTTCATTATCTATTTATCTATTTCCATTTGATGAAGTATTGTAAAACATTATTATCAGATTGGTGGCCCGAGATGAGTTGTAATTAAAGAAAATACTACTAAAGCATCAGGATGATGGTGAATAGTTATCATCAGGAACCATAAGTTCAATGATACATCCATCATCTGTGGTGGCTGTAGCAATAGGAAGAAAAAGATGAGGATGGTTCCCCCTAAAGTCTGGACCAAGTTTCATGTCAATCCAGCATGATACGACTGCGAAAGTTGATATCTAGCCTTACAAGTTGCAGTAGTAGTAGCTCCAGGAGGATGAGAGGATGCAGATGAAGATGGTTCATCTAATGGTCTGGACCAAGTTCCATCAACCCAACATACTACGGCTGAGAAAATTGAAAATTGATATTCAACATATTATCGAACGAAAAGTTTATTATAGAGATGCCTGGACGCATAGGAAAATAAATCATAATGATTAATAGTAATTACTTCTTCGCTTTACGCCATTTCAGTTAACAGAATGTTTTTATGGGAATGCCCTAGTTATAGGATAGCAAGGAAAACTTGTACCTCGTTGCTATTTAGTTCCAAATGTTTAAGCATCCGATGCTAACCGTAGCCATCTATGCTAACACCTTCTGCCCGTGAGCCGTGTGATCGATTTTCGACTTGTTGCTTTTCATTCGCCTGAATTCTCTTAAAAGAATCGGCCATTATGTTTCGACTAGAGTATGTAGTCTACCATTATGTTCCTACTATGGTATGTGGTCAACCATAATGTTTCTACTATAGTATGTGGTCTACCATTATGCTTTTACTGTAGTATGTGGTGTATCATTATATTTCTACAAGAGTATATGTTCTATCGTTATGTTTCTATTATAGTACGTGGTCTATCACTGGGTTTCTACAATGGTATGTAGTCTACCAATATGTTTATACAATAGTATGTGGTCTACCATACAGTTTCTACAGTAGTATGTGGTCAAACTTTACGATCCCACCATAGTGTGTGGTCTACTATTGTTTCATCCAAAGGTCTGGGCCAAGTTTCATATCAATCCAACTTGATACGGCTGTGAAAATTGACATTTAGCTTCAGTACTAGTAGTAATATCACGGGGAAGGGGAGCTGAAAAATTGATATTTTGCGTTGCTTTTTGTTCGAATTTGTTTAGTATGACTTACAGCAAATTTCTGCCTTTGCCTGTAGTATGCAGTCTACGATTAAGTTTCTTATGTAGTCTGTAGTATGCAGTCTACTGTTAGATTCCTAATATAGTATGTGGTCAACTATTACTAAGCATACCGTTATGTTTCTACTGTTGTATGCAGTCTAACATTGTTTCAGCTATTGTATACGGTCTACCATTAAGGTTCAGCAGTACTATGCGTTCTATCATTAAGTTTTTCTACTGTAGCATTTGTGCAGTGGTATACAGTCTATCATTGTTTTGCATAGGTTTCAAAATATGTTTCTTCAGGTGATTTGGTTGTCTCGCCATGAATGTACAACGCACGCAGGCAGCACCAATGGAGCTATAGGACTGAATATTCGAACATCACACTAGGTTGGTAAGCTCATCCTTCAAGAACAAGAAAATCTCACTAGTCCAAAAAAAGGGTTTACAGATAATGCATCATCTCGATTGTCATCCATGGAACTGAAACATGGAACCTTGCCAAAACATTGACCCTCAAACTGAAAACAATGCAATGTGCACAATAAAGTATTGTAATCCATTATTATTAGATTGATGGCCTGAGATGAGTTGTAATTGAAAAGAATACAACTGAAATATCAGGATGATGGTAAATAGTAATTGATAGGAACCATAAGTTCAATGATACGTCAATCATCTTTGGTAGATGTAGCAAGAGGAAGAAGAGGATAGTTCCCCTTGATATATGACCGACATAATGTCACAAGACAGCACAATACATCAGAGAACAAACAGGGGTCAGAGATATAGAAACTATTAGAAAACTAAAATAACAATGAGCTGGTCTACCAATGTTTGTATTGTACTATCTTACATTAGGTTTTTTACAGTGAGCACGTGGTCTGCAATTGTGCGGTCTATAACGTTGTTTTTTTACTTTCTTGGACTTGAACAGATTCGTTAAAATAAGGACGCCAGTACTAGAAGTAGTATTTGTTTTGTCAATGATAATGTTTAACGGAATTATAATGTCAGCAGAATCATACAATGATTGACTATAATAGAGTTTGTATGATTGATTCACATCGGTACATTTACAGATAGTTTTGTTGCCATTATGTGTAGATAGTATGTTATTAATTGATTCGTTTTTTCGTGATAGCATCCGGCCCGTCATCGTTTTGAGAGTAGTTTATAGTCTACGATTAGTTTTCTACAGCAGTATGCGGTCTATCAAGGTTTCTACAGTAGTCTGAGATAGATACATCCAGCTTTTAAGGTATCCCCCACGAGAAGCGAAACTAGTTTTCATCGTTTGTTTTGCTGGTAGTCGTTATAGAGAGAGCACACGACTTTTTCATCTCCCTCCTATACTCCTATATCCTGTACCGCCAACCACCCAACCTCTGACTCAGCCTAACATGCTATTATTATTATTACCACTTTGCGTCAGGGTACGATCAGTTTCCTAATAAATCAATGGTGAATTCGTCTTCGTTTTACGCCATTTCATTTTTATTGGAACGCTTTATTCCCCTTTTACAAAGCAAACGAACCTCACCAAGAGACATGCGTCAGTTTACACATAGATTTTCCTCGGGATAAAAGCTGTGTCAAAGAGTGCGATCTCCATCTGGGGTCTACTCACGGTGTTCGTTAAGTCCCATCTCGAGTAGTGTTTATCGCTTCATTGATATAAAGTATACAAACATTCGAGAGAAAAACTAGTCTAGCAGCCACTGTTCCCCCTTTTCATAGTGTTGTTATTCACCACCATCATCATCGTAGTCATCCTCATCGGCCTTTGTTGTACATAGACCTGTGTTGAGATTCACCAAACCAGTTTCGAATATGAATACGCACGGTCTTTAGTTTTAGAGCCAATCTTTAAAGCGTACAAACGTTTGTGAGAAAACCCAGTCCAGCAGCCATTGTTTTCCCTTTTTATGGTGTCGTTATTCATCACCATCATCATCACAGTCATCCACATCTGTATTTCTTGTACATAGATCTGTGCTGAGATTCACCAAACCAGTTTCGAACATGAATATGCATGGTATTTAGTTTTAGATTCAATCTTCAAAGCATACAAACATCAGTGAGAGAACCAGTTCAGCAACAATTGTCCTTCCACATCATAGTGTCGGTATTCGTTCTGTACACAAGAAAAAGCCGGATCTGTAATCCTCATTATCTGAAGGCCGGCAGTCCAAGGCTTAGCGTGAAGTAAACGTCGGAGTAAATTGACAGACATGTTAGCGCCTCGCCACGGAGAAGTGGTTCAAAAGCCAGTGTCACATCGAGTTGCCATATCTGAAGATTATGAGGTTCCTAGTTACTGTCATTGAAAACAAAAACGCGTTTCCGGCTATCACCGTAGTTGTAGCAACACAAGCAAATAATCTGGCGATAGTGGCTAGATTATGGTTGAAATTTGCTAAAATACCTTAAATGCAAGGAAAAGAACAAATGATGCAGTGTAAAAAAAAAGGCTATGAGAAAAAAATAGGATCATTTCAACATTATAATTCCATTTTCTTTCTTCCGTTTGAGGATGATGGATGAGGAAATTCCGGCTTTTGGAGAATTTTTAAAAAATCCTTTCAGATAGATATTTTGGGACTCAAATGGAGGACCTGTCCGTGAAAAAAACTGACATATGGTAAACCTAGGTCACTCGTTATTATTATCACTCACTCGACGCATGGATATTCCACACATGCTGATAACAAAGATATCGTTTCTTTCGAATGTATATTTCTGCAATTTAAAAATACAATTTTGTTAAAGTTGTTTATTGTCCATAGCAAGGGTCGACAACAGGTGTGTCGTGTCTCATAAGTGGGTCATTGAGGTGTTCATCGAGGGCCTTGGACCTTTACTAAAATGTTTCAAATTTCATGTATTTGTGGGTCATTGAGTAGTTGATGACTTATTGATGGTTCTTTTGTCAGTTGTTTAATTTTTTTTTCACATAAGTATTGCATTGTATAAATTGTTTATTATTGGCATGTCTTCGGACTTTTCACAAATCATAACATGTATCGTTACACGCAGATTTCAAAATTCTACCAAAAATCAACTAATCGGCGGATTTTGATAAAATTTCCTTTTTTCCATTATCAGTCTTTTAAGGTCAGTCGTTGGACATAGACCTTTCTCTATCATGGTCGTCGCAGAATCAGTATTTTCTGAATTTGTCCAGTTCATCTCTCCATCTTGTTTTTTGTTGGTCTTGGTTTCGCATGTAGTCTCTGGGGATCCATGCTGTGAGACGTGATGTTCATTGGTTGTCTGCCATTCTCACAACATGACCAGCCCATTGCCGTTTGAGTTTTTTAATAGATTCGATGATGTCTCAGACCCTCGTTTTCTTTCTGATATATTGTGCTGTCTTGTGATTTCTCCATGTGATGTTGGGCATGATTCTCTCCTGCACACATTGCATGGTTCTCAATTTGAGGGTTTGTCTCTTGGTTATGTTCCATATTTTAGCTCCATAAGTGACTATCGGGAGGATGCATTGCTTGTATACTCTTCGTTTTAGGATTATTGGGATCGACTTGTTTTTGAAGGTTGAGCTTGCTTTACCGAAAGCTTGCCATCTTAGGGTGATTCTTTGCTTGATTTCTTCTTCTTTGCAGAGTAAATGTTAGAAATCTGTTGACCTCAAAGGCATATTTTCATGTGTAAGATATGATATGATATACACATAGTCCGTGAGCAGAACTAAAAAAAATCAAAAATGGGTCTTTATAAAGAGAAGTGCTGATCCCTGGTCTAAAGAATCTACCTACAGTGATTATTACAGCATTCAAAGGCAAAATAAAAGAGCTTCGCTCAACAACTTATTTTAATTAGAAAATATGCAAACGAGGCAAAATATCGAGCAATGTCCAATTGATAACATAAGTATAAAACACATCGAAGAATAGTATCAAATCATGGACATTGGCTCCACATCAAAGCTTACATTTGGTCACAAGCATGACTAGACTCGATAACCTTTTCTCAACTGACACCATGGAAGTGTTTGTGGCTAGGATGTCTCAGCGATATTATCTTGCAAAAGCACCATTTTGTGTTTATGACACGTTCCTACTCATTATATCATCTGTTTTACAGATATTAATTTCTTCACCAGCATAGCCCCGAAGCGTTATACATTTTTGCAATTTTCGAGACTCTCAATGTAGGTATCCTTGAAATATGGCGTTATTCGGGCCTGAAAATGGGTTCCAATCTTGTAGGTTTCTCATACATCACCGAGCAGCGCAGTGTTTGTTCTTGAGTAGAGACTGTTATTTTCTGATTGTAAATAGTATCATCATCATCATCATCATCATCATCATCATCATCATCTCCAGGATCTGCTATATCTCTCTACCATGGGCGTCGTAGAGCCAGTATTTTCTGAATTTGTCTAGTTCATCTCTCCATCTAGTATTTTGTCGGTCTCAGTTTCGCATGTGATCTTCGGGGATCAATATTATGAGTTGTGATGTCTATCAGTTGTCTCCAATTCTCGCAGCATGACCAGTCCATTTCCATTTGACTTTTCTAATAGATTCTATGATGTCTGGAAACTCTGTTTGCTTCCTGATATATTGTGCTGTCTTGTGATCTCTCCATGTGAGGATGAGCATGATTCTCTCATATGCACGCTGCATGCTTCTCAGTTTGTTGGTCTGTCTCTTGGTAAGGTTCCATGTTTCAGCTCCATAAGTGACTATCGGGAGGATGCATTGGCTATATACTCTTCTTTTTAGGATTATTGAGATATTATTGAGATCGACTTGTTTTTGAAGGTTGGGCTTGCTCTGCCAATGGGTATCATTCCCTTCAAACCTTGCTTTTGTAGCCAGGATAATTTATGTGATTGAAAATGTGCAAATTTACTCGTTGCCCTCTTAAAGATAAGTGGATTCCAAATCATCAAAGTTAATAAATAGAGGTAATAATTAACAATATTCTGTACTTTTTAGACATAAACATTCAGAAAAATAACACTTTATCGAGGAACGAGATCAAGTGTAAAAAAAGGTTGGTCCGTGTAATCTGCATAAGAACATTTTCTATTAACAGATAGTTTATCACGTGTAAATTATATTTCATTTTTTTATCTTTTGTGTTGTGTAAGAAGAAATATATTTTAACATTTTCCTGTGTTGTAAAATATTTGCAGCTAAGGGGGACGAACTGGGTATCCTTACTAATACCTAGATTTAAGAATACATTAATGCTTCCCATCAACCGGGATAAATCTTTGGCTGACTTTCCAGCAACGATTCATTGGGATCCCATGTTAAACAGTCCGTGAGTCTCTATAGACAATGAGACGTCATGATGGAAACGCACTTCAACACAACCCTAATAATTAAATATAATCATTTTCGTTTTGGGAATAAAAGGAGTCACACGTTGGGGGCGTTGCTCAGAAGTGACAAGAGAAATCATTCCATGCTACCACTGCTTCAGTACTATTCTCTCTCTCTCTCTCTCTCTCTCTCTCTCTCTCTCTCTCTCTCTCTCTCTCTCTGACATTTCGTGGCAAAATATTGTTTCAGTATTGAAGTCTCATATCGATTGACCTCATTCCGTTGTTCTTACCACAACTATCTATTCTCTGACTTCGTACAGGTGTACAAAGATACATTCAGCTATTTCGAGAAGTGTCATTAACATTTCAGGTGTTTATGGTATTCTAAATTCTTACATGAAGCATTTTCAGTTATCATTCGTTTTTGTCAAGTATCGATTCATCAATTTTATTTCCCTATTAAGAAGCAACACTGATCGAAAAAAAGGCCCCATTGAGATTTCCAACCTTGCTGGGGACATATTTTTCATTTCAGATTCTGGTCGCTAACTTCATCATCATCATCACCATCATCATCATCAGCAGCAGCAGCAGCCTTTTAGCGTCACTCGCTGGACATACATCTTCCCCAAGCTATTTATCTAGCTCGTCACGCCATCTCACTTTCTATCGACCACAATTTGGCAAATGATTTCTGGAGGAGTCGTGATGTCTAGTGGTTGTCTGACATTCTTGCAATATGACTAGACCATTGCCATTTGAGTTTTCGTATTGTTTCTATGATACATCGGACTCCTATCTTTTCTCTAATATACTGTGTTGTCTTATGGTCTCCCCTTGTGAGGTCGAGCATGATTCTCTCACGAGCACGCTGCATGCTCCTCGGTATGAGGGGTTATCTTTTGTTTAGGTTCCACGTTCAAGCCCCACAAATGACTATTGGGAGAATGCATTGGTTGTACACGCTTCATTTTAGGACTAGTGGGATTTTTGTATTCTTGAAAGTCGAGCTTACTCCACCGGAAGCTTGCCAACCTTGTGTGATTCTTTGCTTGATTTCTTCTCTTGAGGATTTCTCGGATATTAGTTGTCCTTGTTAGATATAGTGGTCTACTTTCTCCAGCTCATTCTTGATTTTGATTGTAGTGTCCTTGTGCCCAACATGTTTGTTGTTCATGACATTTGTTTTGGGCTAACTTTCTTGCTTTATTCTCACAGTTCGTCTAGCATTATTTGGAAATCCTTGGAATTACGATACAAAGTAACAGAAATGAAATCTATTAGAAATCGTCAAGCAAAACTGTCACCAAAACTGCCAACATAGATTTATGTCAGTTTTCAAGTTGGTCTGGCTGACTATGTATGTATGTATGTATGTATCACGCGTACAAGTCGCCCCAGTTGTGCCACAGGACTGAAAATTTAAAGATAAACTTACGTCAAGAAAAAACTTTTCTATTGTCTTTTCAAAATCCCCACCTGAATATTTTTTCAGTGAGGGGGTTAAGTTTTCAATGTGAATTTATGCTGAATTGATCCCTTAGTTTGCACCCACTTGTTTTTTACAGATTTTTTTAGTGATCACTGCCCGACGAAAGTCTGGAGAAGTAACTTATTCATTGATCATCCAATTTTTTTAATTGATTACCCAAAACACGGCAAGCTGCCAAATGATGTTGATAGCCTCGCAGTTTATATTGAGTTATTCATTTATCTATTCCTTATTCTATAATAGTTCTGTGGACATCTCTAACTGTACACAATATTTACACATAAACTTCAAAACAAATATAAAATTCATAAAAACACAGAATGAAAGAGATACAAATTGTAAATTAATCAATCCAAAAGTCGTTCAAACTATTGATCTCATCATGTGAATTTTGTTGTAGATATCGGTCAAAATGTTGTTACCACAAATGACCCGAACCTTTGGGTAGCTACTTCTAAAGAGTTTGGATCGCACCAGTGGCTATTGATTAGAAAAAAACAAGACACATTGCATTGAGCTTGTTTTACTTTTTTCTTTTTACTGAAGTTTTAACCATTTCGTTGCCATGGACAAGATAGTTCATATTGGGATAGTGTTTATTCCTAATCAGAAGGGGTTCCTACATTTTCACACCGAAGGATTTCCTCAATCTTTGCATCAGGGGAATTCCAGATTCTTCACAACAGGAGTTCTTTCATACTCCACATTAGGAGAATTTCCCATTTTTTGCGCCAAACGTTTCAAGACTTTTCACATTATAAGGTTTCAACATTCTTCACACGGAGGGGTTATCACATCCACCCATGAAGGGTTTTACTCACTCTTCACATCAAGGGGTTTCCACATATTTTACACGGAAGGGTTTTCACACTCTCTAATGTAGAGTCTCCACACTCTTGAAAATGTTGAGTTTCCATACCTTTACATCGAGCTTACTTAACTCTTCATACCGAAGGCTTTCCACAATATTCATATCGAAAATTTCCACTCACTTTTGGCCCTTTGGAAAGGGGAAAAGTTTCGCTTCAAGTTTCACCCATAAAGGGGGGATTCCCACTCATTTCCACTCTCAAAAAATTAAAAACAAAATTAAAACATTATTTATACACAAAACGAAAAAAAAACCCTTTTTGATTTTTTAAAAATCCGCCTTAAATATGTTTTAACGCGTGTTTCAATTCACATTATAAGTCTATGCTAAACTGAGTTTTTGGCCAGCAGTGTTCACGCTTGCTTTTTTTTTCAATCGGACATTTCTAGTGATCACTGACCAACAAAAACCTATTCAATTTTTTTTTCAATTTCTTGATTGAACACCCCTGACACGGCATGCTGTGAAGAAACCTTGGTCACATGGCGATTTCTATTGACTGATTAACCAGACCTGTTATGATCACTGCCCGTTACTACAAAAGTCAGTCTGTTCCTCAGAGAGCGCCAAATATTAAGGCCTTATTACTAAGTAATACAATATTATAGCTAAAAACCCTTTCATATTTATCATCGTCCAAGTATGGGGACGTGCGTAACATGACGACCATCTTTGAGTCCAGTTCTGAATCTGACCAGAATTAGGTTCCATGATTCAACTCCATAGGTGACACTGGGGAGGATGCATTAGTTGCATACCCTCCACTTCGTAGTGGTAGTGTATGAATCCATCTCTTCTTCCCCAGTCCCCTTAAGCGGTTGAATATCAGGATAGACTGGGTTCTCTAGCCATAAACCAATAAGACCGTACAATTGTCATGGGACGAGCTGGGAAGTGCCCTTGTCTAGCAGCGGACATGAAATGGCTACTGTTACTGCTGATGATGATGAAGATGCAATTATTTCTGTAAATGTTTCAATTAGTAACATCGTGCTATATGTCAAAATTGTCACATTTTTGTTTACGCCGCCAGTCAGCAAGGCGTTATAATAATTTTCTCAAACGCTGGCTAATAACTACTGGATGCCATGTATTTAATAGTGAGCCACCCACGATGTACTGTGTCTGGACCTGTCTCAAAATATCCTTGTCACACGGCAAAGAGATTTCATGAGCGAGAGAGAGAGAGAGGCAAGAGGTAATCTATATCGATCAGACGGATGTGAGCTTTTGTTGGAGTGCATCAAGTTTGGCTAAAGCCCCCATTTCTGGAGTGCTCAAATATAAAACCCGCTTCAAAAAGCTTGACATACCAGCATCGTAATTAATGCCGAGGCCGGAATCCTTCATTTAACAAGCCTGGCTGCTGCAGGGTCAAACTCTGCTCCTACTTTTATTCCAACTGAAGATGAATACAGCAATGTTTTTGTCTAATCATGTAAAGAATTATTATGCAATTTTTTTCTATTTGTTAGTTCATGATTCTGATTATTTGTGTGCGGTCAAATGGGGTGATCCCATTGGTTGATTTACTTTCCTATTATGACTTAATAACAATTACATCATAGAAACACTTGGAGCTTCATGTCTGATAAAACAGCCTGAGATGAATTGAGACTTAAAATTAATATACTTGAAACTTTGAAAATAGATTACGCAATATTTAATTGATTTATAATATTATAAAGCTTTAGGCTGCTTTGTGCTGATCCATACATAAATAACCCCGTTATTCTGGACGGATATGTACTAGTTACATAGATAACAAACAAATAAATAATAAGAATATAAAAATCTATAATTTAAAGATTTATTTATACCTAGATGTATTTATTTATTCGAATAAAATAAGCCGTCGTGTATATGTAAAATAAATTTCGTAGACGTGCAAGACTTGACAATTTGGCTTAGTCGGTAAGGAAGCCGGCTTCCAATCACTTGGTCATAATTTAAGGTCATGGTTTTAGAGTGTTCACTTTCACTCCCTTGAGTTTAGTGAGGATTGTTATTGTTGTTCTTGTCACGGTAGAAAATCAATGTCAACTCAAAACTTTGACTAAAGTTTGACAAAAATCAACGATTCTTTTTCTCTCTTTTTCCTTCCTTCTCCCTTTCTTCTTTTTTTCTTTCTTTCCGTCTTCCTTTCCGTCTTTCTTTCTTTCTTTCTTTCTACCTTTCTGTCTTACTCTTTCTCGCCTGTCTGTCATTCTTTCTATCTTCCTTCCTTCCTTCCGTCCTTTTTTTCCTTCTTTCTTTCAATCTTTATGTCTCACTTTTTAAACTTTTGTTTGATATTTGGTGTTTGACATAGGGTTATGGTTAATGAGCAAAATCCTCCGACCACCTGAGAGTCAGGTAACTTTGAACCTCAGTGTTCCACAATCATGACCCAATGCAACAATAAACCCAGATTTGTAAATATGTATATTAAGCGTGTACCACTCGTCTATAGTCAACAATACCATAACTAGCAAGCAATGGTATTCGAGAAAAGTTTGCTACCCATGTATGTCAGGTGTTCAGGTTTGTGATCGTCGCATACCCGGGTTTCATTTAACAACAGAAGCAGCTGCAGCAACAGGAGCTTTTTAATGTCCCTTTTTTGGACATGGATCTACTTTAAGATTCATCAATCCTCTCAATCGTGGACATCGCAGACCCAGTACTTTTTGAACTTTTGCCCCAATTTTGCATATGATCTCTTGCGATTCAGGTTTTGAGTCATGATGTACAGGGGTTACGTTCTTGCAACATGACCAGCCCTTTGCCATTTGAGTTTTTTTCAATGGACTCTATGATATTTCTGACGCCTCTTTTCTCTAATATACTGTGCTGTCTTGGGACCTCTTTATGTGATGTCGAACACGTACTTTCTGAACTTGTCTCGCCATCATATTTTCTAGTGGTTTCGCATATTGTCTGTGGGGATCCACAATATGAGATGTGATGTCTAGTGGTTGTTTGACATTCTTGCAATATGACCAGCCCATTGCCAATTTTAATCGATTCTGTGACATCTCTGACTCCTGTTTCTTCCTCTAATTTAATGTGCTGTCCAGTGATCTCCCCATGTGATGTTGAGCATGATTCTTTCCCGTGCACCTTGCATGGTTCTCATTTCGATGGTCAATATTTAGCTTAGCTTCCACGTTTCGGCTCTATAGCT
>OY735240.1:24632827-24665327 GCA_963457665.1 Thysanoteuthis rhombus | reverse complement strand
CAGATGATAATCGATAATTATGAATTCAAGGAAAATGTAAAATCAATATAGGCTACGTGTTAGATTTAACACCAGATGGGTATTACTAGTTTCATAAGTTGATAAATGAACAATTTGATATAGGAAAGGACACCTGCTTCCAAGCTTAGCTATTTATGTATACTCCCGAAACAGGACCATGATAAAACAGCTGACGAACTCCATAATAAAAAAATAAAATTACAAATACAAATGAAACTAAATTAAATGTAAAAATGAATTGAAATTATATGATAAACAGTTATAAGTCAACACGTTGAAACCATACTGATCCAATTAAAAGTGTCTTGCGTGACACACAGTAATAGATACTTTTGGACTATATACGAAAATTGAATGAAATTACTGTTGTTTATGAAAAGTTGCTAATTTGACTATTTGGATAAATTTCTAAATCATAATTTTTCTTTACATCTTTTTTTAAATCTCCACTTGTGCATTCCACACCAATAGCATTGTAAGATCGGTTTTAAATAACATTTTTTCAAATATACGAGGTCTGACGTTGTTATTGAAGCCGCGTGATGATATCACGTTTCGGCAGCGTTATTTCGTTCTTCCGGGGATACTTCAAATTCTTTGGCTTCAATTATTTTGGTTCGTGTCACTGATCTTGTTTGTTATTTTATTTTAATATCATTTTTGTTAATGTTGAAGATTTATGCACTTTTCTGGGTCGTGGGATAGTAGCACACTGATTCTATGATCAATCATTAAACAAATTACATAATTTCCGAAAAATCTTTCCACTTATTGATATATATATATATATATATATATGAATTATAAATTGTGTAATATTATATAAAAGCTTATTTAAAATGATCTCCCATCATTATACGGTAAATGTATTACTCAACCTAGACAATGTAAATAAAATAAGCAATTAAAGAAAATGGGGCTACTGCAGGAATCGAACCTGCCATTCGTCTAGGTTGAGCGATAAATTAACGGTGTAATAAAGGGAGATCGTTTCAAATGAGTTTCTATGTAATACAACGCAATTCATAATTCATTCTGTCGGATCTTATATTTCCATTTCTTAATATATACGTAATAATTGATAATAATGCCATCCACAGAAAGCTATTTCGTCGTATTACGAATCTTTAGTGTGGCTATAAACTCGATACCCACCCAGTGACGCCAGACGGCACCCGGAGTCCAGTGTTCTACCCCTGCCCTACGCAGAATATATATATGAGAGAGCATTATATATATATATATATATATATATATATATATATATATATGAGAGAGCATTATATGTATATTATATACATATATATATATATATATATGAGAGAGCAACATATATATATTATATATATATATATGAGAGAGCAACATATATATATCATATATATATATATATATATACATATATATGAGAGAGCATTATATATATATATATATATATATATATATATATACATATATATACAACAATAAAACTCAATGTTATTGTTCCGTTTTGTTTTTCATTACTTTCTCCTATTTTAGTGAAGATTTACCAGTTTTTAGCTTTGTTTTAATTGTTTCAATAGTCTTAACAATTTAGATTTTGTTGACATTAATCGAGTCGTTAGAATCGTCGTAGGTTTCTATAGGTTTTTTTTCTCGTGATCACACTCTCCTATCAATCATGGATTTTTCGTTCAGTAGTGATTTTTCTTTCATGAGCAATTTTTCTTCCACTCGTTGTCGCCATTCTCGGTGTTATTTTTTCGAAAACACGCAATCTTCTTAATCTCTATATGGCCATGTTTCTACCCAGCTAAACAGAGTAAATATCGTAAAAACTAGATAAACAACTGCTTCTGCTTCCATGTTTGGATAATACATACGCACGTACACATACACACACACACACAGATGTATATATACAAATACAAACCCGTATATATGCGCATATATGTCTGCTAGAAGGGATTGCAAGATGAGCCATAAGAGGAAATGACTGACTGTTGAGTACCCGTTAGCCCCCCGGGGGGGACAAGCTAGAAGACTGCGAAAAAGAAGTTTGCTTAGTCACTCAATAGAAACTGTCACCTGACCAAACCTTTTTTGATCGTTGGGAGTGATCAATTAAAAAATTGGGGAAAAAGTATTGATAAAGGAATGAGTAGCTTCTATCGTCTTTCGTTGGATTACTAGTATGGGATTGTTTGTTTGTTTTTTTTAAGCATGGCTCCAAGTGGACTCAAAAAGGGTCCAATTTAGCATAGACTTACATTGTAAGTTGAACCCCCATAAAATCTTTTTTGAATGGAGATTTTCTAGAAACCCTCTCTGTACATAAGGAGTAAACGTGTGAATTCTCATACCACTAACTCCATAGGTACAACCTGGACGTGCAACACGCATATCGGTAGATAGATAGCAAACAAAACAGACAGAATCACTTAAAAACTGAAGAAATCTTTGTTGCCCATGTTCGCAGTTTTGGTTGGCAGTTTCTAATCCTTGGAATGAGCCCAAAATAAACCACAGGAAGAAATGCCTCTTCAAATGACGCTCAAGTACGTGTTTGCATGCGAAGAGACAAGCTGAAACCCCATGAAAAACATTTCAAATGCGCATGCGCTAGTTACGGTGATTTGTATTATGGGGGTAAATGGAGGCAGAAGTGAAGAAAATGAGGGAATCAGACAAGAAAAATACAATAACCAAATTATTCCCGCCTTTTCGTTCGTGTTTTCATGATTTTGACATAGAAGATAATGGGCAGCTTTTGGAAACGAATGCAACTTCAAGCGATGACAAAACTTTCCTACAAGATGGATGACATAAAAATGGAGTTTCAATGGTCGTAGCTTTCCTTCCGGCTATAATACGTATACAGGCACACATTGTTTAATGTGATTAGTTCGTTCCAAAATTTCGGTGTTGTTCCAAACAACACTATTCAAGGTCTTATTATCATGGTGGCTTATACACAAATTACACCACGGTGTAGTGTTCAACACGTTCAAAGAACCAACGAATAAATAGCAACTCAGAATTACATCACTATTCACTTGGGGAAAGGTCTTCATTTTACATGTTTGTGGGTATCTTATCACTATGTCTGTGTTTCAATATGAATTTACCAATCAATGAACGATTTTAACTTGACTGTTTTTGCTTCGATCTCTTCATTTTAAAAACTTAGGGGTGGGGAAACAGGATGACAAAACTCTGCTTGCCATTGAATCGACCTGGATTGGCGACCCTCAAATAATACAAAAATAAACCCTAAACAGATGACACGGGGAGGTTGATAGGTAGTACACCTTGCCCAGGGGTGACCGAAAACTATGCAAGGCAGGGGCATCTAGTTCTATGAGGTATCCAGCATATGCGTGTATATATTTATACATGTGTATATGCATGTTAGTATATATATGTGCGTGCTTGCGTTTGAATATATATTTACGATTAATACATACGCATTGATTTTATTCCCGACCACATGGAAGTAAAAAAGACAACATCTGAAGTCGAATGATTCTTTAATTCAACGTTTCACTCATTCCAATCTTTGTTTAGAAAATAAGGTGCTACGTGAAGCCTGACGTTTATATAGTTGGTCTGTGAGATTGTGGTGAGCAGAAAAAGTATTCTTTTTATTCTAATATATATATATATATATATATATATATGTGTGTGTGTGTGTGTGTGTGTGTGTGTGTGCACGTACAATGTGGTACCCAAAAGTTCAGGAAACTTGAAGCGTGAATTAGCTTCCTCAAAGAAGAGCTACTAAAAAAAAAAATTTTTTTTCCTGGTGTAGTAATTTTTGTGTGATTTTGAGAGTTGTGTGGAATGTTGGGTGAGACACGGGAAACGCTTCGTAACTTTTTATCAATCAGTTGTAATTCTTTGAACTTTTTGGTAGAACCTTGTATATCGTAGCGGTTTGGACGGCTTGATAGTTAGGTATTAGCTCTCTCTGGAGATCAGATTTTCTCCTCAAACTGCATAGGTATGGCTGGTCATCTGAGTGCCTGCAACAGACGTGGTAATCTCTCCCAAATCTTCATTCGCGAAGCCAAGTCATAATTTTGTACGCACACACACAAACACACCTCTACTTTGTGGCTAAGATAATTCATCTTCCAGATACAACTGAGGAAGGTTGTTTAAATTTTGGAACTGCCACTTGAATGGAAATAAACAGGGAAAGATCTCAGAAACTTAATAGGTTTTTAGCATTATTTCTAAAGTTTTTGTTCTAACTTTTCAAATAGACGGTTTTCTCTCTTTTTTCTATCAATCTACAGAGTAAAGATGTTGTTAGGTTTCGGTTCATATATCATTAACCAAAGTGCACGCAGACACATTGAAATGTGCATATGTGTATGCATATATATGTACATGTGTGTTTGTCTGTGTGTATATATGTATATACTCACGAATAAAATGCTGAATATGAAATGAAGCTATATGTTGATCTATACATCTATATTCATATATATATATATATATATATATATATATATATATATATATATATATATATATATATATATTGGTATTAACACATCAATGTAAAGGTGAAAGATTGAGAAGGGCATATTTTATATCTCAATTTTTTTATAATGAAAATGAGGCTTTATGCATTTCACCGTGTTTCAATCAGCCTCCTTTGAAGCTCTTCTGCAATACAGAAAACTGTAGAAAGTGCAACCCGTTATATGTTGAGACAATATACGAAACTGTCGGTTGATGGTAAAGATAGGAGAGGTGAGCAGTATCAATTATCCACGATGTGGGTCACAAGAGCCCAGCTTGATGAATATCTGGACACAGTCAGGGTAGCGGAAGTATAGGATGACATATGGCCTTTCTGTGTGTCGGTTCTTAAGTGGGTACCTAGATGTATGACCCTTGGGGAAATACCAGGTACCGTAACCAGCTTAGGAGGCATCCTTGGTAGCCTCGCTGATTTCCGCACATATTGAACACTTCTTTCCTTTGAAAGCCTCCAGTATGGTCCAGTGTGGAACATGCATAATACTTCCTCCATACTAAGCGCCTAGGCATTGGAACTAAAGGCTATTTACCAATGGTTAACTTTGGCTTACAGAGGCCCAATCCTTTGCTTGTCGTGTTGTATGTTAGCTCTTCGTACGTTGGTTGCGTTTTCATTTTTATTTCACCGGTCGACTCCTATGCCTAGAAAATCCTTTTTTTTCTATCAATGCATCATTCAGAGGACCCAGTTGTTCCCTGTAGCATTGTTATAGGTACAAACCTGACTTTTTTGTTCAACAGTCTCCCCAGGTCCCATGGAAGGTCTTGGTATCTTTCCAATTTTTTTCTCTATTTCCTCCTCACTCAGCCACGTCTACAATCTGGCAGGTCATATTTTTCCCGCTTTTCTTGTTTGGCTGGGTTGTACCGGCCTGGGTGTCAGCACTCAAAAATAACTTCTGCTTTGATTTTCTATGACAACCTTTAGTTTGTGCTGATATATTTAGTTTTCATTATTATTCAGAGTTTGTTCATCTTTCAATCTTCTCCTTGTTGTTGTTGTTGTTGCTGTTGTTGTTGTTGTTGTTTTTCTTCTTCTTCTTCTTCTTTTTCTTCTTGTTTTTGTTCTTCTTGTTCATATTTTTCTTCTTGTTCTTATTTTTCTTCTTGTTCTTTTTCTTCTTCGTAATAGTAGTAGTAATGAGATGATTTTAGCCTCTGTATAGTGCTTTGTAATCTCAAGGCTTTTTCTATTATTCAAATTTCGATCATCCATTTTTCTTAATTATCATAATCATTAGTAGTAGTAGTACTAATCAAGGACTTTTGAATGTCCATTATCTCAAAAACACTGCATTCGTTTGCTGTAGACGAAATACAAATCTTACAAATTCTAGACTCGTCTCTGTTTCTGTTCCAACATTTTACAGATATCCACGCGTAGGGATATCACATAACCTCATCAATGCACTGCCCGAACAAATCAAACGAAAAACATGATTGAGGATAGTTTCACCAGACTATTGAATAGAATTTTCAAGCTGAGAAACTAATGCCTCATTGAAACTGGGACTACTAAGAGTCTGAGTCAGATAGGTAAAAAAAAAAGCTTTTATATGAGCAGTAAACCTACAGGACTAGTAGCAATAGTGCTTCTCACGTCATTACCATTCGTCCCTCTTATTTGTTTTGTTTCTTCCTTTTTTTCCATTCTATCTTCTCGCTATCATTATTCTGGTTATGTCCTTCGGGATGATTTCTTTCATAAAAAAAAAATAGATTCAAAAAAAGATTTCCACTAATACGTCATTTACAGGTGACAACGTTACCCTTAAATAGAATTCCCGTTTCTAATTGAATCAAGAATGCGAACAACGGATGTTCTTTTGTCCCTGAAGATTGATTTGCACAACATTTCAGCTTCCTGGGGATCGCTTTTTTTTACATTTTTAATTAGGTTAAAGTCAGCTAACCCTTCTGGAAATATATAATGTATAAGAATCGAGTGCATCCTTCGAATATTGAACAGCTGTGGCAAACAAAGATGGCGAAGGGTTCTATGATTCTTTATAAGTGCATGCATTTGTTGGTTTGTTTTTTCAAGCGCTCCCGGCCATACTGTTTTATCTACAGATTTCAAAATTGGTATCAGTACGCCACTAAACCCCTTCTAAAACGTTTTTTTTTAATAGTAAAAAAGCTATTATCACCTTTTGGGGGTCTTACTCAGACTGGGTCCATAAGTATAATATAGATCTTCTAATATGTAGATGTTTGTAGATTTATTTACTCTGTTTTAGATATTTCCCAGAGAAAACGCTAGTAATATCAAAAATAAAATTTATCCTGACAATCCTGGCATATTCTTCGATTGAATTTTTTTTTATATTAGATTAAATTTTGACGTTACAGTTGTTCAATAATTGACTGTGATAGCGAGTCTTAATATCAAAAATGATATTCATATACGTCTGGTTGGTCAATCAATAGAAACTGTCTCATGTAAAACATCTTTTCACAGCATGCCTGTTCGGGTTGATCAATTAGAAAATTCAAAAAGGGACTGATCAATTATTAATTTACTCCTTTTGCTTAATGGTGATTTTTTTAATGTCCGAATGTTCAAAAAAACAAAAGCAAAACAAGCTTGAACGTTGCCGTATACAAAGTGACCAGTTTAGAATGAAATTGCATTGCAAAAAATAACGTACTTTCTGGACATCATAAATCTTTACATGGTTACCCGTCTAGCTCTATTGATGCAGCTTGCATGTGTGATATATACATGCGTAGCTAGCAGGCCAGACCAACTTAAAAACTGGAGAAACCTATGTTGACATTTATCGTTGAGCCAGACCAACTAAAAAAACTGAAAACCCATGTTGACAGTTGTGGTTTAACCAAACCAACTAAAACACTGAAGAAACCTATGTTGACAGTTGTGGTTGGTCCAGACTAACTAAAAAACTGAAGAAACCTATGTTGACAGTTGTAGTTGGTCCAGGCCAACTAAAAACAGATGAAATCTAGGTTCAACAGGTGTTTGATTCAAAAATGTGTATATTCAGCATATCAATTTTTTTGTATATCAACACCTCGTTGTATCGAACAATTGAAAAAACACAGATGCAAAATGAATGCAAATAATGTTTGGAAAACTGTGTTGCGCTAATTCCCCTAAAATGAGCCGGATTGAAGTGTAATATAGGTCAGATATTCGACCAGCTGCTCCGTCCATCATGATCAGTCTTTCAAGACTCGACGTAGGATATAGACCTTTCCCAGGGCTAGTACATTTTCTGATAGGCGTCAGTACTCTCAGAACCTGTCTAGTACGCCACAACATTTCTATCGGTTTCATTTATAATCTGACGCGATCCACGATGTGAGTCGTAATGTCCAGCGGTTGTCTGACATTCTCGCAATATGACCAGCCCATTGCCTGTCGAGTTTTCTAATCGATTCTATACCTCGGACTCCTGTTTTTTCTTCCGAGTCTTGTGATCTCTCCATGTGATGTTGGGTACGATTTTTTCCTCACGTTACGTAGTTCTCAGTTTGAGGGTCAATATTTTTGTTGAGTTCTATGTTGCAGCTCCATTGGTGACTATCAGCAGGATACATGGATTTTAGTTTGGGAAAATGCTGATAGCTAAGCACTCTATTTTTCTAATATATTTATAAAACTAAAAATTTGATAAATATATATATATAACTTGAAATTCAAAATATACTTTTAAAACTAGGACGATAAAATGAAATAAAGAATTTTTTTTCTCTATGTTCATCGAGTGTCACTTTGGAATCCTATGGTGTGTCACTACTGACACACGTGTCATAGATTTGTCATCGTTAATCTAGCCACAATTTCTTCGTTGTTTGCCGGTGTTTATTAAGGAGAGAGAAGTTTTAATGCTGACCGTTGTTCCTGTTCAACATATCATTTACTTTTACTTATATGCTGGGTAATAAATGTTATTTTCTTATCGTCTAAAAAGTGTAGAACATGTCAATTGTTCCCTTCAACCTTTGCTTTTGAGACCAGAACAGTGATACTTTGAAATCTACATTTACGTATTCCTGATCACATTATTATAAAGGCTTCCACCGCTTCATTGCAGAATGTGTAACCCATTTATGTTTCAGTTAGCCATAATCTTCCATGTTGGAAGTATAGATAATGTCAATTGTTCTATTTGACCTTTGCTTTTGCGACCAGGGCAGTGATGATTTGAAATCTACTCGGGTGAATTTACACATTTCTGATCACATCATCATAAACGTTTCCGCTGCTACATTGCAGAATGTGTAACCCATTTATGTTTCAGTTAGCCATAATCTTCCATGTTGAGTAGACATCTTGGAAGATGGGCGAAGGCATGCTTGCTTTTCGTCCCGGGAAGGATGCGACCGTAGGAAGGTCGATGCATGCTTTCTGACCCAATCACACAGTTTCCTACACTCTTCCTTCGAACCAGGAATCAAAACCATGGAAGAAATAACATTAATAACACTGTCCGGGTCACAAAAGCAAGTTTTCAAAGGAATAATAGCCATTTTTATTAGGGATCAGAAAACAAATATCATTACACAGGAACAAAAATCGTGTTGCATGGTATTATCTCTTGCCGTTTCATCTGATATTCTAACCTTCCACCAAAGAAGCTTGCCAAAGAACAGAAAACGAATGATACGTAAATTGTAGTCACTACCACTTGATACGAGTATGGTTGGTTGAACACGTGGATAAACTGATAAGAGGACCTTAGAATGGGAACTCGGATGAGTTGGTTTAGACAGGGATATCACCCGAGACGTAGATATTTGCTCAGTTGTATGGGAACTGAACTAACAAATGAGATAGATAGATATGAATAGACTGAGATAGATGGATAGATAATGTATAGACTAAAATACATGGGTATGAAAAAACTGTGAGACAGATATGAACAGACGGATAGATGAGGACGTATATATAAAGAGAGAGAAGAAACCTATGTTTACAGTGGTAGTTGAGCCAGACCAACTTAAAGACTAAAGAAACTTACATTTACAGTTTTGGTTGACGGTTTCTAATCTAGCAAATGCAGAATCGCTGATTCAGAGTCTATAACTTGCAAGCATTTATAGCAGTGCCCTTGAAAATGCAGGGCCAGCAGCAAATGCCATTTTTACTTATAGTTAATCCGTCATTAGCTCGCAAGAGACAGACTTGGTGAACTATCTCTCGACTATTCGAGCGTTAAGAGTACAAATGATTTAAACTGAACAGAACAGAAGTTCTGGAGTAACAAAACCGTTTCCAGCGTTTTCTCAGGTTGAACGAATCTGAGATGTTCTGGTTTTGATTGGCAAAGCCAAGGTGATGAACAGTACAAACGCAGACGATTGATTGGTTTATTTATAAAGACCTTTAATGGTAATCTCTTCAGATTGCATTCATTTCTTTCCTCTCTTTCGGTTTTTTTGTTTGTCTTTAGAAACGGTCGACCAAAACTGTCAATAAATGTTTCTTCAGTTATCAATATGGTCCGTCTGGCTAGCTAGCTTGCTGGCTAGCTAGCTTGCTGGCTAGCTGTCCAATGAATATATACATATAAAAACAATGGAGAAATGGGTTGTTATTGAGAGCAAACCAGTGTCCAGCTAAGGAAGCCGTCTAAACGCAATGCTGCTCTACCAATTGAGCTAAGCAACAAACCGGTAATCGGAGGTTCAGATAACTACTACATACCCATCTAGTCTTATCATCTACTACTAATATCGGTACATTTTGTTGTTCTTATAACGCAAACAATTATGTATTTATGACGCGTGAAGGTTGTACCCAAAGGAGCAAGAGGGCTGAAGATTTACACATTCTATTCATTATGTCCAGGAAAATGTTTCCGCTTGTTTGTTTTTTGTTTCCTTTTATCTTTTATTTTTTGAAAAATTCATTCCGTAGATATGTTTTCAATGGGTGAGGGAAAATTCCCAATGTAGGTTTATGATGAATTAATCCCTAGTTTGTGCCCTCTTGTTTTGTTTTGTTTTTTAATTCAGACTTTTGAAGAGTGATCACTGCTCCAAAAAGAGAAAAGAAGTTGCTTATTCATTGATCACACTTTTTTCCAATTTTTTTTCATTCATCACCCCCTACCAGGTATGCTGTCGAAAGACACTGGTCAAATGACGGTTTCTATTGAGTGACTAACCAGACCTGTATGAAATGTTTTAACGTTAAGCGTGCGATGTCTTTCTTTCCTGGTATTTTTTCGTTTGTTTTTTGTTGTTGTTTTTTATTTTCCTTCAATTAAAAAATCAATGATTAAAAACGTCTGCTTCGCAATCAAAACAAAGAAAAGAGAGAACTTTTTCAGAGAGAGACAGACAGAGAGACAAACTGAGAGGCAGAGTCAAACAGAGGGAGAGAGAAGGAGGGAGAGATTTGCAGAGGAAGAGACAAAAAGTGAAATTTGCTAGGAAAGAATGTCTGCTTCACAATCGAAACGAAAAAGTATATCACAGAAAGAAACTGACGGACAGACAGACAGACAGAGAGTTAGGCGGTGAGAGAGATACGTAAATTTATTGTGAAAGATTGGGGGAAATAAATTTTCTCAGAGAGAGAGAGAGAGAGTAAGGAACAGTTTTAGAGAAAAAAATAAAATCGTAGGAAAAGAGATATTTGCAAAGACAGAGATGAAGATGGAGGGAGTTTTTTTTCAAATCAATAATAAAGAATGCTAGCTTTGCAATCAAAATAAGAGAAGATTTTGCACAGAGAGAGAGAGGTGATATTTTCAGGGAGAGGGAAAGAAATTCGAAGAGAGGTTGTGAGATGAATTTGATGACAGAGAGAGACTGCCAGAAGAGAGAGAGAGAAAAAGAGATATTTGTAGAGAGAGTGAGAAACAATTTGCAGAAAAAGTGAGAGAGAGTGAAATTTCCAGAAAGAGTGAGAGATGAATTTTTCCAGAGAGAGAGGGAGGGTAATTGTTGAGATAGAAAGAGAAAATTGTGGAGAAAGAGAGGATGGAGTTGCAGGAAGGGAAGGATAACAAAAAATGAAATTTACAGAAAAAGAGGGAGAGATAGAGACTGAGAGACCAAGAAAGTGAGAGAGAGACAGACAGACAGATAGACAGGCCAACAGATAGAGAGACAGACAGAATCACACTAAAAGTCTTTAAAGAAATGTTCGAAAGCCCCAATTATACAAGGTTAAATATCAATCCGCTAGATATGAATGTAAAGAGGCATGCAGTTATTTATAAAATGCGATTATCGAGTTGTTTCAAATATAATTATTGAGTTTTCTTGCCTTTGCTACAGCAACACTTTGATCATTCTCTTGCACACTGGGGTACTATTATTATCGATAACACCTGCAAAGGTTTGTGTTTCTGAGCTAGTGTTTCATAATAATGTAAAAAGACAAAAAATAGTGCCCCAGAAATGTGCATCTCCGGGTTGAAAAGGAAAAAAAACTTACTCCGTGCAATACGTTTTGTTCCTGGATGATATGTGTTTGTTTTTTTTTGTTTGTTTTTTTTCGATTGTTCATGTGTAAAATGCTTATAATAGAAAATGGGAATAATTCCCTTCAAACTTTGCCTTTGTAACTGAGAAAGTGATAATTTGAAATCTTTTTTTATCCAATTCGACAACTGGCAATTGGCGTATCTTTAAGCTCATTGAATGAAAGAAAATTCTGTACGAATATCGATATCATGGCCACAAAAACAAAGTTTAAAGGAAATGATAACCATTTACTGTACTTATGTATGCTCGTTAGGTGTAATTGATTAGTACGTCTGCCTCACATTTAGAAGGCTATGGGTTAAATTCCCAGTACGAGCAAAGAGCTTTGAAAACAGTTCAGTGGGAAATTTCCCCTCTGCACTCAGCAGCTGATTGAGTACACTCCAAGCTGAATGACTGGGGTAAAAGTTATAGAACAACGGTCTTACGGTTGCATCCTCCACAGAACGAATAGTGAGCCTGCCTTTACATGTCTCCCAGATGGGTTATGCATTCTGCAACACAACGGCGGAAGCGTTTATAAATTTTTTTTCAAAATCTATACTTATATAAAAAGCAATGGAGGAGTCCTCCAAAGCTTTATGAATAGAAAATCATCTATTGCATTATACAATAACAACGAACATTATACAATAACAACTCTCCCCGGGGACCACAAATCTCCAGCTATGCCCCTGTATGGTTATGCAATTATTAAGCAACCATCCATAAGCAAACCGAAAGAAAATAAATAAATCAGGGCCCTTACGTTGGCTATGACATCAACCCCCTGTCCGGTCTTCAGGTATCACACAGCTTCTTCTTCGAGGTTTTTAATATTTGTAAAACAGACTTACAGGATTGAAGCACCCGAAGTGCTGTTACACTATCCACCAAACGCTATTCTACCATAAAGAGAGTGAGACAGATAAGGGTTCTCAATTTAGGTGGGGTTTTCTTTTTTTTTGGGGGGGGGAGATTTGCCAACCTAAGTTGGAAAAAAATTCATAATTCAAAATCCAGTGTCACCTATTGAAATGTTTTTATTTTTTAAATCTGTCATATTTGAAAGTGACTTCCAGAATCGAAAAAAAAAAATCTCATCTAAATTGTCAGCATCAAGACGGATTCACGTGTTTTCCGGAGGGCATTGGGAGCCTGTCTGGGTTCAAACTCTGTTTCTGAGCTGCTAACCGCTCAGCCACCCGCATTTCCTAATGAAAGGAAACAGAGATAGAATTTAACAAGAACAACGCCATTTATTTGTCTTCTGTCTTCCCCTGATGACTTTTAGAAATAAAAATTTAAAAAAAAAAAGAACAAGTCAAGTTAGTCAATGAATAGAAACTGCCACATTTTCGCTGCATGCCGCGTTAGGGACGATCAATTAAAAAAAGGAAAAAGGGGTGATCAATGGATAATTAACTCCCCAGTCTTTTGTTGGATGGTGATCACTAAAATGTCCGAATTAAAAAGAAAAACAAGCAATTGAAATAACGTTTTTTTTTTAATTTGACAAATTTGCGAGTGACTTCCAGAATCGAAAAAAAAAAATCACATCAAAATTCTCAGCACCGAGATAGATTCACGTGTTTCCCGAAGGGCATTAGGAGTCAGTCTGGGTTCGAACTCTGTTACGGCCAATCTATTTTCTGCGCTGCTAACCGCTCAGCCACTAGCATTTCCCCAATGAAAGGAAACGGAGATAAAATTTCCATTTGTAAAAGAAAAACAAATTGCATCTCTTCAAGTGGATGGCAAACATTTCCCAACTCAAAGAAACACACCAGCAAACAGAATAAGATCTCCATAGTCAAATAAGATGCCAGATTTAACAGGAACAACGCCATTTATTTGCCTTCTCTCTCTCTCTCTGTCTCTCTGTCTCTCTCTGTCTGTCCGTCTCTCTCTCTGCCTCTCTCTCTCTCTCTCTCTCTCTCTCTCTCTCTTTCTGCCTTTCTCTCTTCCCTCGATGGCTTTTAGAAATAAAGAAAGAAAGAAAGAACAATTCAGGATAGTCAACGACTAGAAACTGTCACATTTTTGCGGCATGTCGAAATAGGGGCGATCAATCAAAAATAAGAAAAAAATGGTGGTCAATGAAAAATTTACAACTCGAGTGTTTTGTTGGGTGGTGATCTCTAAAATGTCCGATTTTTTCGAAAAATAAGCAATCTTATTGTAGGAATCAATTTAGCATCAACCTACATTGCAAATTGACTCAAGCCCAACAAAAAAACGTATTTATGGGAAGGATTTCAAAAAAGGCGTAATAAGGAGTAAATGCTTCTTTAGCCATTTGTTGAGTGGTGATCACCATAAAAAAATCTATATTTAAGAACGAAGCAAACGTGAATGCAGTCCTGACCAATTTCTAGCATAAACTTACATCGCAAATTGAATCCTTAACTGAAAAACAGTTTAGCGTGTTTTCAAAAAACAAAAATTAGGAATGTTTTTTTTAAACATAATAAGGATTATGCTAGGCCTCACATGGAGAGACCACAAGACAGCACAGTGCATCCAGGCAAAGACAAGAGTCAGGAACATCATAGAATCCATTAAAAATCTCAAATGGCAGTGGGCAGGCCATGTTGCACGAATGGCTGATAACCAATGGATATCGTGACACGACATGGATTCCCCGAGATCATACGTGCAACCAAGGCCGGCAGAATATTAGATGGAGGGATGAGCTAGACGAATTCAGAAAGTACTGGCTCCGCGACGCCCTTGATAGAGAAGTGTGGCGAGTCCTGGGGAAGGTCTATGTCCAACGATGGACGTTAAAAGACTGATGATGATGATGATGATGATGATGATGATGATGATTCAATAGCATAGTCTTTTTTGGAAGCCTATGCGCGCAACCAATACGTACATACTTAGCCATCCAGACACACTTGGAAACAGGAGAAACCTATGTTAACACTTTCGATGACAGTTTTGGTTGACGGTTTTTGTTTGCTTTGTTTGTTTTGTTGGCATGCAAAGAAAGTTAAAATTAATGTTTGAAAACAACCTGATATTGAGTGGTTTGAAATCGATACTTACAAGAAAGTATATATTTTTGGGATATAATTTCATTTACGATTAAACAATAAGGCGGAGATGTCGTCTGGATGCCAGTAAATATTGGATATTCAACGGGATATTGTAAAACAGGCCATCTCCGATATTTCCGTTAACGCAGTTTGTTGTAGCGCAAGTTTTAAGGAAAGCTGATTGCAGATCTCAAAATATCAATCTAACTCCAAGGTAGCTAGATTTAGCACCAAAGCCGCTAAATTTGTCGTAGGTCGGTTATAACCTGGTTGGTTTACTTAGGCCCCAGTATCTATGTTATAGCTGTATGCCACTTCGGCATTGATGACCAGCGAAACTAGCTTGTTAGCCATCACACAATAAAGAAACCTTGCTGTTTGGCATAGATGTATAGAATACAGAGGTTTAAACAGAATGAGACTGAAACCCTTGCTTTTATCCCGGTCCGATCATTGACTCCTCCTGTCTGAACCATGGAGCATGCTTCATAGTTTCTCACTATCTATCTCAGTCTGCTCATATCTATCTATCTATCTATCTATCTCAGTCTGTTCATATCTATGAATACATCTATTCCAGTCTATATGTATGTATATATATATATATATATATATATATATATATATATATATATATATATATATATATGTGTGTGTGTGTGTGTGTGTGTGTGTGTGTTTTTGTGCGTGTGTGCAAGAGACTAAAGAAAATCACATAAATTGCATTGGCAGATATTGAGAAATTGGTGATTGAAGAGACAAAAATCTATTGAAAAAGATTTTTTATATTTAGTATTGAAAGATGTAATGTTTTCTAGACTATATATATATATATATATATATATATATATATATATATATATATATATATATATATATATATATATATAATTGTTAATTGAGTCATCCATAGACAGCTGTTTTGTTGTATTATAACTCTTCAGTGTGGCTATAGACTATCCAGTATCTGATCCAGTACCACGAGGTATGATCTAAACCTTCGCTTCAGACCAAGGGGCTGGCATTTTACTACGCAGAACTGAATGATCAGTAAACCTGGATTTAAGCGATATATTCACTTGTGCATAATTCCCCAACCACCATAGTGCTCGATTCCAAAGTTTGAAGGTTATATATGATTCTCTTTATATAGATTCATTTCATTCTATTCATATGTATAAAATTCATTTCATATATTTCTAGCTGTTTTTATTGCCAAAACTTTACCTTACAGAAAGACTAACCCAGGTTTCATTTGTAGCCGTTCCAAACTCCTCTACATCTCGCGACATCACTTGACCTTGCAACGCCACGTAACCCTGGCGTTTTGTTCAACATTGTTACGTGGCTTTTGTCTTGAGACGAACAATATGTTCTCAACGCATATAGCCTGAGATATTTCTGTTGCCTACTAATTTTCTTAAACGGTCAGGAAATGAAACTCTCGCCTGCTGTCAGTGTAACAACACAAAGAATATTTGTCATCATTCTGCCTTTAGTTGCGAAGACAATTTGTCATTGAGTAATGACAAGGTTAGATGAAGGCACGTCTCCAGGGTATTTGCGGCTGTTGTCTGTAGAATCGGTTTAATTGGGAAGAGATATGAAGGAATACCTTAAATAGTGCGGTCTTCTATTGCTACATATTTTGGTATACTCTCCTGGACAAATAAAAAATAGACCAAGCCCAAAATATCAAGCTTTTAATAGTTTTAACAATGAATAATTGATCGGGGAATAAGCCAGAATTAAACGAATGTATAACATAACTTAGTATAAAATAGCTTGTCTCTTTCATCTCTTAAAATGTTAAGCCTTGTGGGTAAACTGGCTAACTACTTTTTCCAGACAAAAAGAGTCCGTTATTCCATTCAATGTCAACGGTATTCAAAATTGAGGAGTAGTTTGTAAATGTTTCTCGGTTAACCTGAGTTTAATGTAGGACCAATTATTCTCCACGGGGTTAAAATCCGGTTTCTGGCCAGGCAAAACCATGAACCCGAGGGGCAACATTTTGGTAGTCTTTGCAGTGTTCGAAGGAACATTGTATTGTCGAAAAATTATCATCGGACTATCCCTATTTAGAAGACTACTTTTCAAAAAAAATATCCTCCTGACTTCCAAAGCATTGATCGATTTTTACACTGTAAAGTAGCTGACCAATACCGATAGCTGGAAAGGTTCCCCACACTATGACTCTTCTTCCTCCATGCTTAACTGAGTAGTGAAGCATTTTCTATCGACACTTCCCCGGTGATATTTAATCACCAGCCTATACAACCCTGCAGAACCACTTCGAACATAATTGCGAAATACCAAAAAAAGAGAAGATAAAAATAAATGTTTGGAAAGACAAGAACAAAACTCTGTTCAAAACCTGTGCCGTTGTGTGATCAGAATAAGTTATCTTATGATATCAGAGCGTTCTATTGGGACGTCATGAGAAATACGTCAGAAATATAAATACTGCAAGTACCTCATTCTCTTTCTCTCTTTCTCTCTCTCCCTCTCTCTCTCTCTCTCTCTCTCTCTCTTTTCTCTCTGTGTATGTTTTAAACCTTTTCCGATTTGGTAAGAAATAGAGTAAATTTGGCTTTCATAGACCTTGCAAATTTGGCTGCAGGTAAAAAAAAAAGGGAAAATAACAAGTAAAATCTAGAATAAAAGAAAAAGATCGCAAGGCTTGCAAAAATATCAAGCGTAAGAGAAAAAATCAACAAGACGGACGAATTCTTAAAACAAGAAGTAACAAAGGTGGAGCACATGTCTGCCATTCAAAATGATTCTCCTATGAGTTTACAGAACACGACGGATCACGCTGTGTATTTGTGGACAGCCATTAACAGATTCTAACGTTGTATCAAAAATGTCTTCCTCATCATCAGCCTTTCAACGTCCTAAGATTCGCTAGGCGTCTCCGTTGTGGACATCATGGCGCCAATATCTCCTGAACTTATCCAAATCGTCAGGAAATCTTATTTTTGCCGACCACAATTCCAGGTATGATCTACGGGTATCCTTTTTTTTTTGTGAGTCCACTTGATGTCTGACATTCTTGAAACAAGACCTGCCCATTGCCTTTTGAGTTTTCTAATGGATTCATATCTATGATTCTTGTTTTCCTGTTATGTATTTTGCTGTCTCACGGCGTCGCATGTGAAGTTGAGCTAGATCTTCTCCCAGGCACAATGTATGATTCTTATTTTGAGAAGCAGTCATTTGGTTAGGTTCCATGTTTCCGCTTTACGTGTGACTTTTGGGAGGTTGTATGGGTTGAAGACCTTTCTTTTCAGTATTAATGGGATTCGTTCTTGAATGTGGAGCTTCCTTTGCTGAAAGCTTGCCAACCTAAGGTAATTCTTCGTTTAATTTCAGTGTCTCATGCAATAGCAATACGGGCATTATAGACCTTGTAGGAAAAAACAGTATATACCCCCTGGCCCTGCAATTTCAAGGGCCCCGCGCTAAATGCTTGAAAGCTGTCAATTTTGATTCATAGATTCTGTCCCTCCTCTATTTCTGTAGCGATATGCTACAGTAATGCCGTCAGGCTGGGGATTTAATGCTTAGCTAATTATCACTTTTTGATTGAGATTATTATTTTATGCAATGACTAGTAGATGTGTGGTATCTATGAGATACGTATGCGACACATATATACAGAGATACTTTAAACTGGAGTCATAGCCATTGTGCAAAAATAAAAGCGAAAAATACTATTACTGAAATATCAGACATATTCGTCTTGCTATCTGGCTGTATAGAAAAGCTTTTTCATCACTTTTCAATTATATGAATGTAAACTGAGAAGTATGCAACGTGCGCATGAGAGAATCATGCTCAACCTTACATGGAGAGATCACAAGACAGTACAGTATATAAGGAAAAAAACGAGTGTCCATGACATCATAGAAACTATTAAAAAAGCTCAAATGGCAATGGGCAGGCCATGTTGCAAGAATGTAAGACAACCGATGGACATCACGACTCACAACATTGATCCCTAGAGATCACATAAGAAACCGAGGCTGACAGAACACAAGATGGAGAGATGAACTGGACAGATTCAGGAAATACTGGCTCCGGCACTCCCATGATAGAGAATTGTGGCGGAAGGTCTATGTCCAATGACGGGCGTTAAGAGACTGATGATGATGATGATGATGATGATGATGATGATGATGTGTTATAATACTAACGTGTTCCTGTTAATTTGGGGGCCCCTTTATAACATATACTACGTACCACACACTAACTTCTTTTAATAAACGCTTCCTCCTCTACGTTGCAGAATGCATAACCCGTTCCAAGTTCTGTTAGCCATAATCTTCCACTTGGCTAGACATTTTGGAAGATGGGAAAAACATGCTCACTTTTTGTCCTGGGGAAGGTTCAACCGTTGGAAGGTCGATAAATGCCTTCAACCCCAATCACACAGCTTGAAACGTACTCAATCAGCTGCTAAGAGCACAGAGAAATTTGTCGTATGAAAAGTTTTCATTGCTCTCCGCTTGTACCGGGAATCGAAATCATGACCCTCTACATGTGGGGTAGACCTGCCAACAGTTAAATCCAGTCGAACACGAGCATAGAAACTGGTTTATATTCCATTGAACCCTTCCTTTTGTGACCAGGATAGTGATAAATAATTGTTTTCTTTTTACTTTATTTGATTAAAAAAGTACAAATTCGCCAGGTGTCAAATTGGAAATAAGATTATTTCAAATTACCACTGTCCTGAAATGGCAAAGTTTGAAAGAAATAATTGACATTTTCTATACTTTTCACTCTTAAGCAAGAGAAAATAACACTTATTATCCAAAAAATATAAAGAATCTGTTGCACAGCGTAATAAGATGTTGTTCATTTCAACCTGGAGATGAACATTTCTGTGGAGCTGTTCCTTTTTTATTTTTATTTTTTTACATTATTATGCAATATTAACACAGAAACTCAAACGAACGCAGGTGTTATCGATAGCAATAATACCCCACTGAGTGAGAGAAAGTGATTAAGGTCCACTATGCCATCTGGGCAGACACACTGGCGTAATCCGGTGAAGAAAAAAAAAACAAGAATTTTTCCCTATAAAAGGCCTGTTTCTATTTTGAACTTCCATTTGTACGCGAGGTGTTGATTGCATAATGTTTATCCACCCCCTTCCAACGCTTCTTTCCCCTCAAGCAAGGAGACATAGAGGGTGATCAGCCCGAATCTGCCATGATGAAAAAGCTAATAGAGGATACAAGACGAGATTTCTGGGACTGACAGAGGGCTTGGCTCATTGAAGGCCCTGTCAACATTTAGTGAGATTCATATGATCATCATGATCATCATGATCATCATCAATCAATCCGTCAGTCATTGGACATAGACCTTCCCCAGGATCCGCCACATTTCTCTATCATGGGCGTGCCGGAGCCAGTATTTTCTGAATTCGTCTCGTTCGTCTCTCCATTTCGTATTTTCTCGGCCTTGGTTTCGCAAGTGGTCTCTGTTGTGAGTCGTGATATCCATCGGTTGCCTTTCATTCTTGCAACATGACCAGCCCATTGCCATTTCAGTCTTTTAATAGATTTTATGATGTCTCGGCCCCCGTTTTCTTCCTGATATATTGTGATGTCTTGTGATCTATCCATGTGGGATTGAGCATGATTCTCTCATGCGCACGTTGCATGCTTCTCAGTTTGCAGGTTTATATCTTGGCTAGGTTGCATGTTTTAACTCCATTTGCCCTTCCCTCATCGAGGATCTGGGATGTGATTTATTCGCCCTGAGTTTAGGCTTTAGCTTTTGTACACAAGTTTTGGATTTGGGATTTGGGAGGATAAATTTTTTGTGAACTACTTTCTTATATAATAAGGCTATAATGGCACTGGGGATGATTCCAGATAAAAATGATTTTACTGAATTGCTAATCGAATCAATAGAACAACAGGTCTGGTTAGTCACTCAATAGAAACTGTCACGCGGCCAACGTCATAAAAAACAGGGGGGGGGGTAAAAAAAACAACAATTAAGCATTGCGAATTGAATCCCTCCCCTTCTCACTGAAAAACATATTTAGGGGAGGAATTTTGAAAAATAAACGTCTTTTTTTTTCTAGATATATTATAACGGGTAAATATTGAAATTTTCAGCACTCTGGTTTCATTTGTTGGATCTTAGCACATGATACATACATACATATCCATCAAGCCAGACCAGACTAGACCAAAAATTGAAGAAACCAATCTTTAGAAATTTTGGTGACAGTTTTTATTGACGGTTTTTAATTACATTTTTTTCCCATATGACATAAGATATGATTCATATATTTGAGTCCATGTTCAATTGAAGTCTTACAAAGGATGTTCTTGATTCTTACATTGATAGAATTTCTTTGATGATAAAAAAATTACCTTTTCTGATCGTGAGGGGCAAATTTGATCTTACTGAGAAACGACTTCTAACGTTTGTACTACATCAATGTTGTCAGTGACCCTTGAAAGAAAGGTATACCACCAATGCATCCTCCTGATTATCAACTATGGAGCTGAAACATTGAACTCAATCAAAAGGTTGACCCTCAAACTGAGAACCGTGCAACGTTCGGGGGAGAGAAGCATGCTCAACCTCACATAGAGAGATTAAAAGACAGCTCAGTATATCAGAGAAAAGCTGGAGTTGGAGATATCATAGAATCGATAGAAACTCAAATGGCAATGGGCTGGTCATGTTGCTAGAATGGAGATCATTTAGGAAACTATAGCTGACAGAATCCCCAAAGATCATAAGCGAAATTGCGGCCGATAGAAAGTATGATAATGCAACGAACTAGACAAGTTCATTAAGTACTGGTTTGCAACGTTCATGAGAGCTCTGGCGAATCTCGGGAAGAGTCTATGCCCAACAACAGAGGCTCGAAGGATGATGCTGATGATGATTACCGCATCTATTAAAAATCCTGGATCCTGGATCCAATCAGTCTTTCAGCTTGCGTACCGACCATCTTTAGCAAGTGTTTTTTCAAGGGTGAGATTGCAAGCCCCAAACCATTTGTTGTTGCCATTTTTACCAATAGTTGGAAGGAAAAGTGGATTAAAGGCTCCAGCTTTCTGTTTTACCAATAGTAAGGAGGAGAGAGAATATGAATTCATTCCTTTCCCAAGGGCATTAGTGCGAAGCGAGGCGTGAAAAAATCATTGTAAAGCTGCTACTTGGCACACCTGCTCATTGTGAACCACAAATGGTCCAAACAACCAGTTTTACGAGAGTGCAGAGATCTGAATCGAACGTTGCTATCTTTGATGTAAAGCATAGAAAAGTATGAACAAGGGTGGAAAATCAGGTCCTTGTACGAGTTATGCTCCTTGGATTAATCTGGGAGGTCTTATAGTGTTTTTGTTTGCTTTTGTTTTTTTAGCATAGGCATGTGTTGAGCACATTGGTTAGAATTCTGCCTTACAAGGCACACAATTATATCAACACACCCTGGTGCAAATTGTACGCCAACAGTCTCGGTTTGAATTTGAACTCAGTTCATCGATTCCATTTTCTGTGTTGGTCACCGTTACTCCTCTCGGACCTCCTTGCTAAACATACAATCATTAAAAGGGGAAAATTTTACAAAATATCTTTCGCCGAATTTTAATCAGGCAGTTGGAGTTTTGCAATTTCTTAATGCTTTATTTTGTCCTCAAAGAAAAGAAACTATGGGTGTCTGTATGTCTGTCTGTCGTTATCGTCTCCTTGGCTGATCCAATTGCTTCTTAATATTTTATACGTAAATAACCATATGTCAACATGGAAAAATATTAATCTTCAGAACTGCTGAACCGATTTGAACTAAAATTGTTATACAGGTTCTTGGGTACCTAAACACTGCCGATATTTAAACTGTTTATGGACTGTATGGTTTGATTGGGAATCTTCAAGTTATCCTTGCAGCAGATGAGCCCGAAAAAATATCTTCCAGCTCTGACGTAACGACTACGATTGGAAACTTTTTCAGTTTGAAATCAGCAGCAGTTGTTGTAGATGACAATCTAAATAACCGCACGAAGAAGCATTAGCTTAAGATCAGCAGCAGCTTTCGTAGTTGATGTTTTGAATTTTCGGACGAAAACGTGTCAGTTTAAGATCAGCAGCAGCTTTCGTAGTTGACGATTTGAATTTTGGGGCAAAATCGTGTCAGTTTAAAATCAGCAGCAGCTTTCGTAGTTGACGATTTGAATTTTGGGGCAAAATCGTGTCAGTTTAAAATCAGCAGCAGCTTTCGTAGTTGACTATTTGAATTTTCGGACGAAAAACGTGTCAGTTTTAAATCAGCAGCAGCTTTCGTCATTGACGACTTATATTTTCGTCCAAAAACGCTTCGTCCGGACCAATAAGTTATAGTTTCACTATAATGAACTTTTACTACCTTTCTACCTTAAGTTCCAACCATGTTTGCTCCTGAGGAATTGTCAGGTTTTCGATCTGAGCCATTTCGTCCTTTGAATATATTAATCCCCGAAATTCCTCTGTTGCTGACTACGAAGTGATTTTTCGATCTTACTCTGCTGTGGATAATATACTTCCATGAATATCAACATCTTTTGTTGACTGAAGAATCAAAACAATCACGAGTCATTTAAATTGATCCTTCTGTAAGTCTTTCGGTAAATATTTACTTTAGGCCCGTAAGCTCCATAATATACAAATACTTTTTTTTTGTTTATATGAGATCATTTGGATAAATACTATTAGAAATAACAAGGAAAATACTTAATCAATTTCGGTTCTTAGTTTCAAATCTATATTCATTTTAGTGTTATAGATATGGAGACAATATTATTTGTTGTTAATCATGGTCTTGACCTCAACCCCAATCTTAGCCCTAATTCTAACCCTTGTCTCAACCTTAATCCTAATCCTTGCCCTAATCCTAGCCCTAATCCTAGCTCTAATCTGCATTATGATTTTGTTAGCAGCAGCAGCCATATGTCAGCTTTACTAGTTACCTCCCTTTGATATTTTGAACGATTTGGATGAATGTGATATATGAAAGGAATCTGGGAGGAGTTATGATCGCCCATGTTCCTGGGGTACATGACACTTTTAGATTGGATAAAACAGCACAGCGTCAGTCATATTGAAATAACTTGCCTTCATGGGGGAGGGAAGCATCGAGATCTGGAACTCAACAATTTTCTCATTAGCAGCCTGATCCCCCGTTCTGCGTTTCAGACTCTACATCCATTTATAGATGCGTTGGAATCTCTAGTATTAATCGTCATCACTGACTGACATACTGAAATTTTAGTTACGTCCCTTGCTCAGTGTTGCCAATTTAAATGTTTTTCACTTAAATCTAGGAGTTTCGGTTACGTCTACATGTCAGATATTACTATGTAGATTATCTTCGCTAAAATAAGTGATACTTTTTTTTATTTAATTTATAGTGATGAAATAAATTACATTTTCAATAAATTGATCAATATTCTGATAAAATAAATGTTGAGAATTGGGGTCACATTTATTTATCGATAATATGTAATATATTCCCTAGATTTTAATTATTTGATTTTAATCTGTATGTTTCTGGGTGTTGCTAGATGTTTTTTGACTCAATTTCAGATGTAAACTTGATCTATGTGCAATTACGGACACTAAAATGATGGTGATGATGATGATGGTAGTGGTGGTGGTGGTGGTGATGATGATGATGATGATGATGATGATGATCCATTTATTTGCGAGCAACAGGTATGGTGTGGAACCCAATTAATTAGAGATTTGGACCACAGATTCCTTTAATCCAAACATCGAAGGAAATATTTTCCTGTGGGCAGACATACTGTTGATACCAAGAGAAAATATGAAATTTTCTATGTGTTTGATAATTGAACGTTGATGTGATAATAATCAAAGGGATAATGATGTCAACGAAAGATGAGCCAATTTCATAATCCTAGTTGCAAGAGTCAAATTAAACTTTCTTGCGTGGAGGGAGCGCGTAAATTATGATCGCTGACACTCGATTATACATGTATTGCGATTCCGAGGAGATAACACTGTCATATGTTCTCTATGAAGCATCGTGTACATGAGGAAGCACAGGTGGTTCAATCCACTGAAAACATGGCAAGATGTCCGGTTTATCAGCGACAGAGTATAGATTGAGACAGCTGCAGAATAATCTCGTGGCTGCGTACGGCACCTGGTATTCTCAGACGGTCACCCATCTAGTAATGACCCAGTTCGACGTTGCTTAACTTCGGTTGTCTCGACGACAACCGGTATAAAACCATTAATAATGAACTACTAGAGTATCCGTCAAAAATGATGGGATACCAGCACACCCAAACTCTTCACCGCCTGCTTCGAGATAATCTTCCGAAACTTAGACTGGGAACACAATGGTACCAGAACAGACAGTGAATACCTTAGTAACCTTAGATTTGCTGACGAAATCGCCCTCTTTGCTAATAACGTTCGAGATCTCCAAATAATGCTTGACAAAGAAAGCAAGGTTGGCAAAAACGTCAGCAAAACGAACGTCATGTACAACAAAAAATATTGTGGACAATAACAATGACTCAAAGATCAAAATTGAAATCGCAGAGCTGAAGAAAGTAAACCACTACATATACATAGGACAACGAATCTCTATGAAACCCTCAAAAGGAGGGAAACTTTCGGCAGTGCAAGCTTGACTTTCAATAACAAGGAAATCCCTGAAAAGAAGGGTATAAAACCAATGCATCCTCCCGATAGTAGCCTATAGAGCACAGACATGGAACCTAACCAAAAGATGGACCAACAAACTGAGAACCATGCAGCGTGTACCAGAGAAAATCATGTTCAACCTTATATGGAGAGATCATAAGACATCAACTTATATTAGAGAAAAGACAGGAGTCCGAGATATAATAGAAACCATAGGAAAACTTAAATGGCAGTGAGTTCGACATGTTGCAAGACTGTTAGACACGCACTGGACATCACGCCAGACAAAATGAATCCCCAGAGATCATATGTGAAATTGTAGCGAATCTTGGAGAAGGTCTATATCCAACAACGGATGCTAAGAGACTGATGAGGATAATATTATTAAAAAAGATACTTTTCAATATAAATGTATTTATTGCTAACAATATGATAAAAGCAACAAAAAAAAACGTTTACTTCGAGGAACATTTTTTTCTGCCGATTTTCATTTCCTATTGTTTTTAAAAAATGGTTTTAAGGCAACAGAAATGGTTAAAAAACGAATTTCTGTTAGATATGAGGAAAAAAACACTTATAATCGCGGAAAATCTGATAAGCCTATATTTTGTTTTCTATTCAATGTCTAGGAAATCAGAGAGATAGCAGAAGTAGCAGTAGTATTGACTTAGATGTGAACACACAGACGCAGTAACTGTTTGCTTTAACGTATGCACATACACACACCCACACATACTAATCTTCGTGTACCCCGTTTCTCTCTTTTTTAAGCTTTGGCAAGCCAGAAACCAACCAACGAACTAACAAAAAAGGATAACTGAATCGTAGAATCGACGAGTCAACGTTTTGGTGTCGAGTGCGTCTTTCCCAATCGTTGGGTGCAGTGTTTCCTATTATTTTTACGAACATTAGTTGTAGTCTTAATATTATCTCGATGTTTTTTCATTCAGATCATGCATTGTCAGCCATCATTGATTTTTGACTCGTATTTTTCTTCCATCTTGACTTTTATAGTTGCTTTTTATCGCATAAACTCAAGATGAAAGAAAGATATTAGTGAAAAAATCAATAGTGGTTGACAATGCTAGATCTGATGAGAAACAAATCAGGATATGGCTGATGGAATTATTATACCAACCACTGACAGTAAAAACTGGTTCAATCTAGACGAAGGCCATAAACTATTTTTAAAAAGGGTTGTAAAATGGTGTGACATTCGGGCGTGGTTCAAGTGTTATACAGAATTTTTTTTAACAAGTCTGATCGTAGACGTGCTAGATTTTTGTGGGGTGGAAATCTGGCAAAGATAGTGTTGGCGATTTTTTTTTTTTAAGTTTAAATCTAAAATTGAGTTAAAACACATCTTAAAACTTTTATATTTTATATATAACTTATTTTCAATAAATTAAGTCTTATTCATATTCATGACAATGATTTCGTTGAATTTTTTGCGTCCATTTATTTTGTTTTATTTTGCTTTTTTTTGTTTTTTGTTTTTTTGTTTGGTTTTGTTTGTTTTTTGCGGTTTAGTTCCGATCCTGAGATAAAGCCCAAAATAGTACTAAAGATATTTATACACCCCTTATCCGGACATTAACCATTATTCTTCCTTTTTTTTTAAATTTACAACTTATAATGATTAGCTGACGATGACCCAAACAAACAGATGTCAGTTTTCTGAACGTTCAAAATCCTTTTCTTGCGCTGAGAGGATCGAAACGAACCGTCCAAGTTTTACTCTCGAGCAAAAATGATTAAGTCTTTCATGCCATTTGTTTCTTCATGAAATACATTTCGAAGAACGAACCCAGCAGTCCTGGCTTCAATGCACTCGGCAAGGGATTTGAATCAAGTGCTACAGAAGTACGATCGGCCAAAAAATATTTCATAAACTAGCTGAATGATGATTGGGTTATGAAGTTGATTCTGTTAAGCCATATTAAATTCCATTTTTTGCCAGGAGAATTTCACTTGGTAATTTACAAACACGACTTCAACAGTACATCTACTACTTTATTATCATTATTGAACCACCGTTGCCATCAAAGATGGCAAAGGGCTATATCCTTTTTCTCTATGTGAGTGTGTGTTTGTGCGCTTGCTAATGGAATTGTTTTTGTCCCAGCACTCCTGACCACAAAACTACAAACTCCACAAGACCCCTACTAAAAACGTTTTAATTATTCCTTCACAACTGAGTGAGGTCTTTTTGCTGTCACGTACTTTTTCATCACATTCAACATCCCGTCGTCACTTGCCTGTAGGTAAGCTCGTAGGCCAATGGTTGTGATTTTGTAAGATAATTCTTACTCGGTCATACTTTCCCACCTCCTTTTCTGGAGAGGTAGAGACAATCTATACTTGAGAGAAAGATCAAGAGAAAGATATCGATAGAAAGACAAGGATATAAATAGAGAGATAGAAAGAGATAGAAAATAATAGACAGAAAGATATATATATATATATATATATATATATATATATATATATATATATATATATATATAGAGAGAGAGAGAGAGAGAGAGAGAGAGAGAGAGATCAGAGAAAGAAAAAGAGAAGGGAAGAAGATAGAAAGGACCACGGATTATGGGTTATAGATTATTGGAATATTTAAATCAATGAATAAAGAGGAAGTAATCCGCTCTACATGTCTCGACTGTTGATCAGGAACTCGTCACTCACAAACACGTAATCGTTCCTCTATACTTAACAAACGGTTCTCTCCCTTTCTTTTCTCCTAATCCAGCTTAGTCACAACATTGTTTGGTGACCCCGTAGCTCGCCTGATAAATATTTGAATGCGAGTGTTGTAATTAAAAAGCCTCAATCAAAACTGTCATCAAGTCTATCAAAATACGTTTCTTCAGTTTTCAAGTTGATCTGGCTGGCTTGCTCTATATTACGTGGACAGGTCGGTAGTAGGTAGAGTATTGAAATTTTCAACATTCACCCCTTATTATGTCTACAAAAAACGATGTCTTTTGTTTTTGAAAATTCCCCGTAAATAATTTTTAGGGAGGGGATCAATTAGCAATATAAGCTTATGCTAAATTGATCACTTTGTGTCCGATAGCATTCACGCTAATTGTATTTCATTTTATTTTTAATTTTGAATTCAGACTTTTTAAGGGATCCCTGTCCAACAAAACGTGTGAGAGATAACTTATTCACTGATCAAATGGCATGCTGCTGAAAGACTTTGGTCACATGACGGTTTCTATTGAGTAACTAACCAGACTTGGTTTTATTTATTTATGTCTTCTTAATTTTACTAACTTTTCGTTGCAAATATTTGGACCGTCAGTCTACGGTAAACAGCGTTGATCGAAGAGAAAGAATCAACTCCTGGCGTGACTCTAACTCGCATCCATTCACCTCCCCAGGATGCCTACCTATGTACAGCAACTGCTTTACCGATCTTCACTGTTTACTAACTGCCGTAGATAGATGGCCTGAGTAGTTGTTATGAAAAGCAGTCAAAATTAAGATGGAAGAAAATACTAATAAACAATGTTGGCTCTCAAACTAAGAACATTGCAAAGCGCACAGAAAAGAATCGTGCCTAACATCGCATGGCAAGATCATGACATCAAAATATATTAGAGAAAAAAAACATGGGTCAGAGATAGCTAAGATGGCAATGGTCTAGTCATGTTGCAAGAATGGCTGATAACCGATGGACATCGCAACTAACTACTTAGATATACAGAGATCATATGCAAAATAGTGGCCGGCAGAATATGGTGTGATGACTTAGACAGGTTCATGGGAATATCGGTGCCACAACGCCAACGAACGAGAGCGAGTCTAACAATGGACGTTAAAAGTCTGCTTCTACTGATAATGATGATGACTATCATAATGCTTCATCTAATAGAAAAAAGCTGTAAGGGTTTCGTAACTCAACCTGTAACAGAAATATAAGCACCCCCTCCGAACAAGAGAGACATGCGTTCGCCGCACTGTTTACTCCCTTTCGTAGACTGATGATCCAGGTAGTTGCAATGACAATCAGTGAAAATTAAGATGAACTAAATTCAAGTAAACAAACTCTGCCGATGCCTTTATCGGTGGGAGTTATTGTGCATGCCCCCCCCCCCGATTGAATCAGTTCTTCCATAACTTATGGCCCACCCTTCTAGAAAATATCATAGAGATTCATTGAGAACTTTTGGAGATATCACGCGGACAATAATGGGCGTATCCATAAATGTAATTGGAAAAAAGATTATAGAAAAATCCATTAACAAATACAAGTCAGAAAATGGTATAATATTTGAGGCATGCTGTACAGACCTTTGCAAGAAGCCCTAAAGTCAGATCATAGATGTGCAAGTTCTTTCCTTGTGTTAAGATCTAGCACATAGTTGTAATGGAAAAAAAGTACGAAAAACATCTCAATTAAAAAATGATTCCTGGGTCGGCCCCTATTGTACCACCTCTTCCGTATCCCATCGCTCATCGTTCCGAAAAAAATTAATCGAAATTCATTCAGTAATCTCGGAGATATCGTGTGGACAGAAGAACGAAAAGACAGACAGATGTGGTCGAATACATATACCTCTTTTCGACCTAATAAAGGAACGAATGATAGTAACTTAATGCTGTTTGTCCAAATCGGGGATCCGACAATCAATTCGGACCTATTTTCATTTTGGGAGCTTCTGATACACTGTTACAACTGCTCAGCCATACTCAATTAAATGAACATTAAGTCGAGTGCCATGCTAAAGTTAAATCGAATAGGATACAAAAAGATTGTAGGTCGTCAGTCTTCCTCTCAATCGTTAATATAAAAATATAGTTCATAACTATTAGAACAAGCAAAAAATCTGCTTTTATTGACAAAGATTGCAGAGGTCATCAAGGATTTTGAGCAGGTGGTCCATATGAACTTATTAAGTTTGCAACTCTTCCAAGTAGAAATGTGTTCGCTTTTCCAAAACCTTTTTTCTATTAACAATTAAATTCTTTAAAAAAAATCATTTTCCAGGAATTCAGCATTCAGGACTAAAACACATGACTAAACATATGCCTTGTTAGGTTTATTTCAATACAAATCTGCTTCGTCTTGCGCAAAATTCCTATTCCTAATTCTCGAAACATGATCAGAAGCAGAAAGTATCTTTGTTCAAATAATTATGTCAAGTAATGTAAATCAATTGAGATTCAACGATGTCGCTTCCATGATGTCAGACACATCGGAAGAATTACAAAATGTTACAAATTGATCTGGGTACGGAAAGTAAAAAAAGTAGTTTTAAAAAAGGGTTTCTAAATGAAGCGTCTCTATGATCATTACATTTTGTCGGACATACACTGTTCAATGCAATGGACATTTACCTAATTTTTATACTTCGTATTTAACCACAGATGTATAAGTGGAGGGTTGTAGCCCAAATACAAAAACATACACGCATATACACACAAACACACACCCATATATATATATATATATATATATATATATATATATATATATGATTGTTTTATAGATATGGTGTGATCCTACAGAATGTACATGAAAATGAGTATTGGAAGGTGGAGTGAAAAACTCAAGAAATACGTCTTACATCTCAAAATTTTTTTATTATCATTCCGTGGGCATAGTCGGATGCATTTTGACGATGGCCAGCCATCTTTTTCAGAGAAATTTTTTTTCATATTCTCCTCTTCAGCATCGAAATGTAAACAGCACATTTTTCTCTGTAAAACCATCGAAAAATATTCTTCCCTGAAAAAGATTGCTGCCCCCCGTCGAAATGTATCGAACTGCACCCACGGAATACGAATAAAAAAATTGTAACACTTATCTCTTGAGTTATTTTGAACTTCACATTCCAATCATCATTTTCATCTACACACACACTCACACATCATCATCATCAGCAGCAGCGTTTTAACATCCGTCGTTGGACATAGACCTTCTCCAGTATTTGCTGCACTTCTCTATCACGGGCGTCGCAGAGCCAGTACTTTCTGAATTTGTCTAACACGTCTCTCCATCTAATATTCTGCCGGCCACGGTTGCGCATGTGATCTTGGGGGATTCATGTTGTGAGTTGCAGTCTCCATCGGTTGTGTGCCATTCTTGCAACATGGCCGACCCATTGCCATTTGAGATTTTTAATAGATTTTTTGATGTCTCTGACTCCTGTCTTCTTCTTGATGTACTGTGCTGTTTTGAAATCTGTCCATGTGAGGTTGATACATATATATATATATATATATATATATATATATATATATATATATATATATATATATATCTGAACATTGGAGAATTTTTTTGCAAATTTTAAACACCTTAGACGGAAATTTCAACACAATTAGATTATTTCCGACAAAAATACCGGATCTATTTGTGCAAATTCCTTATCACATACGCATCATAATGAAAGGTATACATTTATGAGCAAGATCAATTTAAATGAAACTATATATATATATTTTTTTTATTTATATATTTCAACAGATAGATAAGTTCACCGATAAGCATGCAAACGATTTCAAGTTTTGAGTAGAGTCTCAATTTACAAAGTCAGTTTATTCTAAATTGGTCCCTTCGTTTCTGTTTGGCATCATTCATGTGTGTGGGTTGTTTTTTTTTGTGAATTTGGACACTAAGTGGTCACTGCACATCAAAAGTTGAAAGGACTAAATTGTTCATTAATCATCATTTCGCTAATTTTTAATTGATCACTTCCAACACGTTGTCATGCAGCCAAAAGACGTTGGTTACGCGACGGTTTTTATTC
>OY735240.1:24620327-24627827 GCA_963457665.1 Thysanoteuthis rhombus | reverse complement strand
GGTCTGATCCAAAGTTTCGATCCTACCTCGTGGTACTGGATGGGATAATAGATAGCCTATAGCCACACTGGAGAGTTGTCTGTGGATGATACAATATACAATTTACACACATATATATATATATATATATATATATATATATATATATATATATATATATATATATATATAAAGAAATAGAGAGAGAGAGAGTCAGACAGAATAATTATAAATGCGTTTTTTTTTATTAGAAACATTTTTGACCTGATATCCCCTTTATATACGGTGAATATGTCGGTCAGGCTAGACAGCATAAGTGGAATAAACAATTACAAACAGCTAAACGGTCAGCTGGCCTGCTGAAAGCTGAACCACGTAAAGATCTGGACACAGCAGTCCATTTCTTTAATTTTATTTATATGAGAGAGAGAGAGAGAGAGAGAGAGAGAGAGAGAGAGAGAGAGATTAATGAGAGAGACTTGAATAAGGAGAGAGAGATGGAATGCCATGAAGCGTCTCCAAAGCTGTTGAGGGACCTTCTGAATTGATCCACAAATTATATATCCATTAGCTGAGAATCATCATGAGATTCTTCTAAATAATTGGATTAAACTAAGAATGCTCAAGCTCTAGTAACATTTCCGTTGGCAGGGTCTCAAGGGCCTTTAAATATATTGAGAGTGCATGAGTGGTGACAGAAAAATCCGGTTTCTCAGTTTTCATTTTTTTTTAAATAGACCAATTGACGTTACGGCATGGAAATATCAAAGCACAGGAAGTAGTACCTTGAATCGTGTGGTCTCTGATGTTGTTTGGTTTGATTATTGTGGTACAAATCAATTTGACTAAGTATAACCTGAAAATGTAAACACAATGACTCATAAGGCGTGATGTCCATCCGTTGTCTACCATTCATGATCAACTGATCACCATTCGAGTTTTTTAATGGTCTCTATGATATCCCCAACTCCTGTTTTCCTACCTAATATACTACGCTGTCTTGTGGTCTCTCCATGTGATGTTGAACTTAATTCTCTCATGTGCACGTTGCATGGGTGACTATCTGGAGGATGCATTAGTTCTATACCCTTCTTTTTAGTACTAATGGGATTTTTTTGTTTCTGAAGTAGTAAGACACCGAAAAGGATTTTTGAGGAAGTAAGACTTTGAAAAGATTTGTGTAATAACCAAATGATTTTGTTTAAGTAAGACTTTAGGGTTCCCTTGATTGGAAGTTGGGTTTGCTCTACCGAAGGCTTGCCAACCTAGAGCGTATCAAATACAACTAAAGGTGATCTGAGCCTCGATTTAAATAGACTTGTGGTGGTGTTTAAACAGCATACAAAAGGCTAGAGAAAAGTCATACAAAGCTTCCAAAAGTATAATTTGTCATCGTTCTTTATCAAAACGTCAGTCTGGCGCGTCGGAAATGTTTCCGTCATACCTTGACAGGTTCCCAATCCCATTATTGCCTTAATATTCGATGAATATGTTATTCGATTATACTTTTCAATGAGAAATCATTCGTTATGAGCCTCTGAATAATTCTCAATATCCTGCGTGCTGCTTAAATCACCACCATAGGTTAATGTACGTAAAAACAAAAATTACCAGCTGAATAGCCCGAACCAAGCACAAGGTCCGAAATGGATAAAGTAGCGTTGTTTTGATTCATCATCATCATCATCATCATCATCAGTCTTTTAACGTCCGTCGTTGGACATAGACCTTCCCCAGGATTCGCCACAATTTTCTATCATGGGCGTCACAGAGTCAGTATTTCCTGAATTTGTCTAGTTTATCTCTCAAACTTGTGTTCTGTCGTACTCAGTTTCTCATGTGATCTCTGGGATCCATGTAGTGAGCCGTGATGTCCATCTGTTGTCTTTCATTCTTGCAACATGGCCTGCTCATTGTCATTTTAGTTTGTTTGATAGTTCTTATGATGTCTCAGACTCCCGTTTTCTTCCTTTAATGTGTATTAAATGCTGTCTATAAAATACTGTTGATCTTTGCTTTGACTTACATAAATCTATGGCGATGTTTAACTACCAGAGAGACTAAGTATAACCTTTTATTGAGAAGTACAATTAAATAACATATTCAGCATATATCAATACAGAAGCCATCAATTTGTTCTTTAACAGACTGCACACCATGAACTCGTCCAGGTACATCAAAAACAATGCATCCAACTTGCCAAACTTAATAGAGAACAAAAGACTGACGTTTAATTTCATTATTGTATTGATTTCTGATAAATACATTGTTTAATTGTGCTTTCTTTTTCAAATTATACGTTTTGGAGTCCTTGTATGACTTCTGGGGCATCTATGCTGGTTGGACATTACCTAGGTTTATCTATGTCAAAGTAAAGCTTACCAAAATATTTACAAAGGAAAGAAGTAAAACTGATATATGCGTGCAAAGAGACATAACTAAAATTCTCGAATATCAAACCAGATAATCAAGCAACAAAGATCACATTGGAGAAACAACGTAAATGAAGTGCCAGTTTAGTTTTGCAAAGATTTTTCGTGAGGCGATTGTGTTGAAAAAATAACTAAAAAGAGGTATTAAGGGGAAAAAGGTTGGGAAACCGTGTGTTTGAACATAGGGACGTTTTTGTTGGAACTGGGTAATTGCTTTGCGATGTACTGTGTTCGGATGGTGGCATGTGATTGGATGATTAGACTGACCAATCAAATGCAGCTGTTGACCTAATGTGCTATGTATAACAGTCTTCTTTTTTTCTTAACTACCATAAAAACAGTTCCCTGAATGCCGAGAGCTTTTTCGTTCTGACCAAATTTGAGTCGGTTGATAGCGTTCGTGAGAAAGCAAGGATAGAGAGAGTGGACGGTTTGGGGGGGAGGAGTTTTTTTCTAATCCAACCTGCGTCGTATAAGTAATTTTTCATCTATTTTAGAATCAATACCCATGATGAAGAAAATTGGAAGTACATGAAAGACAAGGAATGAAAGGAAAAAAAAGAATAAAAGGTAGAAAGCAAGCAGACTATACAATGCTTTTAATTCAGATTTCATTTATTTTGTTTATTCCTTGTTCATTTGCTAAAGAATTATGCTGAATTTTGGACGATGTCTTTCGTTTTATTTTTGATGCTATGATTATCTATTTCAGTTTCGGGCGTTTTAACGGGGATTAGATCGAAAAAACAATTGAAAACAAATAATTTTACTATAGAAACAAATATTGACAAATAGAGTCTGTTCTTTTTCTCGGTGTTTTTTTTTAATGAAAAAATGTGAAGTTGTGTTTGCCTATGATGGCGATAGTCTGAGAAAGACAGAAATTAATGAGTTGGCCACAAAATATTTAATGGAAAGTTTGGCTCAGTGGAACAACAAAAGAATTAGGCTGTAACGAAGGAACGGGAAAATGTCTGCAAGCCATGATGGGATTGATTAATTTTTGAAACTAGAAAAAAAAGATGATAAATAAATAAATGACTTCATTCGCCTTTTGGTGGGCAGCAATCACTGGAGAAGTCCCGATTTTCATTAAAGTTACCATTCAAATTGAACCCCACTAAAAAAATCTACGGTGGGGGGCGAACTAGGAAAAAAATAGAAAAAATTGTTTCTCTTGACATCATCATCATCATCATCATCATCATCATCATTCTTTCATCGTCTGTCGGTGGACATAGACCTTTCTCAGGATTCGCCACACTTCTCTATCGTGGATGTCACGGAGACAGTACTTCTTGAATTTGTCTAGCTCGTCTCTCCATCTGATACTCTGCCGGCCTCGGTTGCACATGTGATCTCTGGGGATCCATGTTGTGAATCATGGTATCCATACGTTGTTCTTGCAACATGGCAAACCTATTGCCACTTCAGAGTGGATTCTATAATGTCCCTGTCTTCTTCTTGATGTATACTAAGGATTGAATGCTAACTTTTCTGCCCTCAATTTCCGTTGGTGGGGACTGTACGCGAGATACTTACACATATATATGCGTGGCCAGCCAGCCAGATCAGCTCAGAAACTGAAGAATTCTATGTCGATAGTCTTGGTGATCGCTTTTGCTGGTTGTTTTAATCCGGATGAATTGGAGAAAATAATGTGGGACGGGAAAATAAAAATACATCGTAGCTGATAGCCAACTGTGGAGCAGAAACATGGAACCTAACCCCAAAATTATCCTTAAACTGGAAACTATGTAATGTGCAGAGGAGACTATCGTGCTCAACATTACATGGAAAGATCACAAAACAGCACTGTATATCAAAGAAAATACAGGAGCCAAAGATATCACAGAATCCATTAAAAAACTCAAGACTTAATGGGCTGGTTATGTTGCAAAAATGTCAGAAAACTGCTGGTCGTCACAGCTCACAAAATGGATCCCCAGGCATCACATGCAGAACTATGGTTAGCAGGAAAAAGGATGATGTGACGAATAAGAGAAGTCCAGAAAGCATTGGCTCCGCGATGCGAATGATAGAGAAGCTGAATGATGAAAATAGGAGGCTGGTTTATTAGAACCTACCAGTGAATTGAAGTGTCCTGTCACATATAATCTAAATGCAGTAGATAAATTTAATATTAGAATGGCGACAGCTTTGTTAAAGGGAAATCAAATTCAAGCAAGCGTATCAGTTTTAGAAATATTGATAATTGAAAGCTTTTATATCGGAAGGAAATATTGACGGCAACTGTCTTGCTTTCTTCATTCAGTTCGTCTAGCATTTGTTGGAGATCACAAAGGTTCTCTGCAAAAAAGATGATGACGTCTACAAATCTGAAGTTGCGTCGGTATTCGCCGTCTATGCAACGTGCCCATGGATGAATCGTGTTCAATATCACGCGGATATATCACAAGACAGCACAATATATTAGGGAAAAACAGGGGTACGATATATCATAGAATCCATCAGAAAACTCATATGGCAATGGGCAGGTTATGTTACAAGAATGCTGGATAACTACTAGACATTACAACTCACAACGTAAATCTCCATACGGTTTTGGAAGATAGGTAATATGATAAGGTCTTCATCAGTGGACATAGGACATACAAAGAAAGTAGGTATGCGCTGCACCCCCCAAAAAGATTGATTGACGGACCCATGGAGAGATAGATAGGCTGAGATAGATAGATAGATAGATAGATAGATAGATAGATAGATATGAAAAGACAAGATAAACAGTAAGTTACTTTGAAAATACTGAAACATACATTCAACATTAACATCGGTTTGAAAATACTTGGCAGATATAGGAAGATACTCGATTGTAGGTGTGTGGCTGTGATGTACTACTCCCGCAAACCATTACCACTGGAATCTTCAGAAGAGACCCCCTCCCTGCCAGTAAGGATTGAATACAGTAAACGAACAAATTGATATACGAAACAAGTTTGGTACCCATTGCAATATGGAAAGTGCTGTATAGTTGTTCGTTGTTTACTTTAGTCTGACACAAGGCCAGGGAAATGGGGCACCAAGTGAGGCTCCAAATCGCTATACGAGTAAAATGGTCTACGAAAAAAGCTTGCCATCTATTGCTATATGGTAAGAGCCATATACAGTCTGACACAAGGCCATGAAATTGGTGGGGCATAGAGTATGGATCGAACTCACGTCACAAGTTTTATTTCGCCCTAAGCTACAGAAGTTAGATTGAACTTGCTTCACAAGCAAATTATTATACGAAACAGGCTTGCTGTATATTGCTATACGGCAGGCTCCCTATAGTCATTTAGTAGACTTAGGTCAGTTGGGTACAAAACTGCAGAACTTTGGCGCCCAGTGATGGCCAAACTCACTATCATTATGCTGTGGTAAGCGCTAGGGTGATTTCTCTTATGATTTATGGTATTACTAAGGAACATACATGATCAACTCAAATGTTGCAAGTGATGATCACTGTAGCTTTGTATTGTGTATATAATGGATGAATTCGTACGTATATCCACTCATTGATCACAAGGTCGTAATTTCAAATCACAGTTGGGAAATGTTAACTTCATATATTGATTTGGTTTAACATGACGTGATAGACAAAAAAATGAAGAGTTTCCTCCCCTAAATTGGGTTTGTTCATATTGCTGTACTTGTTACGAGGGAAAACAAAGCCGAATCCAATTTGAACAGGAGTTTGACAATGATTTGTTGAAGTCACCCGAAAACTTTGAATTTGAGAAAAATTGGGAGCCCACATGAATTGACTGCTGAAATGTAAATTCGTTCACTGAATACGCAAGTGATTATTCCGCAGATATCCATCACTTTTCGAAAGTTCGCTTAACGTCACTTCTTCATCTTTTACGAAATAGGACGAAAAGTGAAACGTGTCGGGCGTTTATTTTGAAGAGAGTCTTCATGGAGACAAGGCATAGTTTCTTCCTTTTTCATTACTACAGCCGAATCACCTGTACCACCCCAACCTCTAACGATCCAAACTCACATATCTTTATCACAAAATTGGGGTCAAAATGCCCCCCCCCCAATGAATTACTGGTAGTTGGTCCTTCGCTTTATAGCATTTCGACTTTGTTAAGATTTTTCGATCGGAACTCTATTTTCGGATGGGGATGTCAATTTTGACAGGCTTTCTCAATTTTCCGATTCTGGAAGTAATTCTCGAATTGAAAAATTTTTTTTTAAATTGAAAACCAAGAAAAAAATCAAATAAAAAACATCTAAATCGGCAACCAATCTTTCGGATAACAGGGAAAACCTGTAAATACTTCTTCGCTTTAAGCCATTTCGGCTTAGAATGTATTGACTCATTGCCAGTCTCTCAATGCCCTTTTCTGTGCCATTGTATAAGTTAGTATTCATATCGTGTTCATATTGCTTTTAATCAGCTTACTACGAAAAGGTCAACCAAAACAAGGGTTTCTTCCGCTTTTAAGCGGGTCTGGCTGGCTATGTATCATGCGTACAGGCTGCACTAATGGAGCTTGAGGGCTGAAAATATCTACTCCTCATTGTGTCTAAAAAATTTCAGTTTTTACCCACCCCAATATATTTTTTTTGGTTCGATTTGCAATGTACGTTAATGCTGAATCGGTCCCTCAGATTTTGTCTGGAGGCATTTTTGGATGTTTTTTCTTTGAAAATTTGGACTTTTATTTCAGTAATCGGTACACAATAAAAGATAAGAGAAGTGACCTATTCATTGATCACCCTTTTTTTCCTTATTCTCTTTAAATCACCCCCAATACGGCATATTGGCCAAAGGCGTAGATCGAGTGACAGTTTTTATTGAGTGACTAACCAGGCCTGTTCATTTTACAACCAACTCAGCATGTCGTTCTCTGGAGTTGGAACTATAGAGGTTTTTTTTCAGATTTATGCTCGATTCTTTGTATGCCACCATTTTGACAGGCCCAACAAAAGACGAAGTCCTTCACTCACCAACAAAATGGCGGACATTGACGTGTTTTCATTTCACATGTCTTTGTCCGAGAGACTTCTGGCTATGATATCTTAGTTTCAAATTTCTTATGTTTTCCTTTAGGCAACTGGATGGGCGTAGGCGAAT
>OY735240.1:24555327-24615327 GCA_963457665.1 Thysanoteuthis rhombus | reverse complement strand
TCTGCCTCGCGGTACTGGATAGGATAATGGAAAGTCCATAGCCACACTGAAGAGATGTTATAGATCGAAACAGCTGTCTGTGGATGACACAACAATAATATATATATATATATATATATATATATATATATATATATATATATATATATATATATATATATATATATATATATATATATATATAAGGAAGAGACAACTCGAAAATATCCTGTGAATGTAAGGGTGCGAGTTACTCCAATTGAATAAAAAAAGAAAAATGATTCTTTTATATTGTTACAGTCAGCTTAGTCACTCGATAGAATCTGTCACGTAACCAAAGTCTTTTGGCAGCTTTCCGTGTTCGGAGTGATCAATTAAAAAAATTAACAAAAAGGTTGATCAATGAATAAGTTACCCCTCCCCCTTCTGTTGGGTCTTGATTACTAAAAAAAAGTCTGATTTGAAAAAAATTTAAAGATAAATAAGCGTGAACACTTCCGAGCACGAAGTATGGGGCCAATTTAGCATAAACTTACATTGTGAATCGAACCTTCGCTAAAAAAAACTATTTTTAGGTGTAATTTTAGAATAACAAAGACATTAAGCGGAGAAAAATTTTTCAGTTTTCAGCCTTATGGCTCCATTGGTGCAGCCAGTATATACACAGCGAGACAGGCAGATAGACAGACAGACAGACCCAATTGAAAACCTAACAAATTTTGTTGATGTGAAGTACCTCAATGTTGACAGTCTGTTTGACGGATTCTGACGATAGTAAATTATTTATTACAGTATCTGGAGGAAAAGCCATGTCGAAGGCCAGATTTTCTGCTAGTTATTATAATTACCCATTTCTGTATTTCTGACAATGGGGAGGGCCTAGAATCCGATAGAGTCCTTAATCTGTGAAAAGTAGTTAGAATTATCAGCTGCAAATCGTTTGATTAATTAAAGTTTTTACAGAAGCGGACCAGGAAAATATTTGTCCAAGGTTATTACGAGTGCTGGGTAAACATGGAATTCTGACAGGTGGTTTGTGACGATGCTCTGCTGTGATCGTATTGATTCGTTGAATTAAGAAGGTTTGGGGCGTCTTCAGCCCACTGCTTCATGATTAATACGTAAGCATTCGAGAGGCAAACAGGCTTTGTGTATTAGAAACCATCAACCGAAACTGTCAACATTGGTTTCTTCATTTTTTAAATTGGTCTGGCTGACTCAGTGTGTATGTAAGTATGTATTACGCTTACAGGCCGCGCCAATAGAGCTAGGAGGCTGAAAATTTGAGCATTTATTCATTGTAATATTTAGAAGAAAACTTATATCTCGTTTTTTAAAAGTCCCCTTTAATAGGCTTTTAATGGGGGGGTCAATTTTCAATGTAAGTTTCACCTAAATTGATCCCTTAGTTTGTGTCCAGCAGCGTTAACAATTGTTTGTTTGTTTTTCTTTCTTTCTCATTCGGAAATTCAGACTTTTTTTAGTGTTCACTGCCAAACTTATGCATTGATTCACCCCTTTTTCAATTTTTTTGATAGATCATCCCCAACACGGCATGCTGCCAAAACACGTTGGTCACGGTTTCTATCAAGTGACTAACCAGCCTGTCTATTTGTGGTCATTAGCAAACATAATTTGTAGGAAGTAGATACAGGCAGATAGAATGGAAGTGTCTTTGAGAGTTGCTTAAACGGACATTTTGATGGGGGCAGAGGAGGAGGAAGAGGAGGAAGTGTCGATAGCGAAACAGTTGGCAACCCAGATGAGATAATCTGCGTTCACTTAACACTAGAGCCTTTGAGGAAGGCATTAATCCATCTATGGATAAAATAGCAAAACTGGGAAAGTCCACCCTTTCGTCCAGCGCCGTGAGAGCCTGGGAACAGACAGAGCAGGGAATGTGTTCTCGTAAAGTATGGTCAATGGGGTTCCGATGAAACTTCGACGGGTCTAGCGAGCCTGGAAGTAGATTATAATAAATTCTCACGTCTAATAACTTTGGGACCACCACGATTGTACAAGCAGATGGATTACAAGAGAAATTTGAATTAAAAAGGGGAAAATGGAACATTATATTATAATAGCCGCATTTTGTCTGTCCGTAACGATAGCATTAATTCCTGACCACTGACAATCCCTTCCTTTAACCATACATGCTTGGGTTTTACGTATGATACTACTTATTCGACCCGTTTATTATATGTAAAATAGACTTAAAGGCGACAAAGACCCAAAGTGGTGTTACTCACTCCTCCTTGTGCTTGTTCACCCAGAGCTAAGGGGGTATGCCTTTCCAAAGGGCAATAGTGTGAAGAGAATACAAAATATCCCAGCCAGAGTTTTAATTCGGCTCGATGAGTTCATTTTCTGTGTTGTTACTTCGGATCAAGATGAATGAAACATTAGTATTAAAAAAATCAATAATCATGGTTGACAATGATTCCATCTGATGAAACAATAGTTCAAAAATATTTTTTCTGCCCAAAACTGTCATCAAAGACTGTCAATATATGTATGTATCGTACGTAAAGACCGCACTAATGAAACTAGAGTGTTTAAAATTTTAACATTTACTCCTTATCACGCCAAGAAAGGACAGATTTTTTTGTTTTGAAATCACCTCCTAAATAAGTTATTGTGGGGCTCCAATCTCCAATGTAAGTTTATGCTAAATTGGTCTTTTTTCAGTGTCTGGCAACATAAATGTTTTGTTTTTTTTTGTTTTTTGTCTGTTTGTTTGTTTGTTTTTTAATATTGAGAATTTTTAGTGATCACTTCCCGACAAAATGCAGGAGAAATAGCTTATTGGTTGATCCTCCTTTTATCGGATTTAGTTATTGATCATCCCCAACATGGCATGCTGCCAAAAGAGGTTGCTTGTGTCTCGGTTTTTAGAGTGACTAACCTCTTTCCTGTTTTCCTTTTGTCATGTTTCTGTTTCATTTTACCGATTACTGCCGTCATACCAAGCTGGTACGAAGGAAAATAAGACAAGAATTCAATACCGAGGAGGTTATGACCAAACTGCATTTGACACACTGGTTCTCGTACGGTCGAGCTTGTTAGTATCAAGATGGGTGACCGTCTGGGAATACCAGGTGCCATAAGTAGCTTGGGGTCATGTAGAGATCCCCCATGGTGATACCATGGATCCTCCCAAGGAGATATTCACACTATGCTCTATCACGCAAGCCAAAGGCCTGGACTCCTTCTCTGAACCCTCTGTCTGGTCCGCGAACGACAGGAATTAAATGAATGAATCTCGAAAGGCAGCAGATCTTGGTTATTGCTACACTTAGTCGAGACAATAATAATAAGGCGACTGAGTCAGTATCCTCCGTTGAATTGTTCATGTTTTGCTGCTACAATAAACTGGGGAACATTAATTTCGTCTCAATATGCATACAGCATAAACAAAATGGCGGCACTTCCGGTAGCTCTGAACAACACATTTATTTCATTACTAGCATTCATTATTTGAAATGTCTGTTGCTACAAGATTGAAGGAAACCAAGCAGCTAATAGAAAATTATTATAACTCAAGACGGATTACGAAAGGTAGTGGGGTGATCATGTTGGTGGAGTTATGACGAGTGTGCAACATAGGGTTACGGGGAGTGGGGTAGAGAAAGGCAAAATACCACCTTAAAGTGATTCCAGTTTTGAACCCGGGAGGCAAATACACCAACACCCCCATTAACGTCGTGGTCAGGTTTCTGAAAACCACGAGTTTAACTGAAACAATGTTAATTGATTTGATCATAGACACAATTATATAAATAGAGATCATTCGATTTATTGCTTTGTAGGAACTAACTTATGTCGAGTGAGAAAAATTACATAATTCACAATTCACACCGACAATATTTTATAATATCGAATATTTATATCTTTTCTTTCAACGACGTTATAACGAGACTAAGTTAAATGGGACGACGTTATTGGGGGAGTTGGAGTCATTAGAAACCATCAACCAAAACTGTCAACATAGGTTTCTTTAGTTTTCAACCTATTCTGTCTATCTACCTGTCTGGCTACATATGTATGTATGTATGTATGTATTTATGTATGTATGTATGTATGTATGTATCACGCGTATAGGCCGTATTAATGGAGCTAGGAGGCTGAAGATTTTCTGTAGAAATAACTTATTCATTTAAATTCATTAAAAATTATTTTACTCTAGGAATTTTAAACTTTAGACAGCATTAACTTTTTTTTCTGGACAAAGCTGCAAAAATCTCATATCTTAAGAGATCTAGAACCCAACTGAAAAATATACAAGACTGACTGCTTGAGAGGAAGATTGAAGTGTTTAAATCTTACTTGGGGTGTATAAGTAAGCAAGGATCAGTACCTGAACAAGTACTATTTTGATTATTCAATAATGATCGACGAAATACAATATCTATAAAATGTGAACAATTTGCCGGTGATTATAAATTGTACCATGCAAATCTGTTGCCGATTCGTTAAGTAAGAGCACATGAGGACCCAGACAAATTGATGCTATAGTCAATAGAATGCTTATTAGGTTTTAATGAAGGTAAATGTAAGGTGTTACATATAGGAAATGGAAATCCATGTTGCAATTAGCGTATGAGCGATAATATACTTTTGCAATGAAAAGGATCTTAGTATCATGATAACAATCAACTTCAACATATGTGCTGCTAAGATAATTAGTGTGCTAGGACTGATTAAACATACTTCTTCGTAAATAAACGAGGACTCATTCCTTATAATACATAAGAGTTCTGCATCTGTCATTTCGCACCTCAAGTAATGGGTACAGGCCTGGTCATCATACTTAGAGAAATACCTTTTTTTAATATCTAGAGATGTGCAACTGAGTTAGTATGAGAATTAAAAAGTATAAGTTATGAGGATAGTTGATAGAGTCGAGGCTATCATCATTTGAAAATAGGAGAGATCGTTGGGGGTCTTGGTAGAAATATTTAAGATTATGCGTTATTTAGAACTAGTACACCCTGATGTATTTTCTTACTAAGAGGAAAAAGGACTGAGAGGCCACACATATGGTAGAAGTAAATAGAAGTAGACTGGATATCAGAAAATTCTCTTTTGGCAATAGCGTGGTGGGACTAAGGAATAGATTATCGGAATATTTAGTGCTATCAACAGATAAAATATTTTGAGAAGAATCATGGTGTTTATGACACCACGGCGAGTATATATAAGGCCCTAGATATTGTGTAAATATGAATGTTATAACGTGTACTTGTATATAGAATTTATATTTTTTCTCACTGAAATGAATGCTCAAATGTTTAAACATAAGTTAAAGGTTAGTTCTGTGTCCCATGTTTAATGATCTCTGAAACACACTGGAATATTTATAACTCTACAAGTCGGTACAGGGTGTCAGGTTGTTGACCTCGGATCAACTTCTGTTCAGAAAACAAAGAAATGAAATAATCAATCAGGTGATAACTGAGTGAAAGAGATCAGACACCGGCTACTGGTGACAAAGCAGCGAAATAGCACTATTTACAGCTGAAAAGGATTACTCTATTTTTCGCTACAGGCTTACTGGAAACCAGCTCAGATAACGAGTCAAAAGCTTTAAGGGAAGAACGCTGGAATTAAATCCTAGTTTATGGCCGGGCGTTGAATTTTAAAATAGAGCTAGCGACCTTCTTGAGCGTAACATCTCCTACCCACTCGTCTAATTAGCAAGGAAAGATCGTGCGATTAATCAAACGACAGCTGTGACGATTAGCATGATACCTTTAAGGGATTGGCTATTACAACTTCATTGTTGGTAAGGAAATGAAAAACAACCGTGACGTAGCTACCCTGACCTGGGTATACAACCAAACAAAAAGACTTAAACTCAGAATTCGCGCTTTTCTTTATGTTAAAAGAATACGTTTAAGAATCGTTCATTTCCATTTGAATTTATTTTTGTAAAGAAAATTGTAAAAAACGATTATTAAGTCCCATCATCATGAAATCTCTACTCTTAATTTTTGATTTCTAAATCTTGGAATTTGGAGACTGTCTTCTAGACTCCATATACTTTGGTCATCAGAGATTTGAACCCAGCTTCATTTTGCATTGCACGTTAGAGTTTTATAATCGACAGTTATTTGTTTTTTGTATTCCTTCCATAAATCTTAATGATATTTTTTACATCCATTCTAAACAGGACTTTTTAAAAAATTGTGTTCAATTGTGTTATGTGAGCAATGTATTTTGGATGTTGAGATATGCAGAAATTTGAGATGGAGGCAATAATTTGCTGTAATTTCTCATTCGAGTGTATGAAACTCCAGTTCTCGGTTGAGATAGAATCTTCGATTTCCTCAGTGCTTTCTTGCTCTTATAGCCTTTTTCGGCCATTATTTTTAGAAACCTATTGCTTTTTTCAGACGCTAATACATCTTGGTGCTTTTGTGCTTCCGTGGCTCAGGGCACATCCGTGTTACAAAGCACCATACGTCACCGGTCGTCATATATGAAATGTCAACGCTTAGAAAGAAACGGTAAATATCTATTCAAAATTATTTACGTTCAGTGGTCATAAATTCACTAAAAGCACAATCATGGTGTCCCTATAACTGAATATTTTATCACAGTTATGAAGTGAAAAATTCTTGATAAGATGACGATCTGTGAGAGAAATTTTAATAAGTAGAATGCTGCAAGACTTCATATTCCAATTCTCTAAACTTAGACACAGACAGATGAAAGGTGTGGGGTCTGGGACTGTCATGGCGATTTTCTTTCAATCAGTTCTTGTAGGACCCAATCTCAATATTTCAATCTTTCTTATTGCCTTGAGATGACGAAGTATGGTGGCCTTTGAAGTCCTAAAGTCTTCAGAAAGTGCTCGAACTATTGTTCGTTGGTCATTGACCATTGCTGACGATAATTCTTCATCTTTAAGAACAGATTTAGTCCTACCTCAGGGTTTATTATCAGTATCCATTTTCCCAGATCTAAACCTTTTGAACCTTAATTGAATATCATGTTATTTTTTTGTGGGATTTTATCCTCATTTTGATTCATTTTTTTAACAAAACATTCCGGCCGTTGTACTCTACGATCTTTTTCAAGTGATGAATGGGTGTTTTCTTTTATCATTGGGACGGGGAACGCCCGACTTCTCAGTCGCATGGGGCCGTTCGCATTTATTGCCAAATATCGAGTTTGGTTTCCACAATTGTTAGCTGCAATTGATGTAAAAAGAATCTTTGGTTGTTTGAAGTTGATACCTCGAGGGGGCTCAAAAAGAAAATCAAGCAGAAATTACAAAACTGAATTGTTTGCTCTACAGTAGGGGAAACTCGAGATTTTTCATTGACCTTATCAGCAGCTTGAACAACATTGCTATACGTACGTCCTAATTCGGAATCGTTCTGGAAGATTATTCTAACGTCTTGGGTAGACAGCACTGCTGTTAAGGGACCGGAAACCACTGATAATAACGAACAGAAAAAATGCAATCATATTAGGAACAACCTTTGTTGATTATTGCTCGAAGGCAAGAGTACAAGAGACATCGATATGTTTTGGAAAGCAAATTATTTCTTTCTAATTTTCGTAGTCCATTTTTATTTCCTCTGCCTCGAGGAAAATGTTTTCTTTTACCGGGAGAGATTATTATTATTTATTACCATGCTATTGCACTAAATATATTAGTATTTTCCAGGCGATTCTTTTTGTTCTGTAAGTGCTCCATAATAGGCTCACATACTAAACGGCTTTGTCGAAGAATAAAACAAAACAAGTATGATTAGTCAGTCAATCTGAACAAACAGACACGTGACCAAAATCTCTTGGTAGCATGCCGTGCTGGGGGTGAAAAATTGGAAGGGGTAATCAATGGATAATTCACTTCTCTAGCCTTTTGTTACGCGGTGATCTCTTTTTTATTCAAAATTACCCAATACAAAGCCCAGGGGTCATTGTAGTTATAGGGTTGGAGTAATTTCAGGTTCATAAGATATATATTCACCCTGGATTTGAAAAGATATATATATATGTATATGTAGGACTTTCGGGGAAATTTGTTCCACAAAACAACCGTTCGTGTAAAGAAGCTGAGTGGAAATTGCAACGGGAACGTTGAATGGTCGGAAAGTGTGGATAGGATTCACTAGGGATAGCAAATTGTGTTCTGACCGGCCCTAAAAAACCCTCTCCCCGGTGAAACCAGGTAATGGAGCTCCTCTGAACTCTTTTCACGAAAATATCAATAAAGTGCCAGGCTCGCTACATCACGTCGATGGGAGAGTATTTGGAGAGATGTAAATAGCTCATCACCAATTAATCCATGCACTTGATTTTGCACCCTATCGAGGCAAGATAACAGCTGCTGGGTGCAGCCTGCTCAAATGTATGAGCAGTATTCCGTTTTGAATAATATCTGACTCTTGTAGAGATACGAAATATCAGGTTGGGCCAAGTATTTTATAATAAACCTACCATTTTTGCCGTGTCTAGGGTAACAGATCAGGCATGGAAGTTCCTCTTCTGGCGTGAATTTAAGGCCAAGATGTTTATCAAAGTATGGGACCTCCTTGAGAGTGGTTACATCCAGCGGGATCGGGGTAAATTGAGGTATCTTACGATGATGATGGAAAGACAGAAGCCTGGTTTTAGTTCTGTTGTATGACACAAGCCACTTTTCCCTCCGATTAACTGTCAAAGATAGATCTGAGGAAAGATCAGATGCAATTTTCTGATGGTCAAAGTCCCCCAAAAGAATGCTTATAGAGCGTGGAATCATCGGCAAAGATAATATTTTTTCCAAGTCCAAAAACAAACAAACGTGAAAACTACTAGATACAAACTAAGGTGCTAATCTAGCACAAACTGACCGTCAACTAAAAACCTACTTGAGAGGGGATTAAAAAATCGATGATGACAACAACAACAACAACAACAACAACAACAATAATAATAATAATAATAATAATAATAATAATGATAATAATGATGATGATGATGATTACGACGACGACGAGATTTCGAAGGAAATAAGAAAGGTTGGAAAAGGTAAAAAATCCATAAAAATTAAGGTATTATTCTTTGGTAGATTTATCATTGAAACAGAATCAGGGAATGATAACAAACATAATAACTATGATAATAGTAATAATGTACTACTAATGGTATTTAAGATAGAATAGGATCTGATTAACAATCGGATGAAGAAACAATCAATTCATTCTTCAGCTGACACAATTTTCAGGACGAAACCAACATGGCGACCGAATCAATAATTTCCCTCGTTCTTCGCTTCACTATTCCTTGTCAGAAACATCGTTTTAATGAGTTCCTTTACTTTTTGCCTGACTCAAAATAAAATCTGTATCAAATCGGAAGCATCACAGGAGCCATTTTTTAAGCCGTTATTTCCAGCATTTAATAACATCGAACATGCTAAGACGCTTGGCTCTTTAATCGTTTTTAAAATCATTCTGAACAAAGGCAAAAGAACGGGCCACCGTCTTTGTTGTTGTTGTTGTTGTTGCTATTATTATTAGTAGTAGTATTGTTATTATTATTATTATTATTATTATTATTATCTTCTTCATCATCATCATTATTATTATTATTATTATTATTATTATTATTATTATTATTATTGTTTTAATTAATTTTTGGTCACAGCTGGAGACTGAGTGACAGCAAGTAATTATTATTATTATCATTATTATTATTATTATTATTATTATTATTATTATTATTATTATTATTATTATTATGCCTGATTCCATTTCAATGATGAATCTACAAAAATGAATACCTTAATTATTATACATATTATTTACCGCTATTCACCTATTTTATTTTCTATGAAAAAGAGTTTTTGCATTATCATCATATATAAGTGGGTGTACATAGAAAATACAGTGCTTCACGGTGATTCCGAGTTCCATGGAAGTAAGTGCAATCCTTAGTCTATCTGATGATTGTATTCACTGGATTCAGGAATTCATTTTTGATTATGAAATATTTTTGCATTTTTTTTTTTGCTTTTCTTTCGTGCATTACTATATTCGTTCCTGTCTGTCCACATGATATCCTCAAAAATTCATGATAAATTTCAATGGGATTTTATGGAAGAGCTAGCAATAGGTCACAAAAGTGATTGAATCCTTGACGGAATACATTCACGATGTCATAATTGGAATAGATGTACATACATTGTCGTCCATTTAAATTTCAAAGTAACCACCCTCAAAGTTCTTTGGAAAACTGGCAATAATTTTTTTTCCGATCTGTATGGTTTTTAGATATTGATTCAACTTAGTCGCCAAAATTCTACACAAAAAATGTTCACTTCCACATTCCAATAGTTTTTTTTACCAATTATTCGTCATTTTTGACCATGTGATATCTGCAGAGAGTCATTAAATCTGAAATTCATTGCATTTCACAATGATGAACTTGGAGCACTTCAGCGACAATATTTGTATCATTATTATGGATTTGGTGGGTTTTAGATAAAAACTGACTGAAAATACTGAAAATACCAAAAATACTACAATTTTGAATGTGCCGTAGAAAAATTTCCCCAAACATTTGGGTCTTGTTTTCTTTTCTGTGATTGTTCATGAAATTTTGCAACTTTTCATGCAAAAATCATTAATGGTGTATTTACTTCCTGGTCCAACTCTAATTTGACAGGTCTATTTCGCAAGTTCTCAAACTCACGCCAATTAATTCAATTTATAAAGACATTGCAGCAAATGTCAGTTGAGCTTGCTACTGCTGCTTCTTTAGATTGCAAAATAAAAGACTTTGGTCACACCATTAGATTAAATAGTGAGGGGGCTTAATGCCAGGAGAAATGTTGCATTAGCTATCGGGGTGGCTTCGCTTTCCACTGATATGTTCCTCGAAAAGACTTTTTTTGGATTGTCTGAAATCATCAGAGGAAGTAATTATTATTTCCTCAACTAGAGCAGTGCCTGTTTCAAAGGAGCATGTTGGGAAGGAGTCGGATATGATGGTGTGTATAGTAGCCTGCTACAATTGTCCTGTGAAATAATTCTGAATAAAATACACGTCCGTACCAATTATTAGTAATTAGCAGTAAGTGACGGTCGATGCAAAATGTATTTTAAACAGCGAAAGTCAATATTAATAGAATGATGATGATATCATCGCCAGTAATTAGTCACAAGATTAGAGACGCGTTTCATTGGTAATGCCAGGAGAGGCAGAGTATCCCAGAGTTTTCATTTGATGACCGACATAAAGCTAGCGTTTTAAAGTCATGTTTCAGCAGTGACGTTAAGAGAGGCAGATCATCCTTGCGCTTCCGTCCAATAGCCCACATGAATATAGCGTTATAGAGATATATTTATTATATTAGATTTCTCGAGAAACCCTGATCAAAACAATTTCAAACCCTTTACTGACCACTTATATATCTGGCAAATGTTTATTTCGTTCGATGGCCAGTTCTGTGTACCCACAGATTTCTTCAATCATAGTGAGACAGGTCTGGTTAGTCACTCAATAGAAAGTGTCACATAACCAACGTCCTTTGGCGACAAACTGTGTTGTTGGAGATCAATTTAATATTGGAAAAATGGGTGATCAATGAATAAGTTATTTCCTTCGCCTTTCGTTGGACCACTAAAAACGAGTGTGGACATAGCTGAACGCAAACTAAGAGACTTATTTAGCATAAGCTTACATTGTAAATTATCCCCCAAAAATGGGGGGGCGAGAAAAAGAAACGTTTTTCTAAACATATTAAGTGGTAAATACTTGAATTTTCAGTCCTCTAGCTCTATTGGGGTGGTATTACGTGCGATACATACATGCATAAGCAGCCAGACAACCGATGGACATCGTGACTCACGACTCACGACATGAATCCCTGGAGATCACTTGCGCGACTGAGGCCGGCAGAATACTAGATGGAGAGACTAGCTAGACAAATTCAGGAAATACTTGCTCCGTGACACCTATGATTGGGAAGTGTTGCAAATCCTTTGGAAGGTCCGTGTCCAACGACGGACGTTAAGAGACTGATGATGATGAACAGCTGAAAAAATCGCTCATGTTTCTGCAACTGATATTCCGAGGGCGTCAGAACGAGCCTGAACGTCCCCTTACGCGTCCCTACGCGTAGTGATACCAAGTGAAAAGCTACTGCATACGTTACAAGGAGATGGAAATTATCAAAACATTCAAGAAAAAGAAACAGATCCTGTTCAAAACCTGCGACGTTGTTTACATAATTTTAGATTACGATTATTTAATCGAACCGAATTCGATTGGTTGAAGAGAAATAAATGGGGTTCTCAACAGAGGAAAAATCTGTGAACCTAATAAGAGAGGGTGGGGCAACAAGAGATAGAAAAAAATCAATCAACTGAAAAGAAAGAAAAAGACAAAGAAAGAAAGAAAGAAAGAAAGAAAGAAAGGAGAGATAAGACTGTCTCTGTCTGTCTGTCTGTCTGTCTGTCTGTCTCCCCCCTCTCTCACTCAACCTCTTTCTACCCTACCCTTGGATCACTCTCCCTCCCCCATGAAACGCAATTAAAAAGAAAGCAATCAGCGAGAAATAGAAAGAAGAAAATTCGCTTGCCTTGAAATGATTGACAAGATGATGCATATCCTCCTCCAAAGCGATGGTATACATTTTTTTAATTAAATTACATATCTCATCCAAAATGTTACTTGTTTTATGTCTATTCATTCACATTAACTATTGAATCATATTTCAACATTTCTAAAATAAATACGGATTTTTTCCAGAAAGTAACCAACATGAGAACAAGAATACTACAATTTATTTTCTAAATAATCCGTCTCATCAGAATAAACATAATTTTTTGTTAGAAATAAATCAACGTAAATGAATCACATATTTAATTCAAATGTTATTTTGTTGAAAACAACTGCGATGTAAATAAGGTTTTAATTTTTTTTTGCCTCATAATATGATAGAATTAAACCAACGGCACACAGATGAAAAGAATTTTAAAGAATTGATTAAAGTAAAACAGAAGTAAATACAGAAGTTGGTATTTGTTCGACGTTTCCAACATTGAGTAGGCGACCGTATGAAACTTTACAATCGGGATGACGTTAGTTGTATTGGTTTCCAAATTTGAGAAAAAAATTGTACAGAAAGTAAATATATCAATACAAAATATACAACATTCAAGACAAATCACGCTGTTCATCCTTTTAAAATCCGAATTTCGAAGATGTAAAATAAGTAAATAAATGCCGATTACCTCCCTTTTAAAAGCACTCGCAAAGAATTTATCAGCAGCAGCAGCTGTCTTTTACCGTCCGCTGTTGGACATAGATCTTACCCAAGATTCGCCAGTCCTCTCGATCGTAGGCGTCACGGAGCCAGTACTTCCTTATAATTTTCTATCAGCCACAGTTTCGCACATGATCTCAGGGGATCCATATTGTGAGTCGTGACGTCCATAGTCCGATATTTTTACTAGATAATCAGCCCATTGCTATTTGAGATTTTTAATGGTTTCTACATTTTCCCTAATATTCTGTGTTGTCATGATCTCTCCATATGAGGTTGAGCATAATTTTCTCAAGAGCACGTTGCATGGTCCTCACTTGGAAAGTCAATATTTTGGTTAGGTCGTATGTGTCAGCTCCATAGATGACTATCAGGAGGATGCATTGGTTGTATACACTTCTTTTTAGGACTCATGGGGTTTCGTTCTTTTTGAAAGTCGACCTTGCTCAACCAAAAGCTTACCAACCACGTGTCACCCAAATAGAATTGTTCTGCCTTTCTTTCCTTCCTCCAACAATCCCCCTTTCCTTCCCTCTCCCTATCTCTCACTCTCCCGGAATTTCGTCCAAATATCTCCAACTACTCTCTTTTGGTAACTCAATTCTTTACAAACATTGGAAATCTATCTGAATCTGGTCTTGAGAAGAAATTTATGCCATTCTAAGAACTGCCGACTCACGTTGCAGGTAAAAAAAAAAAAAAGAATAAAGCGCAAATGAGAAACTAAAAAAAATACGGGAAAATAGGAATTCTCTGTGTATTGTGTTTGTTTTGCTCTTGATCGAACAAAGACCATCTCACAAAAAGTTCTACGTGCCAAATTACCGATTCAAGAGAGAGGAAAACACATACGTTCGAAGGAAAACATAATAACGTTGGTGTTCTCATAAGATACAGGATCTTGTCCGAACGCAGTGAATATTTAAAAAAAAAACAAAAAAACAACTGGAATAAAAATGGCCTTAGCTTGCAGATTAGATTGTAAAATGAAGAAAAAATCTGAAGAAAAAACCGAATGAGACGTCTTCCTAGTCGTATGACATGGATTAAATCTTTGGGATGAAAGAAAAAACGGGTAAAATCATAGATACAGACGTGTTCTTTGATTTCCGAAATCGAAAAACAGATTGTCATTTTTGCAAATCGATCAGCGACACAGTTCCTTATGGTGGCCAATTAATTTTGGATGACGACTGTTACCTCAGAAACATTTACTTTCAGATAACGAATATTCAAGACTATTTAATTGGTTTATTTAACGAGGCTTATCATTATTTTAAAATATCATAGTATTCCCGTTGATATCACCTCAAGATTTTCAGTCAATATACCATTTATTTGTCGAATCTCTGTGTTAAACCGCATGAAAGCAAGTTCATGTCCGTTTTGATATATAATTCGATATCCCACCACGTTTAGAAACACTTACATCGATTTTTCAAAAAGAAATCTATATGATTGTGTAAAAGTGTGGGCGTAAAACAAACAAAATCATCTAACTCAGTGCCATGCAGTATTCGAGACGAATCGCTTTGAACTTACACGTCTGATACGTAATCCTGGGTTTGACACTTTGATGCAATTATAATTAAATCCGGATCAGATGGTGTCATCAGATTAGCTTAAACCAGGGAAAAGATGTCATTATTAAATGACGTTTATCTCTGGCGTCAAATGTGACTTTCTAACATTATAGGCCGTCGTACAGTTCACTCTGATAGTGTAATGGTTAACACGTTTGCTTCACGCGCAGAAAGTACTGCATTCGATTCCCAATAAGAGCGAGGAGTGTGGAAAACTCTTCATTAAGGCAAATTTCCCTGCGCACACTCAACATTTATCATAATCAGTGTGGACGTATCACTTTGGTAAATGTGCATCCTGTCAAGAGGTTTGTCATTGAAAGAAAAACTTGTAAGAATAAAAACCTGGTCTCGATCCGACTTGAAACTTGCAAGGATCAGGAAGCTAACACGTACAAACATGCAAAAAGTAACTGGGACTTCGTCACCGATTGTTTCTACACCAATGGAAAATGTTCCTTAAGAGAAACACTTACTTTTGAAGAACGCATACTTATTGACACCTACACACATACACACATACAGATCACAAGACATCATATCATAATAGATGATATACAGGGATCAAATATAACATAAACACCTTTAGAAAGCACAAATGGGATAACATTTTGAAGAATAACCGACAACTACTGAAAATTGCCATTAACAATGCAGATAGATAAGTTGTGATGATTTAAGCTAATTCAGAATGTATTGATACTGTGGCGCCCAGGGACGAGTGAACTGGTAGAGATTCGAGAATATCTATGTTCAACAACGAACTTCGACAGGTCGATTAGACCCTAAGTGGCGTCTTCATTCCCAAGGGTTTATACAAGTGATAAAATCGATAATTAAATGCATTGCTAAGGACTTTACTATAGAAATGCATGTAATATTCAGCATTATCAAAGTCATCAGAACTTGAATGTGAATGAAATAGTATTTACTACATCAGTTACACGAGCGAAATTCTATTTATATATATATATATATATATATATATATATATATATATAGATGTAGATACATTTATAATGATTTTACATTCATCATTATCATCATCATCAGTCTTTTATCGTCCATCGTTGGATATAGATCCCCCAGGAATCCCCAGGTATAACCGAAATTTTCTAAACATGTCAAGTTATCAGAACTAGAATGAAATTCTATTTTACTACGTCAATTACGCGGACAGCTACTGTTCTACATCTGTTACATGAATGGTTTCCTTCACACTATCTCATTTTAGTTATTGTATATATGGATGTAAATGCGTTGATAATGATTTTACAACCATCATTATCATCAATTTTTATCGTCTATCGTTGGACATAGACCTTCCCCTGGATTCGCCACACCTCTCTATCGCGAGTGTCGTAGAATCGAAATTTTCTGAACATGTCAAGCTCGTCTCACCATCTTGTATTCTGTCGGCCTCAATTGCACATGTGATCTCTGGGGATCCATGTTGTGTGTCTTGATGTCAATCAGTTGTCTACCATTCTTGCAACATGACCAGTCCATTGCCATTTGAGTTTCCTAATGGATTATCTGATGTCACAGGTATATGTTTTCTCCCTAATATACTGTGCTGTCTCGTGGTCTCTCCATATGATGTTGATCATGATTTTCTCATATGCACAATGCATTTTTCACAGTTTTCAGGTCAGTCTATTGATTAGGTTCCATCTTTTAGCTCTATAGGTGACTATCAGGGGTATGCATTGGATGTATACTCTTTATTTTATGACTGATGGGATTTTCTTGGTCTTGAAGGTTGAGCTCGCTCAACCAAAAGCTTGTCAACCATGAGTGATTCTCAGCCTTATTTCTCCTACTTTCGAGGATGTCATAGATTTTTGTTGTCATGGGTCGAGTTTTTGATTTGATCATCGTGTGCTTATTTCCGACATGCTTGTTGTACATGACTCTTGTTTCGCTAAAGTTTGAGCAGAGGTCAATTTTCTTCCTTTCTTTGTTCATTTCGTCTAGCGTCCTGGAGGTTATCTGCAAAAAAAACGGTGTCGTCTGCTAATCCAAGATTACCCAGGTATTTGCCGTCTATTCTGATTATTTTGTTTTGTCTACTCTAGGTTCCAAAAGATCATCTCGAAGCAGGATGCAATGAGTTTAGGTGAGCTGGTATCACTTTGTGTTCCCCTTTTTTGGGAGTTGAAAGCATTCTGAGTCTATATGTAGCCCTATAAAGGAGCTGCTGTGACGGTATGTATTTGTTGCAATACTCTGACATGTGCAGAGTATACACCTTGTAGAGTGATAGCATCAATGCCCTTGAGAATTTCTACTGAGCCGAAGGCCTTCCTGAAGTCTATAATGCTTCTGTGAGTGGCATTTTATATCCTGCTACTTTCTCTTTTGATTGATTTATCGAATGGAGATGGTCAATATTCTCGTGGTTTGTTTTTGTCCAACGTTTTGGTAATTCGGTTGGAGATAACTTCGGTGAAAAGTTTGTAGATGCAGTTGGGTAGACTTATTGATCTGTAGTTGTCGAGGTATTTCGGGTTTCCTTTTTTATGTAACAGCGTGATGATTGCAGTGTTCCGATCTTCTGAGACTTTACTTTGTTTTAAGCATGAATTAATTGGCTAGTTTCCCAGTGATGACCTTACCAGCTTTTTCAAGAAGGTCGATGATGATGTTATCTGGTCCAGGGACCTCTCCTTACTTTATTTTATTTGTCTGATGACTTGTTTCAATTCCTATGGCTCAGCTTCTATTAAGTTCTCGAACTGATTGCTCACGCCTTGCATATCCTGTTCGTTGTTTTGCATTCCTTGTTTGGAGGTGTAGACTTTTTGGTAGAATTCTTGGGTACATTAGACGATCCAATCACTGTCTGTTTTCAAGTCTCCATTTTCCCTGAGTTCACTCGTTAAGCATTAAGATCGGGGTTGTCTGTGGTCAGAAATTGATGAAAGCATTACTGATAGAAAAGGTCAATTATATGTGTAATGTAAATACATTTCTAATGATTTTACTCCAGAAACACACTCAAAATCAGGAATAAAGGGGCTGTCGGTAGGACTGTTAACGGTGTACAACGGGTATCCTTGCTATAAGGATGAGACCTTCATTGATCTTTTTAGCTAATAAGGCATCTCTCTCTCTCTCTCTCTCTCTCTCTCTCTCTCTCTTTCTCCCCTCATAAAAACAAAAACAACAAAAACACCATTGCTGATCTGTAGCTTTTATTGACACTAGTCGATATCAGTGAACCATCAGTAAATCTCATGACTTCCACTGAAGTTATGTAAACACTGATACTTCCCGCGCAAAAAGTTATAAACTTGTTAATGTATAAGATTACTGATGCAAATCGGTTGTAGTGATCTATGTCTCTCCTGAGATGAACTAATTGCAATGTAGAGGCGAGTTATCGTTCTTGCCTAGAACTCAGGTTCCACCAATTACAGACTCAAAATTATTGAACCAGGGACAAATGGAATACCAAAAACAGAGAGTTGGTAGTCCGTGAATAGAAATCTATGCAAATGAACTGTTCACACGTTACTGATTTTTATTGGTCGAATGGTATCTTGACGATCTTAAAAATGAAAAGAAAAAAGACTAGAAATCTCTTTTTCACGTTACCCGATGTGTCTAAGTGTATTTTAATGTGATTGAGCAGGTACAAAAGTTAATTATCCACCTCGTCGCTTCCGGCATTAACACTTTTAAGACTGATCTATTAAGATGCCTAATGCCTGAATTTTTAAAAGGGTATTTAAAAAAGCCAAAAACGTGTTATTTTGTTCACTAGTTGAAGGAAATTATCCTTTTATTGGAAAAAAATATATTAAAGAATCAAAATCATGACGTGATACATTTGTCCCATTAGATAGTTATTCCAGGACAGATGGAAAACACGTATTAAGCAGATCACTTCACCTTCACGTCTTTCCGGTTCCGGCATGAATGGCGAACTAATTCCTGTATAGGCTTCATATTATGAAGTCATTGTCTGTGTTTTTAAAAATCTGGAAAATCTCAGTTACTGTAATTCCTGTGACACATACGTCCCAGTAGACTTTGAAATAGATCTACAGGGCATATATCTAAGTAACCATCATGTATGATATGGTCGGACTATTCCCCTCATCTACGAGTTCATTTTTTTTTTCACAACATTTCGGCCGTGTATCCTCTGGCCTTCGTCAGGTGTTGTTGCCTCTAGAATTAAAACACCCCATCTAACAAAATCCAGACAAGAATATATCCCAGTAGTCTTAGAAACCAGATGATATATCCGTCCCGATATCTCAAAGGGGTTAAATACATAGTGAATTAAATCTTTTGAGCACCAGGTCTTCATCGTGCCCCAGTGATATTTTTCGTCCTGTGTAAATATCAGGTATTTGATTTTTTGTACGTCTCTATTTATATACAATTGCTTTCTAAACAATGATTATGAACCGTCTTTTTTATTTTCAGTGGTCTTATTCTGATTTTATCGCCTGACCCCTGTAGAGGTATTTTCCACCCTCACCTAAAGTTTTACCCTCTATTCTTAAAGGATTTTTTCGGACCTTATACCTGAACTTTAATTTTATCTTTGTTCTGCTCGTCTTTAACCTTATGTTTTTTCTTTTTGGTTTCTCCTTTGAGATCACTTATATGCATTCAACACTGTGTATATAGGTTTTGTTTAGTGGATATATATATATATATATATATATATATATATATATATATATATATATATATATATATATATATATATATCAAGTACATATCAGTAATTCATTTTCCAATATTTACTGTGTTAATTTCAAAAAGTGCTCCATACATTCAACAGTAAGTCAAGTTAAAATTGAGTTTTAAGTATGGTGAAATAATGGATTCGCTGCATAAACACGTTTATGTTTGTGCCCTTTGGGGCTTCTTCAGGCGAATGATTCGATATATTTGGATCTCTATTCGGGACGTTATAGAGGTGTCTATTTTTCTATCGTTTTCTATCAAACAGATTCACTCACAATAACGTCTTAAATGGGAATCCGAATAAATTGAATAATTTGCTTGAAGAAGCCTAAAAAGGACAGAAACGTAAGTGTTTTTTGTTTTTTTTGGTAGCAAATCCATTATTCTACTATATATATATATATATATATATATATATATATATATATATATATATATATATATATATATATATATATATCTTTCTGTTTACAGCCTTTTACCCTTTTTACGTTCTTTAATATCATAAAATTAATTAGAAAACTCAAATGACAATGGGCTGGTCATTTAGCAAAAAATGCCAGACCATCACTGGACCTCATGATTCACAATGTGTATCCCCAGAGATCGATTACGAAACTATGGCCGACAGAAAATAAGATGAAGTTAGATGGCGTGACAAGGTAGAAAATTTCGGGAAGTACTGGTTTTGTGACGCCTACGATCGAGAGGTCGGGTGAATATTATATAAGGTCTATGTCCAACAACGTACACTGAAAGACTGCTGATGATGGTCTATCTAAGAGTCTGTCCTTGTTGGAGGCGAAGGAATTCTTTTTAATCCACCATTGCAGAGCAGTGTTTTTCTCAGATCAGAATGATAGACATTCTCGTATAGATTTTAAAACAAACGGCAGATTGATGACAGGTAGAAATTCATTCTTTTTCCGGTGAGGTCCTCTTTAGGAGAATCCGACAGAAAAAATATGAGACATTGAGATGAGAAAAATATACTTGGACTGAAGACAGCTCTTATATTGCTGTATTTTATCATTTTTTCTATCTTATAAATCACCACACGTACAACTTCTACAAATCTCAAGCCTAGCGAAGTGAATGACAATCTAAAAAATGGCGGCGACCAGAACTGATTAGCAATATTTACTCTCTATGCTTCTATCTAGTTCTCTCCCCCTTACAATCTCTCGCTCTTTCTCTCTCTCTCTCTCTCTCTCTCTCTCTCTCTCTCTCTATATATATATATATATATATATATATATATATATATATATATATATATCTGTGTGTGTGTGTGTGCGCGTGCGTGTGTGCGTGTGTATGTCTATTGATCTATCTCTAAATTCTCCAGAATCTAGATGTTTTTATCCTATTCAAGAAGTTTCTCAGTGTCTCAGTTTCTCTCTCTCACTCTTTCTCTCTCTTTCTCTCTCTCCCTCTCTCTCTCTCTCTCTCTCTCTCTCTCTATATATATATATATATATATATATATATATATATATATATATATATATATATATAAATTCTCCAAAATCTAGATGCTTTTATTCTGTTTCTCAGTGGAAAACAGTGATGTCATTGATAGAATTAATTCTGGCCATATTATTCTTCGGTGGAATTTCCATACATGACTTCAAACTTTTCAATTATTGACTGCGAGTATATCAATCTTTCAATCAATCTATCTATCTATCTAAGTTTATTCATATCTATCTATCTATTAATCTATCTGAGTCTGTTCATATATATATATATATATGTATATAGTTAATAATTATGTCACCAACAGACAGCTGTTACGTCGTATATATATATATATATATATATATATATATATATATATATAATACATATGGTACAGATCAGGCTAGCAGTAGAGCATAATGTAATAATATATTAATAATGTGAAGCAACTTTTGATATGTGATGGATTTATTTCATAGACCGTTCGATACATTCAACTTTATACTGTGGAAGTTAAGTTGTTTGTTCGCCTGATGAGGCCCGGAGAGGGCAGAAACATGAGCTAGTATGTGTAGCGAATCCACATTCTACTATATATATATATATATATATATATATATATATATATATGTGTGTGTGTGTGTGTGTGTGTGTGTGTGTGTGTGTGTGTGTAATTTGAACTATAGAGAGTGAGGCAGACTCGGGAGTAAAGTGTATGGAAGTTAGGTTTTTCTTATCCGTAAATGTTTAGGTTTATATATATATATATATATATATATATATATATATATATATATATATATATATATAAGCCTCCTTTCCAGCTATCTATCTGCATACGTCTCGGTTCATATATATCTGTCTGTCTATCTCTATATCTAACTATCTATCTTGCTTGATAGCAAGATAGCTATCAATCTATGAATTACCCAGCGAGAGACCCCAGCGATCTATAGTCATGCGATAATTGGATTTTATAAGGAGTGTGTGGGAAAAGGGACTGTCAGATAATTTTCATTTCCCTGATAATTGCTATGGAGGGTTCGACACCCCGACTATTTGTCAAAGCCGTGGATGATTTGTTTTTTATATTACGCATTTGCTGTGATAGATTATTGCATGATGATTTTTTTTTCATTTGATCAACCTTACCTACCAAAGATGGCGAAGGGTACTATCCCCTTTTTATACGTGCGTATGTTTGTGCGTCATAATGCTTCTGGCCATGTTGTTTTATCTACGTTTTACATACGTTTTATATACGTGAGAATAGCTATCAGTGCTTTACCACACCTCTTCTAAAATTTTGAAAAAAGGCTTTTCTGGCCTCATTTCCACGGGTATAGTTTATTGATAACATCATTCAAGATTCTCCAGAATCAAGATGTTTCCAGATGTTATTTACTCTATTTTAGATGTTTTCCACGGTGGAAATAACATGGATCCTCTAAAATCTAGATGTTTCTAGATGTTCTTTTACCCAATCTTAGATGTTTACCAATGGGGAAGGCCAGTGATGTCATACATAGAATTTATTCTGACCATATTCTTCGAAGAATGCATACCAGCTATGACTTGAAAACGAGAGGCATTGAAATTAACAAAACGAACTGAGGACCAACTTAGAATCGCACAGAGAGCTATGGAAAGAACAATGCTAGGGATAACTCTTGGAGGTAGGAAAAGACTAGCATGGATCAGAGGGAGGACTGAAGTGGAGGATATTATAAAAATACTTGAGTGACAAAAATGGAGATGGTCTGGACATTTAACAAGAACAGATAACAACAGATAGAGCAAAAGGCTAACCGATTAGATCCCATAGGACAGTAAATGCAGTAGGAGAAGAACAGACACAAGATAGGGGGATGAAATCGAAAGATTTGCCAGTTAGATATGACAGAGATTAGCGCTGTCACAATCTTCATGGAAGGAAATGGGAAAGGCCTTGGTCCAGCTGTGGACATATCGGCTGCTGCTGCTGCTGCAACTGATGATGATGATGATGATGATATGAATGAAGCAAGATTTAGACGCCTTGTATGATAAGTTCCACTCGAGGTATCAAAGGTTTCCTAAACAGTTATTATCAAAATATTTGCCTTGAATTTCCAGCAAAATAACTTGTATTGAATTTCTGTGGTAAAATGATTTCGAATGCATGTTTATAGTAAAAAATATCCAATGCATTTCTACAGTGAGATAATTTCCCATTAATTTCTACAGTGAAATGATTTGCAATGAATTTCTATAGTAAAAAAGACCCCGATGCATTTCTGTAGTAAGGTGGTTTCCAAACAATTTCTATTATGAAATAATTTGCAATGAATTTCTATAGTAAAATGATTGCCCTGTGAATTTCTGTAGTGAAACCCTCTCCAATGCATCGCCGTAGTGAAAAAATTTGCAATGTATTCTATAGTAAAATAATTCACACTTTTTTTCTCTGTACGCTTTCAGCGTTTTCTCTCTCCATTTTTCGGTGTCTCCAACTTCTGCTGTATTTGTTTAATGAATCCTACCCATGATATCACGTATTAAATAAACAGCTATTTAAGAAACAATATCCCCTAATAAAACCCTTAATATCTTGTACTGGCATCAGTTTTCCATTATTCTCGCTTTTGATATCGAATGGCGTCATACAGTCTCTAATTCATATCACCTTTGCGAAATCAGAGCTGATTTTTTTTTCGGTATCAAAATACAATTAAACAACATTGCAACTTCAACCAATCAATCAGAAGCTGACATCACTCCATGATAAATCTTATTTTACCAGTTATTAGATTGTAATATTATCTCGGTCTACTTAAACGTCTGAGTGATGATTTCACCACTTTTCATCGTAACACTTGCAACCAACAGAAGTGTCACTAATGTTAAGCATATTCAAGAGTTGTTTAAAATCGTTAACTAAAACTGTCAACCTAGAGCTCTTCAGTTTTCAAGTCGGTCCATCTGACTAACTAGATGTCTGGCTGACAGGCTATGTTCGTATGTATCACGCGTACAGACTGCACTAATGGAGCTAGATGGCTATAAGAAAAAGGTTTTTTTATCACCCCCACCATGATAGGTTTTTTAGTTGGGGGTCAATTTTCAAGGTAATTTTCTCGCTAAATTGATCCCTCAGTTTATGTCCTGCAGCATTCACGCTTGTTTTGTTTTGCTTTTTATTTTTCTTGTTTGTTTTTGTTTGTTTTTTTTTGAAAATTCAGACTTTTTAATGATCGATTCCCAATTAAAGCAGAGAGAACTAACTTATTCTTTGATCAGCTCTTTATCCATTTTTTTATTGATTACCCTCAACACAGCATGCTGTAGCCAAAAGATGTCGTTCACATGACAGATTCTATTGAGTGACTATTACACTTTTGTTCCAAATAACTTTTGAAAGCATCGTTTTCCAAAATGTACAAAGTATAACCAGTATATATATATCATTAGGAAAATCCACAACTCCCCGATACGCAGATACGTCGAAGCTGCTCTTATATCCCAGTGTAACACAGTAACTCAAAGGTATGGACACGTTCAGATTGCAACCCCTTTAAATACCCTGATTTTACTACAGAACTACATTGACACGATACACTACTACACCATTATACTAGGTATTGGTTAACAACCGACAGTCATTCCGAAAAATGATACAAGCACACACACATACCACCCCTTTAAGAAAAGTAAAAGAAGTCTTACCCACCATCAACCAAAAGGACTGAACAAAAACAACACACCTACTTCTACCCTGCCCAACCCACACCAACACCTATCAATTAATTGCTAGACACTACATCTCCATCTTAAAAAAGAAAGAACAAAATCCATCTTTCCCTGAGAAATGATCATTTTAACTCATCACTACCACTCCTATCTAAGACAAGCAAAACACCCTCGGAAATGGGACTCATACATCTCCAGACCCCGTTTCTCCTGGACCAATCTCATTTCAAACCAAGTGTCATCCTCATTATACAGATACAAACACCTCCCCTTCCAGACCTACTAAACAACCAAACACAGAAAAAATGGTCACATTCTCCTCTTCAACATTAAAATGTAAATAGAATACTTTACTCTATGAAACTGCTGCAAATATTTCTTTGAAAAAGATGGCTAGCCCCAATCGAAATGCATCGAAGTGCGCCCACGGAATAATAATGAAAAAAATTGAGATTTAACACTTATCTCTGAGTTTTTCTCTTCACCCTCCGATCATCATTTTCATGTATATTCTGTTGGATTACCCAACATCCACAATACAATTATATATATATATATATATATATATATATATATATATATATATATATATATATATATATATATATATATGCAGACACGTAGGTGCATTAGTAATGAGTCTGTGGCAGTAAATGGGAAAAAGGATTCATTTTACTCAATTGTTTTCAGCATAATTGCCTTCGTTGTCAATGCGCTTAATCCAACGCTTCTCTTCTAATAACATAGTTAAAAAATCATACATTGAAAATTTCAGGTCAAAGGACCGTGTTGCGCAATGGGTGTACTGCTTTAGCCCAGCATATCACACACACACACACACACACACACACACACACATACATATATATATATATATATATGTTGGACAAAATAATGGAAACATTGCACTTGTTGTTTGGCGACAGAGACCGCAGAATACTAAAGTACAAATTGTGGAAAAATCATAAGACCACAGCTCGGAAAGCGACAGCAGAACTTAATCAGCATCTTGTTTCGACCAAAACTGTACGCCGAAAGCCTCATGAAGTTGGATACTATAGAAGGGTTGCAATTGCTAAACCATTGCTTTCCTTAATCAACATGGAACATCGCAAAAAGTGGTGAATGACCATAAGAATTGGACAATTGACTAATGGAAGAATATGATATACTTGGACGGATCTTCCTTTACATTATTTATGTGTTCCGACCGAGTTTACACCTAGAAGCAGCCTAAATGAGCTAATGACCCACTTGGGTATAGAGTTGGACCTGTGATGGTTAGGGCTGCAATATCACTGAATTCTCTCGGTCCAGCATTAGCACTGCATAGCAGGGTGAACTCCCAGGATCATTGGTCAATTTCGCCTGACTAGTTACATGCTATGGTGCATACATATTTTCCCTATAACAGTGCCGTCATTCATGACGATAATGCACACGTTCACACAGTGAAAAAGAATTAAATGCATGAAAGTGAAGTTCGACTTTTAGATTGGCCTCCATAATCGCCAAATCTTGATATAATCGTGCATTTATGGTGTCAATTGGAGCAGCAACTAAGGACCCGATTCACTCAACCAGTGTCCCCGAAAGAGATGGAACAGGCTGTGTTTGAGTTAATGTACCAAAATTCCTGTAGATATAGTCCAAATGCTGTATGAATCGATTCATCGACGTATTGAAGCCGTTTTTAATGATAACGGAAGGCCAACTTTGTATTAAAGATAAAAACTGGTTATTAGAATGGTCTTTCCATACTTTTGTCATATCCTTATACATACATATATATATATATAGTTCGATTCAAATTATATTCAAATATATATGTGTGTGTGTGTGTGTGTATTTATAGTTTGATTCTAGCAGATTTTACCTCAAACCTCTCTACTCATGTAGAAGTGTGTGAGTGCAAGTGCATGTGTGTTATGCGTGTGTGTGTGTGTGTGTGTGTGTGTGTGTGTGTGTGTGAATGGGTGTGTTTGTGTGTTATTCTCTATAAAGAATTTGATGATCTCACTATAATTTGAGAAATCTCCGTGGGGGTATCATTTCAAAATTTGACATTCGCCCGATATGTTGGTCTGTGCACCGGACATTGCACTGTCATGTTTGAAGTCGTTTTCATTTCCGGTTCTCGATACGAGAGGAATGCGTCGATTTACGATAAAAATCCATCTTGAAATAGATACAGTTTCTTAGTTTGAATTGTACGTCACCAGCGTTCGACAAAGCGAGTTTATAGATTTGAAATGTTCCGCATGGATAAACAAAGAGGAAGAGGGGGAGAGAATAAGAGAGAGAAAGGAGAGAGAGAGTGAGTGAGAGAGAGAGGAATGTTTTGTTTTGTTTTTTTTTCTGCTGTAATATTCTATAGAACTGGATTGATAGTTTAGATGATATATCGGTAGTTTAGAAAAAAATTATTTTGACTGTTATTATTATTGACGATGATATTGCTGCGGCTATTAACGACACCATATACGGAGTACAGCCTCTCATTTTTCACATGACAATTATGGCAGGCTGCTCCTCACATCGGCCGCTTCCAAACATATATCATTTGAACGGGCATGCCCTGGTTCTTTTTAATGATTTTTCCTTTTCTAGTTTTTTCTTGAGTTTTTCATCTTCATCGAATAGTTTCTTTTTTTATCTTTCCATTTAACTATTTCTTATCAATTCTTCTTTCTTTTTTCGTTTTTTTTTCTTCTTGTCTGCTTTTTATATCCATTTCTCATAAATTCCTCCACAGCATAACTCCGGCTTCTCAATGGCTTCCTGTTTTATCGAACTACATCTTGAAGGTCTTCTCAAAATTGAAGAGATATCCTACCTATTTTCAAGTCTTTTTTAATCTCTCCCTACCTACCGAGAAAAAAAATTGATTCTTTTAGATTTCTCTGTTTTTTCTTCTGTTTTTTGCTTTTTAAACATTACTCAATGTCCGCTACTCTTTCTGGTTTTTCAATCATCGGAGAGTGTCTGTTCGTTGAAATAGACATCATATGACCGGCATCTAGAAGATCTTCTAAAAGTTGAAGAGATACCAAACCCATTTTAAAGTCTTTTTTTTTTTCTAGATATTTTCTCGATAAAATTTCTACCGAGGAATAAATTTTTATAGTTTCTTTTGCTTTTGATTTTTCTGTTGTTTTTTTTTTTTAATAATTATTTTTGTATTTGGTTTGTTCTTTAAACATTAGTCTATGTCCGCCATTTTTTCTGGATTTCAATCGTCGGGGTTAGTTTACTCGTAAAATAGACAACCGGATGTCCACCATCTTGAAGGTGTCGTCAAAAATTATCAGAATAGATACCGTACCCATTTCCAAGTCTTTCATACCCATCCCTATTTAAAGCTCAATCGAGAAGGACATTTAATTCATGTTTTGTCTCGTTTGTTTGTCTCTTAAACTTAGTTCTTCGTTCGCATTTAATCTTGTTTTCAATTGCCAGACTTCACCATTTTATGTAATGAGATAGCAAAATTGTCTTGGTTCAGGATTCCTGAGATGAGGAATTGTCTTATGACATACTGGATTATTCAGACTGGTGTCCTCATCTCGGTTGATTTTACTACAACGTTTCGGCCCTCTTCGTATGTCTTACTCAATAATCTTTACAGAATCTCGAAGTGAACCTTCCATTCAATGCACAAGGATATTGCTCATGTCATAGTCAATTCGACCTTGCAGAGTCGCCTGTCTGTCGGTTCCACTGAACCCAATATTGAATCTGTGACTGCCGGGCAGGTAGCTAAAAGTGCTTACCAACGTTCTTCATCTTCACGCCCATGTGTCCCTCGGGACGTTTGGGCGCTGAAAATCTGGGAAGCTGAATTAGATGTTTTTTATTTTGTTGATTGAATTTGTGAGTCCAATATCATTTTAATTTTTTAGTCATGTCTTAAAATCTAGTGTTGCCAATTGAAATGATGTTTTGTTTGTTTGTTTGTTTGTTTGTTGGGGGGGTGAATTTGAAAATGATTTTCTTGAGTCGAAAAATTTCAAAATCACGTCTAACCTTGGTGAATACATTGACGTAAATCTATTCTAGCTTTTTTCTTATCTTGTATCATGCTAGGAGGATTGTTCTGGTCTGGATGACTAGGCAGAACAAATTCTATCAACGGAGGTTGGATTATGTAAAGAAGAGGATTGAAGACTTTTAAACCTGGTTAACCCTTCCATGTCAAGTTTTTGTCTTATCGAAAATATGTAAATTGGCTCTGCTATATTTCCATATCGATCAGTCACAATACATATTTTTAAACGAAGAACCAGACACAGAATTGAGAGAACTAATAATTAGATATTCTTATGCAGTATATGCGATGCCAAAAGCAGTCTTTTGACGCATAAGGAATATAACAGGGAATTCGATATGGAATATCGCACAGAATGGAACCGTAAATAGTATATTGAATATATTAGGGATGTGAGAGGGATTTTCATATTGAGTATAAGAGGGACTTTAATAGGAAAGATCATGGAAATTATCATAGAGAATGTGATAGGTAATATGATAAAGAAAATAACATTGAATATTGATAGATAACATTGAATATTGATAGATAACATTGAATAACGAGGAATATAACGGAATTTCATAAGGAATATCATAAAGAATATAACGGGGATATCATAGGGAATATCTTAGGGAATATAACAGGGAATATATCCGGGAATATCGTGGGAAATATTGCAGGAGATATGCAGAATATCATGAATATAACAGGGAGTATCATAAGATATATCATAGATAAGGCGAAAGAAAATAATAAGGAATATAACAAGGACTGAAAATATAGGCAAAACTTTGAGTTTGACACGGGGGTAAAGATACATAAATCTAAATAAATTAATTCGTATAATGAGTATCATAAGCTAATTTCTTTTATGTTTGTCTGTTTGTGATTAAATGGGATGCTCTGATTGATTAAATCACCTTCTTATTATGACATAACAATTTCATGTCTGAATACCTTTTAAAACAACTTGAGATAAGTTGAGGCTTTAAGAGAAACTAAAAATCAGAATACTTGAATTTTCTAATGAAATAGCTGTATGCTCGTCAGTGGCGAGTCATATATAAATAATCCCATCTTTTTACAGGTATATGCTAATATATATACAAATACATGTATAAGCTTGGCTGCACTAGGGTCAGACTCACTTGCTTCATAAAAATCTAAAAGGAGGCAAAACCTGAAATCAAACGAAAGAAAATAGCAGTCATTTAACTAAAAACGTATTTATTGATTGAGCAACGATCTTCACCCTCACGACTTCTGCTTTGCCAATGGCTATAGGCTCAGACAAGACGTCATTCTATATTTTTGTTTTTTATCCACCCTGTTTAAATTTAATGCTGAAATCAACAGATCTTAAATTCTAACAACTAATTGCAATAACGAAGTCAAGTCTCGATGAGTTTGATAATATATATATATATATATATATATATATATATATATATATATATATAGTGGAAAGACTGCATCAACGTAATCAACACTCACACATCAACGTATATATATATATATATATATATATATATACATATATATATATATACGTTTATGTGTGAGTGTTGATTACTGCATCAAAGTAATCAACATTCACACATCAACGTATATATATATATATATATATATATATATATATATATATATATATATATATATATATATATACGTTTATGTGTGAGTGTTGATTACGTTGATGCAGTCTTTCCAAACGTATCCCTTGCAAAGCTCTTCATTGTTGGTGTGTGCATACAAGTTAGGAATTTTGGTAGAGGAGGTAATCAACTTCTTTTATTTTGGTGGAAATTTTAGTTGAATATATCATGTACACAATTATTGAATTGATAGAATTTTTTTATAGATTCTATGATGTCTCGGACTCCTGTTTTCCCCCTGATACACTATGCTGTCTTGTGATCTCTCCATGTAAGGTTAAGCATGATTCTCTCATTTGTGCGTTGCATGCTTCTCAGTTTGCAGGTTTCTCTCTCAGTTCAGTTCTATGGTTCAGCTCCATAAGTGACTATCGGGAGAATGCATTGGTTGTATACTCTTCTTATCATGATTATTTGGATCGTCTAGTTTTTGAAAGTTGAGCTTGCTCTGTCGAAGTCTTACCATCCTAGAGTGATTCTTTGCTTGATTTCCTCTCCTTTTGAGTATACTCACATGAGATTGTTTCTCTTACTTTACGTGAAAAATTCGATTGGTACTGGTAACAAATAGAAAGAATTAGATACTTTATGATTCAGACACACTTTCACATATGATATACACAAATGCAAGCATGCATAAAATCCCCCCCTTCTCTCTCTCTCTCTCTCTCTCTCTCTCTCTCTCTCTCTCTCTCTCTCTCTCCATTTACATATATAATTCACATAGAAAGCCATGAAAAGAGTAATGCAAGGCATACCTCTAACAGATTGAAAAAAATCAACATGGATCAAAGAGAGAAAGAGAGAGGGGGTTGGGGCGAAGGATATTATACAAATAGTTAACCAAAAGAAATGTAGATGGGCTGGACACTTTATAAGAAGAGACGAAAACCGATACAACAGAAGGAAAAGACCAGACACAAGATGGAAAGATGAAATAGGAAAGTCAGCCGGTGACACAAAGGTTAGCACAATCGTGCTCATCATGGAAGGAGATCGGGAAGGCCTTCGTCAAGCAGTGGACTTAAAATTGATGATGATGATGATGATGATGATGATGATGATGATGATGATGATGATGATGATGATGATGAAATACACTGTTTTCCATTGCAACGCAGATCTGACATTTGACATTTCTCTAACAACTTCCACCGGCAGGAATCCAGTCTTTTTCTCGATTCAGTAGCACCGGAAAATGGCTGAAGAAACTGATATGCATGCCTGCAAGCTTCTTAGGGCCTCTTGAAAGCTCACGCCTCATTGGAACTCACACTCCTACTTTGAAGCATTGTTTATTGATCCAGTATTATTGGCTCGTAGCCCACGTTGGGAACCAGTGTTCTTTTTCTGTCCAAAGGCGCCAAGAAAGAAATGTCAGTTGTTCATTCCCAATCAAGCTACGATTCCTGCCAGGACTGCCAATTAGATTTTAAAGAAACTCCCGGTACAAGTTTGCAAAAACCCCAACTCAAAAAAAAAAAAGACATAGCAAGCCTAAATAGAAATGAAGCAGTGTTTTACTTATCTTGAAATGTAGATCATAATGATATGATATTTAGTAAATTGAAGTTATATATTTTTATCAGTATAGTATTAAAGATGTTGGAGTTATTTATCTCAATGAGTGTAGTATTTGGAATGCAAGATTTTTATACTTTCATGGGTATACTATTTATGATATTGGAGTTATACATTTCCATGAGTGTACTATTCAGGATATATGAGTTATATATATATCTATGAGTATAGTCTTTAGGATATTGAAATTATTTATTTCCATGGGTGTAGTATTTAGGATATCAGGGTTATATATCCTATGGGTATAATATTTAGGATGCAGGAGTTATATATTTCCATAGGAATAGTATTTAGGATATTGGAGTTATATATTTCTATGAGTAAAGTATTGGGGATGTTGAAGTTATATATTTCCATGGGTATGGTATTAAGGATATTTGAGTTATATATTTCCGTTGATATTGTACATAGTATGTTGGAGCTATGTATTCCCATGGATGAAATATTCAAGATATCAGAGTTATAGATTTCAATGGGTGGGTTATTTAGGATATTCGAGTTTTACATTCCCATGGTTACAGTATTTAGAATATCAGTGTTATTTGTTTCAATGGGTATAGTATTTCGGATATTGGAATTATATATTTCCATGGGTATCGTATCTAGGATATTCGAGTTATGTATTTGCATGAGTGTAGTGTTTAGGATATATGAGTTATATATTTCTATGGGTATAATATTTAGGATATTGGAGTTTTATATTTCTATCGGCATAGTACGTAAGATGTTGTAGTTATATATTTCCATGGGTATAGTATTTCGAATATTAGAGTGTTGTATTCCCATGGGTTCAGTATATAAGATGCTGGAGTTATGTTTTTACATTTTCAAAGTATTTAGGATGTTTGGGCTATTTACATTTCCACGTAAAGTCTTACTTTTTCAGGAAATGCAATATTTTGCATGATTTTTTTTCTGAAGAGTTCTTTCAAGTTGTTTGCTGGGTAGTGTTTTGTTAGGGTTAATCTTACTTAGACTCAATCGACTAACATGTGTTTTTGGCAATGATAGGGTTGATATAGAGGCCAAATAGCGCTAGCCATGAACCAATCGAATACAGAGTCCCTTATACTTATTTCAAGCCAACTATTATCAAATGCATCATATACAAATAGCTTGAGTTTTGGAGCTCCTTCACATCCAATGAATTACATAACATTAAACCAAGCATTGGAGAGTGGCAACCGGGCCTACATAGAGACAAGAAATGAAGAAAAACGAAGAACCACCAATATGTAGAGTATGTCAAGAGAAATATACAGTGTAACAGGGAATATCATTTGGACTGTAATAGGGAATATCATAGGGAATTAAATATAGAATACCATACGACCTGTAATACGGAATATCATATGGACTGAAATATGGAATACCATAGGGACTGTAATATGGAATGTTATGGGGACTCAAATATGGAATACCATAGGGACTGTAATAGGGAATGTCATAGGGGATATGGTAGGGAGATTGATAGGCTGCAGCGAGGTAAAATTCTTCTCCTATTTCTATTCCAACGAGGGATGCTTACTGCAATTTTTGTATTTTATATAAAATGAATAAAAAAAATTATGAAAATATCTTTTTTTTATCCCAAACTGTGAACCATGCAACATTTCCAAGTAAGGATCACGCTTGATATCACATGGAGAGATCATAAGACGACACTTTACCATAGAAAAAAAACAGTGGTCGGCGATGATAATTAATCACTTAGAAAACTCGAATGAGAATGCGTTGGTCATATCAACGTGCAACCCTGGAGATCATGTGCGGAACCTTAGCCGTCAGTGACGAACTAGACAAGTTCAGAAAGTATAGCTCTGCGACGCACATGATAGAGGGATCTGACGAATCTTGGGAAGGAATATGTCCAACGACGGACGCTAAATGGCTGCTGGTGCTGTTGCTGCTGCTGCTGATGATAACAGATTCTTCTGAGAGCTGCACCAGAATGTACCCCATTTAACCTTCAAGTATGCTACATAGATAAGTATTCTGTTATCAACTGATTGGATTTATATTATATCTGCTGCATCTGCTCAAAGGTCAAATAATCAATGGCATCTTCTCATCTTCTACATGATTTCAATATTCTCTATGTCACTATGTAATCATTTGAGTAAATGAAATTTTGACGTTTAATGAATCCTTCCCACGATATCATAGGTTGCATAAACAACTAGTATCAAAATAATTTGCAATGTGCAATGCATGCTTACAGTAAAATAATTTTCAATGAATTTCTATCATCATCATTATCATTATCAGTCTTTTAATATCCGTCATTGAACATAGACCTTCCCCAGGATCCGTTACACTTCTCAATCGTGGATATCGTGGAGCTAGTATTTTCCAAATCTGTCCAGTCCATCTCTCCATCTTATATTTTGTCGGCCTCGGTTTCGCATGTGATCTCTTGGGATCTATGTTGTGAGTCGTGATGTCCATCGGTTGTCTGTCATTCTTTCAACATGGCCTGCCCATAGCTATTAAAGTTTTTTAATAGATTCTATAATGTCTCTGACTCCCGTTTTCTTCCTTATATACTATGCTGTCATGTGATGTCTCCATGTGAGGTTGAACATGATTCTCTCATGTGTGGTTAGGTTCCATGTGCATTCAAAGTATCTGCTATGTCACTATCTGTGTGATCATCAGAGTATATGAAAGTTTGGATGGATTTCTTAAATAAATCCTACTCATAATAGTATAGGTTACATAAAAAGCTAGAATTAAGTTATTATGTTATGTATTATTGAACAAGGATAATCCTCGTCAAATTTAGGGGCATAACCACGTCACTGTTTGTCTATCACGGCATGTTAAACCTAACCTATATATATTTCCCTACCATGATTTGAAAATGCGATCATGTGATTGGAAGGCAACTAGTTTACCAAATGAGCTAAAATGACAGGCCTTACATATCTATAAATCTATTATTTATCCATACAGCATAAAAGTTGCAGTCAGAATACAAGTAAGGTTAGAGTTTCACCTTACGGCTCAAATGATACTAGATATTCTCTGGAAATGACATCGGAACGAGAACAAAACAATCTATCCTCGTCAGTTGAATAGAGAATTTGATCCGAAGTTCCCAGAAGGTTACCGACTATAACAGACACCTAACAAAGATCAGATAGTACAACAAAAACGTTTTGACTATAATAAGTAAGAGGAGGACACTAGTTGAAGTAAATCAGTGTGTAATAGAGCTATTGTACATATAATGTATTATACACGCGGAATCTATATCCAAAAGCCGCATGATCACGTTTTAGACACTCTAGTATTATCTTATAACCTATGGTGCACGGATAATTAGATCATAGGATTTTACCTAGTGGTCAATGACTTATTCTCACCTTATACATACTACATAAGAAAGGTCAACAAATAACTGACCTCTGTGGGCAGTTCATGTTGGGCAGCTTTCACTGCCAGTCTTTTGCTTCGAAACAGTTAAAGGTGGTGGTTTTATAAATCCATACAATAAACACGATCCAATCAATGACTGCTACGTACAGAAGATGTGTGTGTCTTTCATTTTTTTTTTCTTACTTTCCGTTGAAAAACAATTTGTTTTGAACGGAAAAAAGCTCAGCCATATTGATAGGACCTCACTTCTCGGAAGCCGGAAAGCAAGGCTTTTAAGGTAACTAGTCTGAACTGATTAGCAAAGCTGAGCTAGAGATGTATTTCATCCTAGGCTTAGAAGTTGGCACAGTAACCATAGTTGACAGCTAAGAATAGCCGATGTAAATAATACTTCCGTTATCGTAGCTTTTATAACTGCACAGAGATTTCAATCCCGATTAAAGAGTTGACCAAGGGCAGATCATCATCATCATCATCAGTCTTTTAACGTCCGTCGTTGGACATAGACCTTCCCCAGGATTCGCCACAATTCTTTATCATGGGCGTCGCAGAGCCAGTATTTTCTATATTTACCCAGTTCATCTCTCCATCTTGTATTTCGTCGGCCTCAGTTTCGCTGTAATCTCTGGGGATCTATGTTGTGAGTCGTGATGTCCATCGGTTGTCTGTCATTCCTGCAACATGGCCTGCCCATTGCCATTTGAGTTTTCAAATAGATTCTATGATGTCTCTGACTCCTGCTTTCTTCCTTATATACTGTGCTATCTTCCCATGTGAGGTTGAGCATGATTCTCTCATGTTGTCGTTGCATGCTTTTCAGTTTGTGAGTCTGTCTCTTTGTTAGGTTTCATGTTTCAGCTCCATAAGTGACTATCGGGAGGATGCATTGGTTGTATACTCTTTTTTTTAGGATTATTGGGATCGACTTATTTTTGAAGGTTGAACTTGCTCTGCCAAAGGCTTGCCATCCCAGAGTGATTCTTCGCTTGATCTCTGTCTCTTCCGTGGGTTTTATGGAGATTCGTTGTCCTAAGTAGATATAGTGGTCTACTTTCCCCAGTTTTGCATCGTCGATTTTGACAGTTATGTCCTCATTCTCAATGTTGCACACGATTTTCGTTTTACTGAAGTTTATGTGTAGGCCAACTCTTATTTTATTTAAGTGTTCCCAAAAGAAAATGCCAGATCGGGGGTGGGTGCAAATGGGTAGAAAAGAAGTGGGCAGAGAAAGGTAAGGTAGTTTAATGAGGGGTTAGGAAAATTTTCGCATAAGAAACTAAACCATGTTTGTATAACATTTAGATGAAATCATGAACTGGCAACAAATATTGGAAGGAATAAGGGAGAGAATGTAAAGATTCAGGTATAAAGTGAGAGCAGGGTCGGATTGAAGCCGCTCAATGCCCAAATCACAGTCCAAAAATAGTGTCCCCACCCTTGTCATCCAATTGCTTTGCTGACAAGGTTTCCAAAAGTCATTACTGAAGTAATGAAGTTTGTATTCATTCAAAATATATCCAAATATGTTAGAAAAAGTGCATTTCCCATAAAAAGATATACAACTTCACTAAACCAAATATTTTCTGAGGAAACTTGCAACTTCATAATGACCATCGTCAGACGATCGTATTTTTGTGGACAATTGAATCATTAGAAATTAGCTCTCTACATAAGGGAAATAATTAAATTTCGTATTTACTCTTTCATGTTAATCAATTTAAACAACTTATGATAATTTAATGTGGGAAACCTCAAGAAACCTGTTGTTGCCCCTTCTCTTTTGATGTTTCAAGCACGTGTTAATTTTGCTTGATGGTTAATCTAGGGCTTGGTAAGCGGAGGGCAGAGGCATCAGATAATGGATAATATTGGTTGTCAATACCTATGGGAATTTCACCAGTCTAACTAAGTGACCCTATTCTATTAGTTAGTAACCTTCGCCTTCACTCCTTATTGTTAACGTGGTTCCCGATATTCAATGCATCCCTGTCAAGAAAATAATTCGAATTGCATTCCTATAATAAAATTATATGCGTTATTTTTTCATAATAAACTATTAATAATCCATTGACCTTATACATATAATAACCTTATTCTGTCAGTAATACGTGTATTCCTGACCACGGACAATCCCTTTCGTCGAGAACGTTGATGCATTTCCATAGTAAGATAGTTATATTTTGTCAGTAATACTCGCGTTAATTCATCTTTCCTTATTTTCATTGCCTTATAAACAGTGTGTGCGAGAAATTGATCAAACAAAGCAGCACCAGCCATTGAAAATCGTTGGAAATAGACCTTCACCAAGAGACACCTGTCTTCTCTATCATGGGCGTCACGGGGCCTGTATTTTCTGAGCTCGCCTGGTTCATCAGACCGTCTCATTTTCTTTTACCAGCCACAATTTTGCACCTCATCTCTAGGGATCCACGTTGTAAATCGTGATGTCCAGCGGTTGTCTGACATTCTAGCATCATGACCAGTCCCATTGACATTTGAGTTTCCTTACGGTTTCTATAATATCTCCGTTCCAAGTTACTTTTCAAATATAATGCGCTTATTCGTGATCTCTTCATGTGAGGTTAAGCATGATTCTCTCATGTGCACGTTGCATGCTTCTCAGTTTGAGGGGCAATGTTTTGGTTTGGTTCCATGTTTTAAAAGTTGTAAAATTCAGTGTTTAATCATCAGACTTCTCTCGTAGCACAGAAATATTCCAGAGAATTAAGTGGGCTTTTGTTGAGTCATCATAAAGTTAGATGAGAATACATATCTTACTCCAGTTTCTGTCATTGAGGATTTCCTTTGTGAAAGACTGCAATACGAATATGTTTTCATGCAAGTTCATTCTCCTTTTAACAGGACAATCCTACTAAATGAGAAGTGGATTTGCAAAACTTCAACTTAGTCAAATAAGAAACAATATAAACTTTCTATGAAAGGTTTTTGAACTCTGCAGGAGCTTCATAAGTTTTGACGCTGGGAAATTATAAACATACAATGAATTGTAGGGTTGTCTTGTAGGTTAGATAGTTACTGTTATTCAGAAAGTACTGCCACGATAGAAAGGTTTGGTGAATCTTGGCGCGGGGGGGGGGGTCTATGTCTAACTAAGGACGCTAAAAGGCTAATGTGATGATGATGAAGACAATGATGATGATTAAGTTGTCCCACATCAAATGGCCGTTTATGGAAGAAACAAGAAAAAGTTCTGTTCAAGAACTGCGACATAGTACGATTTTTTTATATTCGTTTCTGAAATTATTGACAAAATTAATGAATTTAATTAAAATTTCGACATTTAATCGAAAATACTAAATTCTGCAACAATTTCAACAAAATTGTAGAATTTAAAAATTTGACTGAAGTGAAATTAGGTTTGTGGTTCAAGTGAAAGCATATTTTTTTTCATTCAAATAATCGATTACAAAATTTCATCAGAATTTCAATATTTCATCAAAAGTACAAAATTTCATCCAATTAAAATTTCACATCCGTAACAAGAAAAAAAAACGTATATTTGCTTGTCAATCATTCCAAAACAAACGAAGTTACTTTTTCTTCCTCTTACTGGTTACTCTCTTTTTAACAGCGTTTGAAAGGAATTGAGTGACCCTTTCTTCTTTTTTTCTTTTCATTTAAATAATTTGTTTCTTTCTCTCTTTTTATTATCCCTTCCCTTTTATTAGGCTAACTTTCTTTCTTTCTTAGCAACACTGCCTTTCTCTCTTCAACAACGCTCTCATCGGGTCACTTAATACCTTACAAACGCTGTTAAGTAACTTGAATTTGATATTGACAAGAAAGCTGTTCCATTCATTGGACTACCGACTTACGTCACAGCTGAAATAAAATATCCTTGATGACACCCTAGAGATGTTTTCGAAATCTGTAATTTTTTAGCAAGCGCTCAAATAGTATCCTAATATGAGTTTCCACAACATCCTTTGAATTCTCACCATCAACAAATGGTTAAGGGCGTTATCAAGGATCATCATCCAGGCTCATGTCTCCAGAAATAATCTTGTTGAACCAACGTCGCACTGTTCTTTCTATTCAAGTCCCCATTTCAAATGCGAAATCGGTGTTTTTGAGAGCTTGAACAGTATTTTTACTGAGTTTGAACTCCTCCATAAATTACTCAGATTTCTTTTGAGGATAGCATCTCAAAGAGTGAGGGATTATTTCAATAAAACTGATACGATAAATGATAAGTTGAAAATCTAAAACAAATTGAATGTCCTCTAATCAGTCAAATAGATATAACTACAATTCCTGCCTCAGGATTTGTCGAAATTATAATCACGAAGACAAACGTCGAAAATCGTCCATTCTATGCAGGACAACTGAATATTTTACAACAAGCACTAGTGATCAGTGTTCGAACCTAGGAAGAATGCCAGTATTCCAAATGCTGAGTTTCTAGGCAGACCAGTCTTCTACTCTTGAAATGTTAACGTAAAGCGATCTTCCCAACCTCACCATTCAGCTGAGTGATGTCATCCAAGTTAAGTTCAGTAAATACAAGTAAAGCAGGGTCAGTTAGTCATTCAATAGAAACCGTCACGAGACCAATGTCTTTTGGTAGCATAACGTGCTAGGCGTGATCAATTGAAATATTAGAAGTAATCAATGAATAAGTTTCTTCTCTCGTCTTTTTGTTGGTCAGTAATCACTAAAAAGTCTGCGTTAAAAAAAAAAACAAGTGGGTACAAACCAGAAACTAAATTAGCATAAGCTTACATTGCAAACTGAACTCCCACTAGAAACTTATTCGAGGGTAGTATTTGAGAAAAATAGAACTCAATCCGGAAAACAAAATAAGGAGTAAATGTTTATCTTTAAAGTCCTCTAATTCTATACCTCTGATCTGTACGCGTGATACATACATACAGCCTGACTGACTTGGAAACTGAAGAAACTTATTGTGACAGTTCTGGTGAAGGTTTTGGCCTATTCTTTCCAATACCTGTTGTTAACTTAACCGTACACCTAGTCACGGAAATCTGAAATATTGTGATATCTAGAAAAAAACTCCTAGAAGTTGCCTGGAGGGTCCAACCCTGACTCCATTTTCTTGCTCTTCATCTCGTCTTTTCTCGACGGCCAAGTTCAGCAATAATCTGTATGTTTCACTCTTTACCCTTTTGTGTATCCTTACACTGCTTCTCTGTCCCTCTCTGTTCATTCTCACTTCCTCTCTTTCTTTCTTTGGTGCATCCTTCATTTTTTTTCTTCAATACTTTTCTTCTTCTTTCTTTCGCTTCTTTCTTTCTTTTTCTCTTCCTTTCTTTGATTTCTTCTCTATTCTTCCATCTGTTCGTTCTCTCTTGTTTTGTTTCTTTATATCTATCTTTCTTCGATTCCTTTCTTTCTCTCTCTCTCATTTGTTCGTTCTTTTTCATTTCTTTCCTTCTTTTTCTCTTTCTTTCCTTGATTCCCTTCTTTTTCTTTCTTTCATTTATCGTTTCTTCCTTTAATATCTTTATTCTCTCTTTCATTTATTCGTTCTTTTTCGTTCTTTCATTTTCTCTTTCTTTCTTCAATTCCTTTCGTCGCTTTTCTTTCGTTTTTCCGTTCTTTGTTGTTCTTTCTTTCTATCCTTCTATCTTTCTTTGATACTACTCTTCTGCATTCTATTAAATATCTTTATTCTTCTTTCTTTATATTTGTTGATGTCTTTTCCTTCTTCTCTTTTTTCTTTGGTTTATTCATTCTTGATATCTTTCACTAATTCATTCTTTTAGATTTCTTCGATTTTTTCATTCTTCAATTCTTTAATCTGGTCATTGACTTTGTTTGATTACTCTGTTAATAACTTGTTCCATTAACTCATTCAGTTTTTTTTCATTTTTTTATTCCTAAAATTTTCAAATTACTCATTCTTTATATTTCCTTTGATCCTTTTATTCTCGTTTCCTGCTATTTTATCATTTTTCTTTTTTCGATTTTTTTTTTTTTGTTGTTGACTTTCAATTCGCGGATTTACTGCAGATGATTTCGAGAAGCCAAAACCCTTCGATTTATATCAACAACATGAGTCACAGCACTATTCATACGAGTTCTTTAATCGCGTTGTCTCTGTAATATAACGTCCATCGCGTCCTATCACTATTTACATCGGTGCTAAAACCGACAGTACAAACATAGGCAGCATTTCCGCCCACGTGGTTTATTTTAACCAACCACAGAAGAGCCTTTTTTTTTTTTTTTGCTGCTTGAAACAACGAACAAGTGATTTGAATTCGCAATAGATGTCCTACAGTTATTTTCACGCCGAGGAATACACAGTTGGATTGAAACCAGTCTTTTAATGCTGAGCTTTTTTTCTTTTTTTTTTTTTTTTTGATATTTACTTATTTCCACTTTTGTTTGAATCAATCTGTGCTTTACTGAATTGGTTACAATTCTCAAACACTGAAATTGACGTTAGAGTGTTTTTGCCATCCAGCAAGACAGAGTTAGTAAATAGATATGCGAAGCTGTCATTTGTATGTGTAAATTGTGGCTTCCATTTCAATGTAGTCACAGACTTGAAGGACATATCAATTTGATGGTGGATCTTTCTTTTCAGTTTTTTTCCTTCGTTTAGTTTTTATTTCTCTATTTCTTCCTTTCGTTTTTTCACTGTCTTTTTTATTTTTTATTTCTTTCATTCGTTTTTCCTGGTTTTTCTTTGTCTAATATTAGTTCTTTTTTTTCTTTTCTTTTCTTTATTTCTATTCTTTTAGGTTTTTTTTTTTTTTTTTCAATTCTTTATCCTCTTTTTTTTCTCTTTTTCTTTTCATTTATTTTTTTCTTTCAACTTTTCCTTTATTTCTTTATTTTTGTTTATTTTTTATTTCATTCCTTTTTCTCACATTTTTAACCGATTTCGTTTTTTTTTATTTTCTTCGTCACATATTTCTCATTTCTTTATTCAGTTACTTTTCATTTCACTCATTCATTCAACTTTCCAATCTTTGAATAATACATTCATTTCATTCTTTAGATTAATTCATTCTTTTCTTTTTTGCTAATTCATTTTCATTCATTTATTCTTTCACCTTTCTTTTACATTCTCATCATTCATAGATTTATCCTTCCATTCAAATATCTCAGTCTTTTTCTTTTTTCTTATTCTTATCTTCATTATATCTTTATTCTAGATCTCATTCATTTGTTCGTTTATTTATTTTTCGTTTATTCCTATACTGATTTTTTTATCATTCTCTCTTCGATTCCTTTATAATTAACTCCTTTAATTTGATCGTTCCTTCTTTTAATTCTTTCTTCGATATTTCTATCCTGTGATCATGCCTTTTTTTATCCTTTCTTCGTGAGATTTTCTTTCATTTTCTCATTCTTTTTCTTTTATTCCTTTCTCAGGTATTTTTTTTTTTTTTTAGTTTGATCATTCCTTCTTTTCAATTCGTTCTGCGTTATTTCTATCATGTGATCATTCTTTTTTTAATTCTTTCTCCATGAGTTTTTTTTTCTCATTTGTTCATTCCTTCCTTTCTTCACTTTAAGCGATTGCACAGCCATATTGGTTATTTACAAGCTCAGCTTAGTTTTGACTCCTGGCCACGTTCCTATGAAATATTTCGGAAGCCCAAATGGAGTAAAGCGAAGAATCAACTGCCATTTATTTACATGGAAAAAATTTTCCCAGACCAGAAAATATTTTCCATGCTCCCCGGTTGCACATTGAAAAAATTCACCAGAGTTGCCCACTCGAAAAAATGTCCGTGCTACACGGACCTTGAAAAGGCAGAGAGAAAGATGCTAAAGGCACTGTCAGCCATTTTTTAAATTTTTTTTTTTTTTGCAGTCAAAAATTGTTCAATTTGCTTGAAAAAAGAAAACAGTTCAAAATTGGTCAAAATTCCAGGAAAAAAGCCTTTAAAATAGGCTCAAAAGACGGGAGAAGTAATTTATTCATTGATCACCTAATTTTCTTATTTTTTAATAAATCATCCCATCATGTCATTCTACCAAAACATGTTGGTCACGTGACGGTGTCCATGAGTGTCTAACCAGACATGTTTATTCATTTTTGAGTCTTCTGAATTAATTGTTCTGTTTTTTTTATTGATCTACTCATTTATTTTTTAATTCATATCTTTATTCACTCATTGATTTAATTTCTCACATTTTTTATCTCATCATTCATTCTTTTCCTTTTTCATTTATCTTATTCTTGATTTCTTTCTTTACTTTATTCCTTCTTTCTTTAATTCATTCTTCAATTCCCTTCATTTTTGTTTTCATTCGTTTATTCTTTCTATATTTGATTTCTTCACTTTTAGATCTCTTCATTTCTTTATTCATTTATTTTTCCTCTCTCCAATTCCTTCATTCTTGATTTCTTTCATTTCTCCATTCATTTATTGATTCCTTCATTGATTCTTTATTCTTGATTTCTTTTATTCCTTCATTTGTTTATTCTTTCTCTCTTCGATTGCTTCATTCTTGATTCCCTGCATTAATTCATTCGTTTATTTTCTTTCTCCAATATCGTTCATTCTTGGCGTCTCTTATTCTTTCATTCATTAATTCTTTCCTTCTTTGATTCTTGATTCTTGATTTCTTTCTTAAAAGCAATGATGGAACTTTGCCAATACTTTATTTTAATACATTGAAAAGTGTATATAGCTGTGGAAAAATTCAATAAATTGAGTTTTTGTAACAGGTTAATTGTATTAGAAATAATGTTTCTTGTATATAACTTTCATTAAAATAGTGCAGTGAAGATTTTAGAGCTTGCATCCGTTTTTATGCTCATGTGTTTTAGCACCGATAGATTTAATCAAAATTTTTCTAATATATATATATATATATATATATATATATATATATATATATATATATCAGAGTGTGGATTCGGTACACAAACTAGCTCATGTTTCTGCCCTCTCTGGGCCTCATCAGGCGAATGATTATCTGTTTTTTTATTTGTTTGTTTTTTTTTGTTCTAGTTTTGGGGAATTTGGTGAGAATGTTGTGAGTGTGGTAGTAAGTGGTATGGGGTTGTTCATTTTGTGAAGAGGTGTGAACTGGATCTAGGGGTCATCTCTTATATAATCATTCGCCTGATGAGGCCCAGAGAGGGCATAAACATGAACTAGTTTGTATAGCAAATCCACATTCTACTTTTTATTTCCAGCTCTACTCTAAAACAACTCAACAATAGTAAAAAGTTGTATGTATCGAGCACTCAATGAAATAAATCCATTACATATCAGAAGTGGCTTTATATTATTGATATATTATTATATTATGTTATACTGCTAGCCTGATCTGCATCATATGTACTATATATATATATATATATATATATATAGAGAGAGAGAGAGAGAGAGAGAGAGAAAGAGAGAGGGGGAGAGAGAGACAGACACACGCACAGAGAAATATATAGAGAGAGAGAGATAGACAGACAGGCAGACGGACAGAGACCGAAAGAGAGGAAGCACAAGGGTGATTGTGATAAAGAGTTAGATAAGTATATGAAGAGACTGAGATAGATATAGAGACAAAGAGAAAGAAAATGAAAGTGATTGTGTAGATAAAGAGGGAGGTAAACGAGATTCATTAAACATATCGATTGATTGAAAGGTAAACTTTATTGCAACCATTCCGTTGATTAGATGAATTAGCTTCATCGACATTTCCATTTGACTATTATAAGCCTTTGCTAATTGGATTACTGGACACCAGGGGGTGCTGTCATTTACTTAATGGTTTTCTACTGAACGGTCCTTTTTGTTTACGTCTTCATTCGATTCCTGCAATCCCTAATCGGACCCTCAAGCTCGTTCTCAGTAAATTATTCCAAAGATGAATAATAGTATGGGGTCTGCGTTCGTACTCACTCCGACAAAATGATCTAAAGTCCATCTTTTTACATGATACTAAAAGTTTGGTTCTGTTCATCTGCTGGTTACCTCTAAGTATTTCAAAAAATCTTGAAGATTCCTGTGCGTGTCCCCAAGAGAAGAATAGTGTCTAGGGTGTACCGAACGGGGAGTGCAGGCTGCTGATCCAGACCCTCATTCCACGTTCTAATAATCCAATATTTAAAAGGTTCAACTAAGCCCAATTCTATGACTCCAAACCCATGTGAGTACAATTATCGCAGCTTGGAAAAGAAATAATTTTAATAGAATCTCAATTCCAACCCATAAAGCAAAATTAGAAAATTCTGAATAGTTTTTGCTATATAATTAAAGTACAAGTAACTCTGAATATCACTTTTGGCTTAAAATCAAGTCTCTCAGCTTGCACTCAACAGGACTGCTCAAACAAGCAAGTCTTTCATGATATGAGATGGCAGATGGATGTGTTGACTTGAGAAGAGGGAGTAGTAGCCGGCCTAATGTGTATTCGTTTTTGTGAAAAATCATGATCCACTTTACCCTGCTTTCCTACACACACACACACACACACACACACATATATATATATATATATCAGCAAAAGTAGTTGCCATTATAAGTTCGCTGTTGGACAACGGCTTTTTCCATCTCCTTTCATGACGATCGTGACTGCGCTGACCTCTGTCATGTCTCACCGGCGAACCTATCTATACCATCCCTGCATTTACTATCCCATGAGCTCAAATCGGTTATCTTTCTCTTCAACTGTTACCATTTCTTCTAGTCAAGTGTCCAACTCATCTCCATCTTTGGTTGATTATTTGAATAATATCCTTCGCTCATCCGTCCCCTGATTCATGGCGATCTTTTAACATCCCTTAGAGATATCCCTAGCATTGTTTTTTCAATGGCTCTCTAGACTAGACATAGCTATTCTAGGGATACCTGTATAGATAAGTACCCACATTAAACGTTATTATTCATATAGCTTTTTAAAAAAATTATATTCTCTGCTTATATTCAAGTTGTGCCAATTCCTCCGGAAAAGGCATCAATGCATTTCGCTCTGCACTATGTTCAATTGCCACTGAAAGGAGAGTGTGTGAGTAGAGAGTCGGGCGAATTATCTTCCCATATCTATTTCACCTGCACCGTTGCACAAACACTCATAAACATATATAATGATAAAATACTTATGGAATCATGACTACAAATGTGTTTCACGCTTTTTTACGATTATAGAGCCTTAATGAAAAAAATCAACAAGCTTGGCTGTGCTAGGGTCGACTCCCTTGTTTCATTAAAATCTAAAAGGTAAACAAAACAGAACGCACTTCTCCATACAATATTACTCTAAAACTACGTATCCATTCTCAACTTTATTAGTAGTTCCTGTAGGAAAATAAATCGCCAAAGTTAAAGGAGTGAATTCGTCATCAGTTTTTGCGTACGTTTCTCTTATTCGAGCCATCATGACGTCACTAGATTTTTTGATGAGGTCAACGTCTTAGCTGTGATAAACGAAAATAAAGTCAGAACTTAATGGTAGGAGTTTGACAATATTCTCCATAACAGAAACAAGACATTTACAAAACATACCATGAAGTCGCAAATATGTGTTGATAAGACATGACACCATGGCATCACTCTTTCTTTTACCCTTTCTCTTTTATTCATGTCTTAAATTCAAAAATCTTAAATTCAAATGTCTGACGAATTCACGGTAATGAAGTCAATCCTATTTTTGTACGTTTTTTGTTTTGTTTTTCATCGGTGTTCTGGATTTTTCTATTATATATTACATTCTGCATTCCGGATTTTCATTGTTTTTAAAATGTTATATGTTACGGTTATGAGAAGACAATTTAGAGAGTACTGGTGGTATTCAATATTGTTAATTCTTAAGTGTACAACTTCCAGTTTAGATATTTACATACATCTATAATGTACATGAAATAAAAAATGTCATATGTATGTAGGCGAGAACTCACTTTAATATTCAGTCATATTTTATTTTGTTTTTTTTTCTGTCATAAGAGTTATCGATCGATGTGTTAATGTCTACATATTTTATTAAGAATCTCCTTTTGTGTTTGCAATCAGCTATTTGCCCTGACGTATACATCGCTGTACTAACAAGATTAATATCTAGGAATGTAGGTAGAAAAAAAAATTGGTGAATTTTACAATTTTCAAACCCAAGGTTGGTTTAACAACCTTCGGCACTCAGTTGTTCAATGAGAATCAGAAAGAAAAGGATTGGCTATGGTCATATATTAATGCAGACCTATTGATAGAATAGGACAGTTGATATATGAGAGATGGGCATTTACAATAGAAATACATTGTAGATGATTTTACTATAGAAAGGGGTTGCCAGTGATAAGAAATTCATGCAAACGTTACTGTCAAAATATTGTGTGTAATACAATGCTAATGATTTTACTATAGAAATGCATTGAAAATAAGGAAAAAGGGATTGTCACTGGTCAGTAATTAATGCAAGCAGTACTGACAGAATAGGGCTATTATCCATGAGTGTGCTCATGTGTTATTGAGGGCGGATATTGTGACTGGATAAGTGGTTTAATAGAGCAATTTCACGCTCTTTATTAATCTCGAAAATGAACTGCATCCCGCGGGAGTATATGTATTTGTATGCACTTCTGTATAATAAATAACTATTCTTATTAAAGTATATGGCTTCGAAAACGGTCAGAAGTCCCTCTAACATGGCGTGCTGCCAAAAGACGTTGGTCAAGTGACGGTTTCTTTTGAGTGACTCATCTGACCTGTTTTGTTTTTCTCAACTCTCGCCTTCACAGCTCGCATACACCAAGTTTGTTCTTTAGGGTCGATGCCCTTCCCAAGTAGCTCGACGGGACGAGACTGTCAACGTGATTGTCCAGCTGATTTTTTTATTTTTGTCAGAGTAGCCTTCTCTTAGATAGACTGAATTACAAGGCTCAAGGGTTTCACCTAACCTGCTATTTTGCCCATAGCTGGGGGCCAAGAAGAAGAAGAAGAAGAAGAAGAAGAAGAAGAAGAAGAAAAAGAAGAAGAAGAAGAAGAAGAAGAAGAAGAAGAAGATATCTTTATCTAAGAAAATAACATACATTTAAAATACATGCACGGTAAGGGCAGCTTGATCTTACCTCAAAGGTATTCTACGGCCCGACTCACCAAGATTTGGATTCACACCTTTCCCGAGGGCTTCAGTGCGAAGTGAGTACAAACTACCTCAGCTGGAATTCGAACGATTCGCTGTTTCCATTTTCTTTGACATTAACGATTAGTCTATGGTTTCTAATTAATGAACAGATGATAATCTGTGCTTTCGGTGTACCTCTTCATTTATCACGCATTGTTTAGTCTGGCACAAGGCCTCAAATTGTTTATAGTGCCTGGTGTTCCTAAGCTGTCACTTGGGCTACCAGATTAGATCGTTCGTTTTTAATCAGAGGCGGATATTCCATAAAACGAACAGAAACTAAAATTTATATAAATACACCAATTAGTATTTTTTTTTTTTGCTATTTGGTGACATTATTATCGACAGAAAATTAAGGCTAGTAGTATTTTGATATGCTATTGCAATAAGATCGTAGTTATTTGAATGTAGTGACTTTTATCTATACAGAAATATAATTGTTAAAGAAATTGTTGAGTTGGCCATTTTAATCTACGGACTGTAAAGAGCACATGGCAGCATAGCTATTTTCTTTGTAATTTGTCTTCCCAAAAATTCTGCTTGGAGTTTTAGTGGCATATATTGTATACTTTACATTTTCAATTCTGATCGTTGTGCCTGTATTTCCGATCTGTTTGTTGTACATGATTTTTCTTTTGCTGAAGTTTGTGTGAAGGCCAACTTCCTTGCTTTCTTCGTTCAGTACATCTACCATTAGTTGGAGGTCTTGGAGGTTCTCTGCAAGGAGGACGATACTTAGGTATTCGCCGTCTATTCTGATCCCTTTGTTTTCCCAGTCTAGCTTTCGAAAGATCATCTCGAAGAAGGCAGTAAAGAATTTGAGAATTCACTTCGGATATATAACTTTTTTAGTTAGCTTACTTCTCGGAAAGGAAACGAAAATTGAAAATTAAGTATAGTTAATGAGCCTAAATTATAGTTTTCCGACGGATGGTTTGAATACAGAGTTTTTGGTTTCGGAATTATCAATCAGGATTTATGTGATGCCTTAGATCAGTCATGTTTCGAACACTTTTGTTTATCAGATTGACCTAAATTCTAATCAGACATGCAGCGCTAAAAATGGACACGAAGTCCGAAATCGGACGTATCTGGTAATCCTGACGGTCACGTATCTAGTTATTGGACAATTTCTAACATACGATTGGTCGTGAGCTAATCATTGTATACACTTGTATATTTTTAACGCAGTTCATTAAAGTCTTTTTTATTATTAGCTTCTCCCACACGGATCTCCCATCCCATTCCTTCTTCTTGGTCGTCCAGTCCACTAATTCTTTCTTTTCTTGTTTAATTCTTTCCCCAATTATCACAGACCCCCCATCAATAGTTTCTTCCCACGGACTCCCTATCAGAACAAAACAATGTTTAATTTATCATTGTTCTCATATCGTTTTCTGTCTCTCTGCAGGTTGGGAACGAGGAACGGTGAGATCTGACCCCATTAAGATAAATAATAAGCCTTTTGCAAGTGATCAGCTGGACAGCATAACACGCACAATAAGTAAATAAACAGAGTCGCTACCTAACGGATTACTTACATTTTACAGTCGACGTCCAAGAGAAAAAAACCCAGAGAGTGGTATTTTATTTCTTCAAAGAGGGACACAATTTGAGAATTTGTGGTAAGTATATATTTACCTTCAATATTTACTCCCATATCCAATTTGAACAGGTATAGACAGGACAGGGTTTATAAGTGGCAAATACCCGGAGCTACCTCTATACAAAAATTGATGATTAAAAAATTGTCAGGCGAACCGTTGTTATCTATAGACAATAAGAGTACATAGAATATAAATATATTCTTTGTAATTTGTATAAAGTATAAACCCACTTGAAGTTTTACTGGTATATGTTCATATGTATACTTATATTTACCACAGATATAACACACATTTAACCTTTCTATGTAAGAATAACTTGAAAGTTCTGATAACATTCAATAAACGGACTCTGATGGGTAAATGTTGTGATTTGCCGTGTATTTTAATATCTGTATATGAGGATCAAACCTGAATTTCCTCGGGACTTCGAGGTTTAAATCTAGCTTTGGGTATTGAGTTGGTGTATAGTGGAAATTGAAGTTTCTTTTGATTCTCTTGCTTCTTCTGGGACATGATCTGTCGATATCATCAGTAATCAGTATAACGTACGCTTCGTGAGATATTTGATGCAATACACATCACTCACACACTGTGCACTCAACTGACACACAGATGATTTTGCAATAACTGAAGTTTCAGCTGATCATATCATTGTCTGAGAATTCTTTATGAAGCTTAGCTTTGAAAACATCGATATTTTCCGCTGTCACCGTTTCCCCATTCCAGACTGTTGCATACTTTTGTAACTCAAGCTAGAAAGAAGTGTTTGCAAATACCATTTTCAGGTTGTATTTATTGTTAAAGCTCATGACCGCGTTATATCGAGGGGCACGTGTGTGCATGTGTGTGGGTGACAAAGTTCAAACAGGAAGTCGATTTGCGATGTTTCTTGGATTATTTTTTTCAAGCCCGTATCCCATCCCAGAAAAAAGAGTTTAGTGAGAGTTCAAATTGGAATTAAGCTTCTTGTTGAACTGGTCTCTCAGTTCACGTTTATTTTTCACAAAATACGGACTTTATTAGTGATCACCACCAAAAACAGGCGAGAAAAGTAACTCATTCTTTGATCACCCTCTCTTTTACTAGATAGAGAATAAAATGTCGCTTCGCACATGGGTAAAAGCCTGTTCATTTGTGTGTCAACTTGATTGTTATTAAAATTATTATTATTAGTGCATACATTTTGCATTTTACATAAGTAGATAATAGAGATATGCATTGCAGTGAGCTTGAAGAATAGTCTTCTGTACACATTGCATTTCATATGCGTGTATAATAGAGGTTTGCATTGCAGTGAGCTTGAAGGATAGCCTTCTATACACATTGCATTTTATAGACATGGATAATAGAGATTAGCATTGCAATGAGCTTGAAGAATAGCTTTTTATATTCGTGGAAAGTAGAGATTTGCATCGCTATTAGCTCGGAGAATAGCAATCTGTTGGACACAAACAGATTTCTATTATCATTTTTTTTTTGAATTTCTTTTCTATTTTATGTCAGTTTTTAAATTCATCATCTATATGCATCATAAGAACAGGAATTAAATTCTATTTTAGTACGTTTGTTGCGTCCCTTAGCGTAACAGAAGACATCAGCACATTGCTAATCATTATATGTGTGGATTACCATTATAATATAAAAGGCATTATTCTATCTATGTTTCCGGTCAATGCGAACGGTATGTTCCATTTTCATAGAAAGCTTCGAATGAGTTCTTCGGAAATCAATAATCATTGATGTTTTCGGGTTGTTTTGAATGTAGTTCAACCATTAAAACAATTAGAATGATCAAGATATTTTCATGCGACAGTTTTTGAACATTTTCAAGCAAATTACACCTCTTTATCAAACGGACAACTAAGTACGATTAACTTGCAACCTTAGTTCGCACTGGCTGACTTCAAAAGCTTAGTTCATTCAATCCGAAAACTTGATGAATCTAATATCCAAGTTAAAACTAAAAATATAAATCATAATTTAGATAGAATGTGTATGAAGACAAGTTTCAACTCATCATAACCATCAGCAGCAGCCGTCTAGTGTCCATTGTTGTACATGGACCTTCCCCAGGATTCTATCATGGGCGTTGCAGAGCCAATATTTTCTTAACTTGTCTAATTTCTCACGCCAACCTATTTTCTGTCGGTTGCAGTTTCGTATTCGATCTATGGAGATCCATGTCGTTATTTTTCATGTCGATTGGTTGTTTAAAATTACTATTTGAGTTGTTAATGGATTCTATATCTCGGACTTCTGTTTTTACTCTGATATACTGCGCTGTCTTGCGATCTCTCCATGTGATGTCGAAAATGATTTTCCCCAGTGCACTTTACATGGTTTTCAGTTCGAGTGACAATCTTCTGGTCAGGTCCAATGTTTCAGCTCCATAAGTGACTATCGTGTGGGTGCATTGGTTTTATAACCTCCCTTTTGAGGACTAATGAGATTTCCTTTTTCTTAAAGGAAGATCTTGCTCTACCGGGAACTTGCCTGGGTGATTCTTTGCTTGATTTCTTCTTCTTTGGGGGATTGAATTTCAGTTGAAAAATTCATATATGCGTTGACTGTAGCAGTGACTATATATAAGAGATTAATCATGTTATTCGATTCCGTTCATCTTTTGTTCTATTTACTGAAGGCATTATAGAAAATTCCGAGCCGTTATCTTTCTCGGCTTATGGGGGATCCATGGCTCGTGATTCGCTGCTTAAACAGCCTTTTAAATTATGAAACCAAGTGTGACAATTGGCATGTAACACTGAATTGGGTCCGATACGCAAAATGATTTATTCATATAAATGAACAAATATCTGGAACTTCAACCAAATGACGTATTACTTTTATGATTTACAGACTTGACATGGTTGGGGTTTTTTTGGGGGGGGGGGGTGTAAATAGGGCAGTGTCCAACACAAAGGCGAATGTTTAGGAGGAACCGGACATTATGGTGCATAAAGTGGCCTGCCATAATAATCATAAAAATAAATTTCTATCGGATGAAACTACAACTTCGAAGTATTTTAGATACTTCTCTCCAACTTCTCTTCAATGTTGTAAATATAGATATTTTATATCTAAATCTAGATCTATTAGTTTAGATAAACTATCTATAATCTGTGATGTTGTATTTATTTTTATTAAATTTTCCGAGAACTGCTGATCAAAACAACTTCAATCTCGATACGGCAGTGCCTGGTGTACTGACTAATGTATACAGCGAATATAAACTCCATGAAATAGCCACTCGTCATGTTATCTCGTTGAATACGCACCCACATAGATTTCTTCAATTACACTTTGGTTACATAGTCAGATGTTAAATTCTATTTAGCTGTGTTTATGTGTTGAAAAACGAGGAAACTCTGAAGACAACACTTATATCGTATTTCTATTATTACTCGTCTCTGAATGATAAGCAGATAAACTATGGAAGATGCGAAACGCTGGCATTTTCATGTGGGGGCTTCTTGTGAACCGAATCGTTTTTGTAGGCTTTCCTTTTGTTAGATCAGAAAAGCCACTTGGCCACCGACATCGGCTTTGAACGACGAAAGATGCTGAGAACAAGTTGTAATCACAAAAACAGATGTATTGCTAGATTCAGGTGGTCTCTTCGAACTAATCAACCTTATTGTAAAGCGTTCTAAAATTTAATTTCGTACATTTTCAGAGCATCTTCGTCATTCCCATTGTTGAATCCTTTCGAAAAAAAGGCGGCATTTTTCTGCTTTTATTTATTGTTTACGAGTGTCATAGTTAGAATGTGAAACTACGGTTTCGTGAAATCCCTGTACATTTCCGTAATTTCATGGAAACCCCGTTTTTGTTTGGGATTTAAAGAAACCAATGACGTCTTCCGATGGAACCTAACCAAGAGACAAACCCACAAACTGAGAAGCATGCAACGTGCTCATGAGAGAATCATGCTCAACCTCACATGGAGAGATCACAAGATAGCACAATATATCAGAAAGAAAACTGGGGTCAGAGACATCATAGAATCCATTAGAAAACTCAAATGGCAATGGGCTGGTCATGTTGCGAGAATGACAGACAACCGATGGACATCACGACTCACAACATGGATCCCCTTTTAAGTAGATAGTAACCTTTTCATAGATAAATTCAGTAATCAAGGAGTTGTCTATCCTAGGTGGTGTGAAAGAGTTCTCTATCCTTGACGGTGCAAGAGACGGACATGTTGCCGATTCTAATACGGATAAATAAAGGTTCGTTTCAGAAATGTTTTTATTATCCTTCCTGTTGGTGTCGTCGTTGTCGTCAGCCTATTCCTGTTTGGGATGGCAATAGAGTATGAGCCGAAGATGAGTCTATGATTTGGTTGCAGCGTCGGCCGCACCACTGCTGGTATGTGGACCTAAACAACATAGTACTTCAAAAGATACTAACGTACTTATGGCTCTATAAATTTTGGAAAAAAACATGATTATTGTTTCTTATTCGCAAGGTTTATCTCTCTCTGAAAAACCGCTAACAATTGCATTTCTTCATATACTGTTATAATTGGGGATTTTTGGCGAGCGATAACAACACAATTTTTCACAGAACTACCCCTAAGATTTGTGAACATGGATTTAAGTTCGCAAGTTTAAAATTTTATGAAAGGTACATATCTCATCCTCACTACTTTACATAAAAAAAATCTGCCTAGAACCCAATAATTCATAGTAATTCAATGTTTCTGCTCATTTCATATCGTATTAAAACAAGATCTAATTAGTCTATGCCTGATTTGAGGAACATGTAGTGCTTATTTTGTAATGCAGTGAATACGAAGTTTCAATATAAGTTCACATTTTATTTAGAGTTAGTGAGACAAATTGGTGCGATGAGAAGCAGAAAAAGGGCTCTAGGTATTATAGTTCTGAAGTTAAGGGTCGATATGCCTATGTATTTTCTGAGGTATGTATACATGTGCAGTCCTATTCTCGAGCAGCAGACTCTATTGCTGTTTCTGTAACAGATGTAGATCATAACAGCTGCCTGTCAGAAGCAACGTTGAAGTAACCCTTCCTGTCATGGTTGAATTCGCTAATCATCAACAAAAACGACCCTGACAAAAAACGTAATTCAGAAAAGTGTGTGTGTATGTGTCATGGTATCTGTGTGTATATCATGATGTCCGTGTGTCATGTTGTGTGTGAGTGTGTGTGTCATAGTGTCTGAGTGTGTCATGATCTGTGTGATCATGTGTCATGGTCTGTTTGTGTTTATGTATGGTCTGTGTGTGTATGCACATCTGTGTATATCGTGATGTGTGCGTGTGCGCCAAGGTATGCCCGTGTATATCATGCTCCGTTCGTGTATGTCTTCGTAACGAAACTTTTCTAAAAACTGAGGACGACAGTCACGAATACCGGGATGTCCATTTGACAAATTTCCCCTCTCGACGATGTCAAACTGAAAGTGGAACAAAGCGTTTGGCATCGATTTTGATGCAGGAGCTGCCAGAGGGGATTCAAAGTTGGCATCCTGAAAGATGTTCGTTATCACTCCTTACCTTTCTGTCCCCAATGTATTTTACCGACACGAAAATAATATGGAATTTCAAGTGTCACGTCGATGTCACCAAAAACCGAATGGGACAAGGTTTTACCGGAAATGAATTCTTCAAATTGACATAACACCAAAGGGGTGGGGCGGGATTTCTGTTGAAAAAAAAGAAGAAAGGGCAGATGCGAAAGGAAGAAGAAGGATGAAGATGAAACCATTAGTCAGACTGAATCCAAAGAATTTACTAGTCTCAAAGGTATTGTCTATGTTTATGTGTGCGTCATTGTCTGCTCGTGTGTCATAGTGTTGGGGTGTATGTGCAATGTTATACGTGTGTTATGGCCTGTGTGAGTGCATGCAAGCTCATGTATCTGTGTGTGTGTGTGTGTGTGTGTGTGTGTCAGCGTCTATGTAAGTGTGTATCATGGTTTGTGTGTTTGAGTATGGTTTGTGTGTTTGTATCGTGGGATAGTGGATTTGTATCATGGTTTATGTGTTTGTATCATGGTTTGTGTGTTTGTATCATGGTTGGTGTATTTGTATTATAGTTTATGGGTTTATATCGTGGTTTGAGTGTTTTTATCGTGATTCGTGTGTTTGTATCGTGGTTTATGTGTTTGTATCATGGTTTGTGTATTTCTATCGTGGTTTATGTGTTTGTATCGTGGTTAGTGTGTTTGTATCATGGCTTATGTGTTTGTATCGTGGTTTGTGTGTTTGTATCATGTTTTGTGTGTTTGTAACGTGGTTTGTGTGTTCGTATCATGTTTTGTGTGTTTTATATCGTGGTTTGTGTGTTTGTATCATGTATTGTGTGTTCGTATCGTAGTTTGTGCGTTTGTATCATGGTTTAAATGTTTGTATTGTGGTTTATGTGTTTGTATCGTGGTTTATGGGTGTCATGATTTGTGCTTGTTTATGCGTCATGGTGTGTGAATGTGTGCATGTATAGTCTTTATGCATGGCATGATGTGTGTATATTTTTGTATGTATCATGGTGCGTGTGCCTGTTTGCAAGTATGGTGTGTGAGAATGTGTCATGATCAGTTTTTGTATGGTCTCCGAATTTTTCTGAAACTTTAAACGTTAGTCACGAATTTCAGAACTCAAAGATTTCAATAATAGTATGAACTTTCCGTCTGTCTATCCGTCTGTCCATACGATATCTCATAGTACTGAATTGATTTCCATGAATTTGTTGTAGAAGGATGGACAGTTAGGTGCAGATGAGATGGTAAAATCTTTGGCGCAGATCCAGAAATTGATTGACATATATTTTCTGAATCTCTCTTTTTTTAATTCATTTATGTACACGCTCACATCTATCCATATGATATCTCCGAAAGTTCTCAAAGATGAAAATTTGTGGATGGATGAATAGATAATAAGCTCTGGAAGAAGTGATTGTATTCTGATGCCCTCATTTTTTATGTGTAATTATATTTATATTTTGTCATTGTGCATTAAATACAAATTTAGATATTCGTCAAGCCGGGGAATTAAAATTATCTGATTCTTACTATATTCACATGATCAATTTAGTCACCGCTACATCGCTTTAGATACACCTGTCCTTGTACTATCACCGGAGTTAAGCAAATACCTAGATGGGTGACTGTGAATACCAGGTACTGTAACCAGTGTGGAGAGCATCACCTGTAGCCATACTTATCTCTAAACGTACTGAACATCAATTTACTTTAGAAGCTTTCAGCATGGTTGAGAGGTGGGTTACAACCTAGGCATAACACTTCCTCCATACTAAGCGTCGAGGCTTAGCAGCTCAAAGCTCTGGAGCTGTTAAGACTGCCAGTAAAGACGGAAAGAGCCATACGAAAAGGCCAGTTTAACTGAACCTCATTTGTTCTAGATGGGTCACGTGATCCTCTGACTCAGAATTTTCGATGGCTAACATTCATCATCAGCAGCAGCAGTTGCCTTTTAACGTCCGCCGTATGACAAAGACTCCCCAACCAAGAATCACTAGATCTCTCGATCGTGAGCATCACAGCGACAATATCTCCGGTACCTGTCTAAGTCGTCATGCCATTTTATTTTCGGCCAGTCACAATTTTGCATATGATTTCTGGGGATCCAGGTTATGAGTCATGATGTCCACGGTTGTCTGACATTCTTGGATAAAAAACAGAATTGACGAACAGAGTTTTAATTTCGGCTCAGACTGCTTGTGTTTATCAGACACTAATAGCATTGAAAAAGGTATGAATCCATTCCTGTCTCGTCATCGCTTGACAGAAAAAAAAATGAGTGATGAGCACTTGAACCGATCTCTCTCCCATAACTACTTTTCCAGGCAGTAGCAACCAAAAAGCCGTTATCCCCAAAGTCAACTTCAGGGGGCCAATCAAGAGAGTGATTTAGCCAACCACTTCCCGGTGGCTACTATATCGGCCTATGCAGTAGCAGCATAAAGCTGTTACTCCATAATCAACCTTGACAGGGGTCATTACAAAGAGAGGGAGAGAAAGAAAAGTATTTCCAGTCCTAATGTGTCATCCAAACAAGCCAATCACTCACTGGAGCGTTGCACAGTGAGTTTTCAATTTGTAATTAAGAAATATCTTTGTATCACATCAAACAAAGAGAATGTTTCTATTTGCAGATTTCATTTAGCTTACTGAAGACCTGGATATAGACAGGATTTTATTTGTATCGGATTTCCGTAATAAATCCATTTTCATCGCCAGACACTATTTTGTCCCCAAATTATTGCTTTCTGAGTCGAGCAAGAGAAGACAGACAAATATTTAAGCACTGATCGAAGTTCTTTTTCATAAGTTCATACGGAACGATTTTTCACGACTCTCAGAATTTTCTTAAAGCATGTAAACGACATACCTCAGCTGACAGACTGCAGACACTTCTAAGATTTCCCAGATATAGTGCAAAATATAAAGGTTGGACGTTTCAAGTCAATCTCATATATATGTATATATTGAGAAAACCTCGCTTATTTGTTCATCACAGATACTAAGACACGAAATGTGTACCGCTTGGTACGTTTAGGACGACGTGGAGATGGATTTCGAAATATTGATAACAAAGAGAAACATAGGATACTTTATTGGCAGAGACGACGAGAAGATGTCACTTGTATAATTTGATCTATTCTGTCAACACAAGGGTATTTGGTGTTGTGTGTTCAGGAGAGAACAAGTGGGTTCGGCTTATATTTACTGCGGATGAAGAGAAACATGGAAAAAAAAGACGAGCAAGAAAGAAAGAGAAAAAAGAAAGAAAAACAAAGAGAAAGGGAATAAAAAAAAATGAAAAAAGCAAATAACTACAAAAAGATATAGAATTCTAAATAGGAAAATGAAAGAAAGAAAACTACGTCATGAAAGTTGATAATTGAACTACCGTAGCGTCGAAATTTGAAGTCACGTAAGAAAAATTCCATCGAAAAATAAATATGGTCAGAATAAATAAATTTATGACATCACTGGCGTCTTCCAGTGGAAAACATCTGAGATAGAGTAAAAACATCTAGAAATATCTATATTCTCCGGGATCTAGATTTTATTAATAAACCTGTCAGAATAAGACCCAAAAATGTCAGCAGAGCCTTTTGTCCAAAAATGAAAAAAAAAGAAAGAAATTTGAATAATAGCTCTACTGCAGTATTGATGCCAATTTCCAAGTTTGTAAACAAAAGGGTATGGCCAGGACCGCTAGAACACTCCCACACACTCACATGGTCACACAAACATACGCACATATAAAGAGGGATAGAACTCTTTGATATCTTACGGTTGTTGAACAAAAATGAAAAAAAAAAAAAGAAAAAAGAGAAAGGAGGAAAAGGAAGAAAAAAGCTAAAAAAAATGAAAAACAGAAAAAAGAAAGAGAAAGAAGAAAAAAGAAATAAGAAAGAGTGAGAAAAAGAAGAGACAGAGGGGAAAGGAGGAAAAGGGAGAAAAAAGCTTTAAAAAAACAGAGAAAAAAGAAAAAGAAAAGGGAAAGAAGAAAAAGTGAGAAAAAGAAAAAAGAGGAAAAGGAAGAAAAGGCTGAAAAAAAAGAAAAAGAAAGAAGATAAAGAAAAGTACCCAAACCTTTGTATTCGAAACATTAGTCCCTTTAGATTGTGATAAACGCCCGACATCCTAACTTGCTCCACGCCCAGATCTCGCGGGATTCTTGACGAGACCTCGATAACGTTCGCCTGTTTTTCAAAGGTGACACTTTCAAATGGAAATTAGAGAGGAAAACACGGAGAAGAAAGAATCTGTTTTTTCAGGCAAGAGGAAGAAGAAGGTGAAGTGGAAGAAGGAGGGGAGGGCTGATGACCTTTACACCATATAATGGCTTTTTGCGCTTTGAATCCTTAAGCACGCTCGCTTTTTGTTAGTTTTTTTATCCCGACCCACGCCAACTTAGTTCCTGAAAACAGGGAGCACTTCAATGGCTT
>OY735240.1:24445327-24550327 GCA_963457665.1 Thysanoteuthis rhombus | reverse complement strand
ATAGCCAAATTATTATTAACAAAATTTATATTGTAAACTCATGTGATTCTGAGCATTATGCTTAAATGTCGCTCCTGGGTAACAAACTAGTCAGGCCGTCTGGGAGAACAGTCGATCGTCTAACAAGTTCGATCCTAGCGTGAGGGCCAATATCGTTATCTTGTAATAGATAACTTGTAATGAATATGGGCTTTTATCTCTTAATGGTCAACTATTACTTTTCACCACCTTCTGCAGTTGATGGGATAATGGTACTAGAGATTATCCGATGTCTTAATTAGAAAGCAAAACGATGAGACACCGTAGAAAATTAGACAGGAATCCGTGTATTTGCTAAAAAGGGTGGAGCAACTATTCGTAACAGCAGCTTAGTTTGTTCGGGTTGTCATTCGGTTGTCATTGTGGGTGTGGCAAAATAGTACTCTTGTCTCTTTATTGGTTCTATAAATCACTAGCTGGGGCATCCGACGTTGCCCGGAAATAAAACTCGTAATCTGATAATACAAGAAATTAAAAGATATTTTAGAGATTTCATGAATCCAACTAAGGAGTGGGAGAGCACTTGTACCCCTCACTTACCGGTCGGTCTAGCACACTAATTAAAATAAACAGGAATCCACATATGCAATTACGTATGACGAATGGAAAGTGAGGGTGCAGTTTAGCATTATAGCAACATTGTAAGTAGAACCCCCTCTTATGATACCTTTAAATACTTTCTTCATCAAATCTTGCAAATTTAGGGAAGTTTTGAAGATCAATTAGATGGGATGCATATAAAATTGAAAAATCAAAAATTTGATTTTCTTGGCGAGAGTTTGAAGATCATCTGCCGATTATATTTTTCGTGCCTTTGACCACTTAGCTATTGAGCTACCATAATTTTGAACCCTACAAATTGGTGCCTAAGAAGAAAGTTCAAAGCAAAATCGACCCCTAATGTGTGTAGCTTCAAATAAATGATGGAAAACCTTCTCCAGATGATGCTGATTCTCTCTCTCTCTCTCTCTCTCTCTCTCTCTATATATATATATATATATATATATATATATATATATATATATATATATATATATATATATATTCTCGGGTACAATTCTGATAGTTTTCGAGAAAGAAATCGACAATTTTCTTTTGGCGAAATTCGACTTAAATTTTATGCTGTCGGTAAATTGATAGCTGCAGGCCTCGAATATATCTTGGTCTTTTCCCAATGATGCGTAGTTCTTGACTTTCAAGTAAACATACCTATTTTAGTACTTTAAGATACGGATGATAGTTGCAATCTATATAGATCAGCAATGATTTTTTTCTGTCAGTAACAATAGACTCTACCACTTAACAATTCTGCTGATAGAACTATATCGGTCCAGAGAAAATATAGAAAAATATCTACCCACCATTTTAAAAATCGACTCCTCCACTGAACTGTGTTCAACAGTGTCTTTTCCAAAAAGTCATCTCATAGAAATTCAAAGACATCAGTGGATTTTTCACAATGATCAACGTATATGTATATGATCTCGAGTTCAGGGCTTAGATTTGTTACAGTTTTTTTTCTATTTTTTTTTTTTTTTTGTTGTCATCTTTTATATCAAGCAGACAAGAGTATTTCGTGAATGTCGTAAAACTTAACCTGAACTTTAAGTTGATCATTCAGGTTGTCAGTATTAGTGTTGTATATTGTTTTCCTTCCGAGAGTGTGTGTCTCTATGTGTGTATGTGTGTGCGTGTAAATTCATATAATGTCGCATGTATGGGTCTATATTTATGTATGTATCTATGTATACAGTATCTTTCACTCTCTCTCTCTATATATATATATGTGTGTGTGTGTGTGTGTGTGTGCATAGATATATATACATAAACAACACGTACAACAGGCAGAGATAGACATGTATACACACACACACATACACACACACACATATATATATGTATATACAGTCTATATGCATGTATATATTTAGCTCTGATAAACTCAACCTTCAAAAACAAGACGATCCAAATAATACTAAAAAGAAGAGTATACAACCAATGCATCCTCCTGATAGTCACTTATGGGGCTGAAACATGGAACCTAACCAAGAGACAGACCTGCAAACTGAGAAGCATACAACGTGTGCATGAGAGAATCATGCTCAACCTTACATGGAAAGATCACAAGATAGCACAGCATATCGGGAAGAAAACAGGAGTCAGAGACATCATAGAATCCATTATAAAACTTGAATGGCAATGGACCGGCCAGGTTGGAAGAATGGCAGACAACTGATGGACATCACGACTCACAACATGGATCCCCAGAGACCACATGCAAAACCCAGGTCGACAAAATAAAAGATGGAGAAATGAACTAGACAAATTTTGAAAATACTGGCTCCACGACACCCATGATAGAGAAATGTGGCGGCTCCTGGGGGAGGTCTATGTCCAACGACAAACATTAAAAATTCCAACATGGTGACTAATGTGCGTATGAAGATTGGAGTAACACAATATTCAAAGTTTAGTATCACTGAAGAGTATGCAATCATTTTAGTTACAAGTTAGTCTTGTCCATATTTATGATCAGATTCAGGTTTTAATGTGGATCCTAAAATGCAGCAATGAAGATCTCTCGCTTGACTGAAGAAAAAGCTTCGTCCCCTGTTCAACCCCTCTTTTCGTTTTGCATTAAACGTCCGACTAAATCAAGATCTCTCAGGCACGACTAAAAGTGAATTAAATTTCATTTTCTACGTCCAATTACAAGACTATTTGATCATTGGCCAAAGAATATCTGGTCTCTCGAGCGTAACCAATGAAATGTATTTTCTGAATGCAGTATTTCCTGCGTCCTGCCACTCGAGCAAGATCATTGACCAGAGAAAGGATATCCATAGCCGTTATCAAAACCCATTTTGGGGTTATATTCACTCTGCTTGCAAGTGTCTCTGTGTTTATCAATCTATCTATTCGCACGTGTCCCTCTGTCAATATCAGCATGTTATACGGTCTATCTCAGCCTGTTGTACGTCTGTCTGTCTGTCTGTCTGTCTCTCTCTCTCTCTCTCTCTCTCACACACACACACAGTCTCTTTGCACATGTCTGTCTGTCTGTCTCACACGCAGTTGTTCGTACGTGTGTGTCTGTCTCTCTCACACACAGTCTATTCGTACATGTCTGTCTATCTGTCTAAAACACAGTCTGTTCGCACGTGTCTGTCTCTATGTCTCCCTCACACACAGTCTGTTCGTACGTGTCCATCTGTCTGTCTCTCATACACAGTCTTTTTGCACATGTCTGTCTGTCTCTTTCTCACACACATAGTCCGTTTGTAATTGTCTGTCTGTCTATATTCATACGTATTTGTCAGTCTATTTCGGTTTGTTCGTACGTGTTTTTTGTCCGTCTACCTCAGTAGGTACATGCTTGTTTGTATGTCAATATCGGTTAGTACATAGATGTCGGCCTCTCTCTCTCTCGCTCTCTCTCTCTCTCTCTGTCTCTCTCTCTCTCTCTCTGTCTCTCTCTCTCTCTCTTCTATCCTGTCCGTACGCCTCTATACTTGTATCCCCGTCTGTTCGTACGTGTCCGTGTGTCTCTCTCGTTCGTGCCTGTCCATCAATAATAACCAAAGCTAATTGAGCTGCAGGTTTCTAGAGCGCACCGCTAGACAAGATCACTGACCAAAAAAAGGATCTCTTGTTACAATCGGACGATTCATCACAACATCACACGCAATCAGGTGATGAGATACGTGATTATACAAGGGTACGAACAAGCCTTACATCCAGATCAAGTGAGCAAATGAATCCGGAGAGTCTACAAGAGACGGGCTTGGATATGTGGTCAATCGGTAGTTACTTAGGTAAATTGAATTGAGCCATAGTGACGCATTAATAAATCTATCACTGATAAACGTTATAAATGAAAATGGGGAGATCAAAGCACTGGCCAAGTGTTTCAATGTGATTCTCTTTGAAGTACAATCGCCTGCTCTCTGGTCAACGGAAAAAAACATTAATGATACGTTCTTGTCTTTGGTGCGACTAGGGCTTCAATTTTTATTGCTGGTTCCAAATGATCAACATAATGGGTTCCCTTATCGACTATGTAAATACGCACACTTATCAGCGATTAGCAGGCCATGTGACGAGAATAAAACACCCGTCTTTCCCGAACCCTTCTTTTCGGCGAACTGGTCTCTGGACACGGGGTATGAGAACTATTTTGTTAAGGCGGCAAAATTTGATTTGCTTGAAAGTTAACAAAATGGGCCGGATGGAGGGGGAGGAGGCTTTCGCCCCTCTGTACCCCAGGCTCGTTCGTCTATGTATCTGGAAGGTGGACGAAGGATCATCACTAAATGTTGCCCAATGATCACTTATAAAAAGTCTGAGCAAGTCAAGTCAGTTGAATGTGGTAAAATAATCCAATCTTTGATTTATGCCATACTGAATAATGACACCCTGCCTGACTAGGTTTTCGCGCGAATTATCATTCTTGACAATAATATGCTGTAATTGTATTACCTTATTTTGAGAGCTCGTCACAGACGGAAACTAGTATATACCATTGACCGCTCAACAAAATCTTTTGGTTTCGAAGCTGAAATACTTTTTGTTCTATCTGAAAATTCAGTTCTTTCAGCAAAGAATCAAAGGATGAGCTGTATAATAACTACTTGTTATTGATGACAATCTAAACACATGAATACCATCCCCAATTGATGTCTGTCCGACTCTCACGCTATTCCATATCGATATATATCTAGACATATAAATACCATTATCATCTGTTTTGTGCACATGTCTGTCTGCCAGTCGCGCTCTTACAAAATGAAATATAAAATTAGTAAACACTACCACGACTGCAACTTGATCGGTGCATGAATCTGTTCCAAAATTAAATATCTTTGCCTGTAGCCTATTGCTCGCCTAAACTCAAAAAATCAATTCGAATTTTATTCGAACTTTTGGTGATATCAAATTGTCAGGACTGGAAGAATCGGTCTTCCCATCCGCCCAAACGATATCCCCCAAATTCTCAATTAAATTTTGCGAAATAGTTGGAAATGGGTTTTTAAAAATTAACGAAATGTTTAAACAGACCCACTCATGATCATCTCCCTCACACTTTCGCAAACTGTCGGCAAACACAGATTATCTTCCAAGGTTCTCTGACAGTCCACACGATATCCTCAAAAGTTATCGATGAAGTTCATTGTCAACTTTTGAGGATATCGTGTGGACAGTCAGAGAATCTTTGGAGATATTTTGCGTCGGCCGACATTTTGTGGAAGAATGTGGAATAGGCTACAAAAGAAGTGATTCAATTTTGGGGCGGATCCATCTGCAATTACCTCATGATGTGATAGGTATCAGTCCACACAACCGTTTCGTTTTGACACAATTTGGCTTTATCACATTTGATCATTTATATATATTTTTTTTAATTTTGACAAAATTTGTATTGATAGTGAATAGCTCAAAATGACTTGCTCTAAAGTATATGGTTCTCTTGTAACTTTTGGTAACAATAGACTCGGCTGTTCAAATGACGGTGTTATTTCTGTATAGGTCAGCACAAAGTACCCTTAAACTATCTTATTTGGTAATTTATTTCTAATTATTCATGTATCTTAATTTCAAATCTTTTTAAAGTCGCAACTCATCTCAAGCCATTTTGATGTGTGATCAGGTATGAAGTCTCAGGAGTTTCTCTGACGTAATGTTTATTATGTCAGAATAAAAAGGTAAAGTTTAATCAAACAATGAGATCATTCCATTTGAGCACAAACAAACATTTCCACAGGAGCTCATTACATGGTTACTAGATTTCTGTTTGATTTATATCTGTCCTCATTTCATGTAAGATTCATTCAGTAATAGCTAAAATCGACGCTGACTTATAAAGCAAATCGATGAATACTCGGAGTGATCACAAAGCACCTTAATGTATCGGAGAGTTGAAAGAAACTTCGAGATCTAAAAACAAGAGTTCATATTAGTGGACCAGAATAATGCAAAAGAACCAGAAGAAAAGTGTCGTTTTGTTTGATTGGTAATCCAAGTCTAGTGACACTACTTAGCTATTTCTACCAGTGGGCGTTGATAAATCTCCTATTTCGGCAAATTCTAGAGTAATATATCTCCGGAGTTGTACTGTAGATAAATGACGCTTACACTTCTGCCCTATCCCTTACTTCTTTCGCCACGTGATCTCCTCTCCGTCCCTCAGCCACTGTCATGTTCAGGTGGGCGGTGAATAAATGATTATAATTGCACTCAAGCATTGCTAACGGCGCAAGTGTGTTTGAGATGAAAGCGCTGAGTTGTATTCCTCTGCAAGAGTGAGATCAGATTGATGAGGGCAAGAAAATCAAATTGAAAACCACCCACAATGGTCAGAGATTTGTTAGCAAATACTTTGCAGAAGTACCTTTGACCAGGAGGGTAATATTCGATAGAACGTTCCAAGTCGAAAACAAATAATATTACACAGCAAATCTTAAGTATTTTCTGTGGCTGTGAGATAAGATATACGATCTTTACTGTTATCTTACGGACAAGAACGGGAGGAGAAAATAGACATTGGTCAGAACCTGCAACATTTTTTAAACTGAATTGTTTAAAATAGTGTTCGGTGGCATTTGCTTCAGTTATAAAACTCTTCGCTTCCAATTGATTAAAAGAAGAATAATGTAATGCCGTTAAGAGATTAGAAAAGACTCTCTGAAAATGGACACTGACTGGTTTTCTCAGTCCTTGCTACTTTTTTGCTCGTTTCCAAAAAGTGTGCATTGATTACTGTTTCCAATAACTTATAGGTAATAACTCTACGCTTACAATATGATGAGATAATAATATTCTGGCTTCTTTAATTACGAACGCTTTTTCTCACGTCACATAATTCTACTGCGGGAATTGATTTTTTTAAAGGAATACTAAGGCAAAGTGGAGTAAAAAAAAAAAGAGAACTTGTGAAAGTTACTGACCGATTCAAATTTTGTCTGAACGAAGAATGTTTTGGTATTCATAGAACTGTCGACTTTTCGTTGCAGTTAAAAATATGGGTGAGGTTAGAGTCAGGACTGTAGAGCCAGAGTCTTCACATTTTTACCGACCTTGACTCCAAAGTCATAGGTACAATGAACTGAAGTAGCATAAATTGAAGAGACCTAAAGGTTTTGACTATCGACTCTTCATTCCCAGTTTTCTACTAACGTAGTATTTATTAAGTTAGTTTCATTTTGACGAAAAAAAAACACATGAGTATGAGACGCTTAGAGTGAATCGAAATCACCAATCAGTGTGTGTGTGTTACGTATGTTGATGCAGAAGTCCAAACGCCATGATTAGCGCAGTATTCAGAGAAGTAAATTTGGTGCAAGGGATACAGCATATACTTGCTTTTCATTCCATTTTTTTTTTTTTAATTTTTGTAATGAAGACAATACTACATACCCCGTTCACAAAATCTAACCTCACCGTATACCTTGCTCTCAAAACCCATCCTTACTGTATACATCGTTAGCCAAACCCAGCCTCACCGTATACCCAATTCACTTGTATTATTCAATTCAACAATCTTTTGCTAATCAGCAGTTCAAGCAAATTAAAAATATCGAAAAATTGATCGAATCTAAAGTGGAATCGTTCTTTCATGGTGGAGTACACTATTTATTTGAAAGGTGGTGTTGGTTCCCAGAAAGCTAGGGATTGGAAGAGAAGGATAGATTCTTATCGTGAAAGGACATTGTAAGAATGAATGAGTCACGAAAGGATCTAGTTTAGAGTAAGATAGTCAACAGAAGACCAAAGACTTGTCTCCATTTCCCCCGACGGCATTAGTGCCAAGGTTTTTGTATCAAAACTGAAGAAAACCCGAGTGAGAATTCGAGTCATTCTTGGTTCAGTCAGCTTAAACGCTGGCTTTGACAACAGAAATAATGAAAAAGATGAGAAAACATCGTTGAAAGTTTTAAACTGATTGTTTGTTTGGGTTTTTTTTTTGTTTGTTTTTTCTTCCATAATCTTTCTTTGGACTTGTAAAAATAAACAAAGATTCGTCCGATTTTTTTGGTACTTGAAAATGATACAAATATTGAATGGTTTTGTTTTATGAAGCAGTGAAGAATCTTTTCCATTGTTATTCGTTACAACACTCAAACCCATCTGTCAAAAAACAATCCAAGTACAAACAATGAATCAGCCAGATCACTATGGAAACAAACGATAACGACACAAATGACGTCAAATAACCGCGACAGTTCCCGCGACAGTTCCTGCAAAGAGCCCGCGAAGAGCCCGCGCGTCACTCACGTCTCTATAGTCATTTTAGACTAACAATGCCAAAATCTTGTTCTGGTATTTTTCTAATCATAATTTTAGATGAAGGATCTATTTTTTAGATAACTACGTTTATTTTGCACCAAACCGTTATAGAAGCAGTGCACTTACCTTTACTTTCTCCCCAGTTTCTTGTACCTCCTAACATCCAAACTTCCGATGTTTCAGTCAAACATAACATCACCTTCATTTTCAGGGTCCCAGAATGCTAAAAAAAAATTCATATATACATATATATATATATATATATTAATGGTAATTACTACTTTATTACTTCTTTATTTTACGTCATTTCGGCTTACAAAGGTTTTTATTGGAATGCTCTACTTATGTATAGCAGGTGAAAACCTGTAAACATTGGCACATTAATTGTTAAAGCGAATACAGGTATTATTTCATTAAAGGAATACACAGCAAATTATTTTACTATAGAAATGCATAACAGATTAATTTACTACTGAGATGCAATATAAAATACCTTACTATAGAAATACATTACAAATTATGTTGATATTATCTGTTTATGTAACCTGTAATATAGATCGGATTTATCGAACAAATACACCAAAACTTTCATTACTCTTATGATTTTATGTTTATTGATGCAGATGCTAAACCATACATTAAGATAGGAGCTGCTATTTACCCTACTGAAATACAATATACTACAGAACTAACAAAACCCCTGAAATTACCACAATAAAATATTCCACTGTATCCATTATGTATGAATATTTAACTATGGTAGATTAGAATATACAAAAATGTGGGAACCCCCCTAGATCTCTGTCTGCGAGGCCAACTTATGATCATTACACCAAACTAGAATCACAAAAAACCCCAATAAACATCTACTGGATAGAAAGAACGAGACCATAATACAGTGCAGGCATCGCTCTAAATTGCTTTGGCGTAATTTCCAGCAGTGGGCTAAATGAACTACAAGCTAACAGTTGAGTGGAAAATTCTTACACAATCTAATACATGCCAAAATTTAGAAAATTCTTGCAATCTCTGCCTTGATGAAAAATTTTGAGATTTTAAACTTCACTAAAATCACAAAAAAATCCCAAGGAATACCTACTGAATAGAAAGAACAAGACCATAATACAGTACAGGTATCGCTCTAAATTTCTTTTAATCAACATGAAACAACACCAATAAATCAAAAAATAAAGTATTCGTCCCCATGTCCAAAAACTCCCCATCACCATCTTTTACCTTCAAACATTCTCAAACTCATTATAAATTAAACATCAAGATTAATACTATCCACTACACCTACAGAAGATACCAACAGGGGCAATAAAACCCAATGCCAAGATACCTAGGTCAAGATAGAAAATACTCCCAGACCACTACTGAGCATCCTTGCAGAGATGAACCCTATATCCCCATACCACCCACTACCACACTCACAACATTCTCACCAAATTCCCAATAAATAGACCAAAAAAACATAGACAATCATTCGCCTGATGAGGCCCGAAGAAGGTAGAAACATGAGCTAGTTTGTGTAGCGAATCTGCATTCTACTATATATATATATATATATATATATATATATATATATATAAATATGTGTGTGTGTGTGTGTGTGTGTGTGGTACAAATCAGGCTAGCAGTATAACATCATATAAAAATATATCAATAATATAAAGTCACTTCTGAAATGTAATGGATTTGTTCTACTATATATATATATATATATATATATATATATATATATATATATATATATATATATATATATATATATGTATGTATGTATATATAAATGTGTGTGTGTGTGTGTGTGTGTGTGTGTATGATTCGCAAATAGGACAGAAACATAAACAGCTCAGTTTAGCGAATCCTCGCTTCACTATATTTTAGGCTCTGCTTTAAATCAACTTAATGTTTAATGTTGATTGTATCGAGCTCTTTATGAAATAAACCCATTGGATATTGTATTATATCATATCATGATGTATCCCTGATTTGTATTGCTTATATGTATGTGTGTGTGTGTGTGTGTGTCGATTGTAAAGAGTTTTTATGTATAGCTATTTATCAAGCGTATATGCAATTATAGTGTTGAGATCGACCTTAGATAAATCCACTTCAAAGGCATTTATCATTGCTCCCCCCCAAAGTAAAATTGTCAGAAACTGAATTACCAACAACCAGCCGATTAAAGAAAATGAACATAGGTTAATTTGGCACAAATTAATTTTGATTCGGTACTAGCAGGGATCGAACTAACTACACCAGCGAATTGGTCAGCGAGACTACCTTGCTAACAAGAGCTACACGGTAGATTCCGCTAGCGATGATTAGAAACTGTCAACCAAAACTATCAACATAGGTTTCGTACACGCTGCGCTAATGGTGCTAGACCGCTGGAAATTCAAACTTTTACTCAACGTTAGTTTATGCTAAATTGGTCCCTTACTTTGAGCCCGGTAGCATTTACGCTCGTGTTTTGAGAATTCAGACTTTTTTTCAGTTATCACAACCCAACAAAAGGAGATGAGTAACTCATTCTTTGATTACTTTATTTTCCGATGTTTCAATTCATCACCCCAAACACGAAAAAGGACGTTGGTCATGTAACTGTTTCTATTAAGGGACTAATCGGACCTGTTTCTTTTAGGTGTAAAATCTGATGAAAAAGGCATACTTATACTTGTCATTTTACACTAGACAAGTTTTTTCTTCATTTTCTTGTAGGTTTTATTGTGCATGCTACGTGTGTGAGAACTACACTGAAGCCTACTCGGATATTAAAGCATTCAAAAGACAACCTTTGATAAAAAAAAATCATTTCCACACCATTGATTTGCCAATTCGGACAAGCGCAGACAAACCTTTCGACAAATAGTTTGAGCTGAATTTTTCTTGGTTGTTTTGGTTGAGGGTTTCAGATCAATGAAGGAATCTGGACATTACGTCAGTAGACCTTATACATCGGTTACATGATATTCTTTGATAGAAGCCTCGTCTTTTTATGTCATAATCTGTATAGATGAATTACACTGAAGCCATTTGTCCATGGATTACTCTGAAGCCTACCCATTTGTTGAAACTTGCAAGAGCCTTTGATAATATCAAGTCTGCCAATTGTCAAACCCAGTCCAAACCAGGAATTTTTTCACCTTAACAAGATTAAGAACAACCCTCATCAATTTAGGGAGAGTTGAAATTAGCATTTCTCTTCAGTGATTTGAAATTACAACGAACGGTTCGGTATTGGTACCTCTCACTGACTGAGCTAAATTGATAGATATTTACCAAGATTTATTTAAGAAATACGAAAGGGCTTAGTCTGTTCAATTGAATAAATACACTTATAAAATTAACATTCCCCTTCAGTGATTCGAAATCATACTAAGTGGTTCGTAGGATTGTGCTTTACCGTCTCAGTTAACCTGACAAGTTTTTCGTGTCTACAAAATTTATCTTACAGATACACAACGGCTCATTTCATTCTAATGGATAAATACATTTATGTTTTTAGAATATATTTTTGTAATGTTTTATTTATGCAATACAACAGTTTCAATCATCATCATGGGACACGTGGTTTTGGATTATTTCGAATGGAAGAATCAACTTTGCTTTGTTTATCAATTTCACTATAATGATTAAAACTTATTTTCATGTTTATAATTGTCATAATCAATTGCGTTAATGAACTACACTGAAGCTTTCTCATCTACTGAAGCTTTCTCATCTACTGAAGCTTTCCAGGGAATCTTCGATATGTCTACTCGAATAGGGTAATATTCAAAACGTCTTTCTCACACGCAAGAGTTTTCAGGCTCGATGGGTGACGAGTGTGTAAAATTCTTCAACTTCAGTTAGAATAGAATCAGGAGTGGAGCTTGACCCTACTGCAACCATGCTTGTCATAATTTTGTTCCAATGATAGCAGCAGTTATTTCCACGTTTCTAACCAACAGTCATTGTAGATCGCGTGAGCAATTACACTGAAGCCTTATCCATCTACTGGAGACTTTCAGGTAACCTTTGATAACATTACTTCCATAGAATTGATACGCTAATTCGGCCAAGTTAAAAGAAGTTTTGCAACAGGCGGTTATTGATTAATGCATTGAGTTCAGATATTTACTGCTTTTGACAGCGAATTACACGGTAACCTCAAAGCACTGAAGAGATACGGAAATGACATTTGGCCAGCTAAACCGATTCATCATCAAATTTTCTCTCTCTCATAGGAGGAAGCCCTATTCCATGGACAACGATTATTGGCAGTTCCACACCTTCTTCTTTCATCTTCTGCACTCCAATCACCTATACCTCCAACCACTAGAGCCTCAGACAACTTGGCCTGACGTAACATCTTGATCAGTTTTCAAGTCTTGGGACACTCAAATATTTTCCCCACCAAAATTGATTGTCATTGCCTTCTCACTTTGCGCCAACTCAGCTTACGAAAAGATTGTTTAGAAGAACGTTCCACTTTCTAATAGCAGGGATAACTAATCTATCCGTAATTTTTTTCACTAGAATTTACGAGTATACAATACTTTGGGAGGTTTTTACGTTGAGTGAAAAATTGTTTAACTGAAATAATTAAGGAATAAGAGAAAAGCTTTCAATAAATGGATTCTACAAGTAATTACACGACAAAAAATGATTAACAACAGAAGTACGTAGCAGTATTTCATACCTTTTATTGATTTATCATTGTGGTATAGAAAATGTCTTCTACTCAGTTGCCAACCGCTTAATTGTCCCTGCTGAGTTTACCCTTGCTCAGTTGTCGTATGGTCAGTCGTCGCACTACATTGATCAGTGAAGCAGAGATTCTTGCCGTTGACCAGAGGAAGATAAGAGGGATAATGTTAGACACTCCATTCCAAAACAGCTCAACAGCTGAATGAGGCATCAAACTGGACTTTTTGACATTTCTCAAACCAGCACGCTAAACATGGGTGGTCAGAACATTTAGCTTGTTGCCAAGACAACAGGTGGGCCATCAGAATCACCAAATGGACACCAAGAGACAAGATTGGAATCCGGGGACAAATGGAGACAAGGAAAAGTGATGGCTTAGTGCGCTACATAGGTCCAACAGATTGCACAAATATTCAAAGTTATTGTCTATTAGTGAATTACCATGAATACATTCATTACATATTTGATAGAAGCTGAAATGGGACACGTAGTTTTAGATTATTTCGAATGGAAGAATCAATTTTGCTTTGTTTATCAATTCTATTTCAATGATTTAAACGGTTATTTTCATGTTTGTAATCATCATAATCAATTGCGTTCATGAACGACTCTAAAGCTTTCGCATCTATTGAAGCTTTTCAGGTAATCATCGATATGTCCACTCGAATAGGGTAATGGCTAAAACGTCAAATTCACGCTCAGGAGTTCTTGGGTTCGATAGGAGGAAAGCGTAGAAAACTCTTCATTAGGACGAATTCCCCGTGCACTTAGCTAATTGAGTACGCTCTAAGCTGTGTGATTAGGGCGGGGATATTTTTTCAGGGGACTTGTATCTTACCAAATGGGTCATCATTAAAAAAAACTTAGAAGAATAAAGTCCTGGTTTCGACCACACTTGAAACTTGCCAGCTGGAACATGCAAAAGAAACCAGGATTTCGTCATCGACTATTACTATTAAGGGGAGACAGACAGACGCTTCACCATATTTTTTTAATGAAATTAAGTTCACAGCATTGATGTGCTAATTCGACTAAGTGAAGGCAAGTTTTACAGCACGTGGTTGTTGATCGATGCGATGGGTTGCAACCTAAAGATGTATCAGTTTTGACAGAGAATTCGACGGTAAACCCAGAACAATCTTAATTGGTGGATGTCCATCCAGTTCTTGAGATGCTGTCTACTAATCTCTTTGATATCAATTTCAATTTCCTCTTAGATTTCCAATTCTTGTAAGCATATAACACCTAGTTTGTATTTTTGTGAGTCCTGGTCTAGTTGGTTTTTCGTATACTACTTTTGAATGCCCTGCATATCAAACTGCACGATTAGGAGTTGATTCCTTTTCATACGGTTGATCTGGTGTTTTTGGCTTGATCTGACCGGTTTTCGGACCTTCGATAATTCATCTGACTGATATTGGTAATAAGCTGGTTACTCGTTGGCCAATGAAGAAGACACTATCATGCCCAAACAATTCGGAAATATAAGCGGAACAAATCCGTGGGGGTAGTGACGGGCTTCTTAATTGACCGGCGAATCAACGATTAATTATACGTCTAATGAGATCTCGCAGCCATTTGGGGTACGGAAATGGGGTCAGGCCAATTACATCGATTCATCATCAAATTTCCTCATTCTCGTAGAAGGAAGCCCTCCTGTGTCAGATTCCAAAGATGACAATTCTTGGCAATGTAAACATCCGCTTTCTCTCTCTTCCACGCTCAAGCCACCTGTATCTCCCACCACCACAGCATCTGATGAATCTGCCTGACATACCATCCTGAAAATATTAGTGGTCGGGATGGGGACGATTTAAAAAAATTTCTTAAATAAACTGATTGTTCTTTCTTTGCTTTTACCATTTTGGCTCACAGGAGGCTATGAAAGGAAGGCCGTACTACCAGTTGCTAAGTATGTCTAGAATATCTGTGATTTTTTCTCGGAAATTAACAAATCAGCAATATATATATATATATATATATATATATATATATATATATATATATATATATATATATATGTATGTATATATATATATATATATATATGTATGTATGTATGTATATATATATATATATATATATATATATATATATATATATATTATCAACTGTAGAGAGTGAGACAGACTCAGAAGTAAAGTGTACGGGAGTTAAGCTTATTTATCTATAAATGTTTTTATCAATGATCTAGACATGTTTCGGGCGGTATTCCCATCTTCAGTAGTGTGTTCTGTGTGTGTGTGTGTGGGTGTGTGTGTGTACTTTTAGAAGTTATAGGTTTGATATGGAACATGAGTCCACCATTGGGAGCTTTGCTTCGTAAGCAAAAAATCGTATCCCATCTGCTGGAGGCATTCTGTTGTGTGAGAATATATATATATATATATATATATATATATATATATATATATATATATATATATATATATATATATATATATATATATAATGATAGTTTGGAGTATCAAAATTGCACCTAAATGGCTTACTACCTCATTGCTCGGCCTTATCTTCGATTGACTCTGGGTTTTGATATTATCTCATTATGTCCATTCAGTGATTCTAATGGTCCATTTGTTGTCTTGGCGACGGGTTCGATGACCTGGCCTTCTTTGTTTAGGATTGAACAATGTTGGAGACTCCTGTTTGGATCTTAATCCAGCTGTAGAGTCTTGGATTGCAATGTATAACATTGTCCGTCCGGTCTTCTTCTCGACAACAGCGTCTCTTTCTGGCTGTGGTTAATCGTCCAAGTCTTGCAACCGCACGTCATAACTAAAATGTATTTATTGAAAGCTTTTAAAAAAATAATTCTGTCATTATTTCGTGAAGCAAATATTCATGAAACTACGTTCACTGCATCTGTATGCAACTTTAGACAAGTATTTATTTACAAGCTTAGCAACACAAGCATGTTGCTTTATGCATTGTCTATAGAATCGTGGCTTCTTAAACTATTTCAGCATCATTCGCCCTCAAGTATTTTCAATATTTTCCTAATATCTTATATTGTGTGCCATACAATATTTTCTTATGTAGTGGTCCAATAATTCATATTTTCTAATACGATTTGTACAGATTTTCATACATTTAGTCTTTATTTTCTGATATCATAAACATCCACCAAAACTATCAACAAAGGGTTTATTCAGTTTTCAAGTGGGTCTGGTTGGCAGGCTACGTGTGTGTTACCCGGAAAGACTGCACCAAGAGAGCGAGAGAGCTGAAAATTCAAATATTAGTTCCTTATCATGCCAAAAAAAATATTTTGTTTTTTGAAAACTCAACCCCGAATAGGGTCCAAGCACGAGTTCTCTATCATGGGCGTCGCAGAGCCAGTATTTCCTGAATTTGTCTATTTCATCTTTCCATCTTGTGTTCTCTTGGCCTCGGATTTATGAGTATCCATGTTGTGAGTCGGTTGGCTTTTAATCTTGCTACATTGCCATTTGAGTTTTTTTAATAGTTTCTATGTTATCTTAGACTCTCGTTTTTTTTCCTTATGTACTCTGCTGTCTTGTGATCACTCCGTGTAAGGTTGAGCATTATTCTCTCATGTGCACGCTGCGTGCTTCTCTGTTTGTAGGTTTGTCTCTTGGTTAGGTTCCATGTTTCAGCTCCATAGGTGACTATCGGGAGGATGCATTGGTTGTATACTCTTCTTTTCAGGATTATTGGGATCGTCTTGTTTTTGAAAGTTGAGCTTACTCTGCCGAAGGCTTGCCATCCCAGAGTGATTCTTCGCTTGATTTCCTCCTCTTTGAGGATCTCATTGAGATTTGTTGTCCTACGTAGATGTAGTGGTCTACCTTGCCGAGTTTTGCCTCTTCTATCCTGACAATTATGTTCTTATTCTCAATATGATTGTTGCAAATGATTTTCGTCTTACTGAAGTTCATGTGTAGGCCGACTTTTTTCTATTTTTTTAAGTTATAAATATCATAAACCATCGTTTGTTTGAAATATATTTACATTATCAATATATTATTTAAACAAAATAATTGGTCAAGCTATCGACCATCACGAATTTTCCGCCCACATTAGTTTATTTGGATTATATTAAAAAGTCATAAAAATAAGATTTGATCCGCTGTCTAGCATTCCGGGGTCAAATAATAAAAAAGTTCAATCGTGATAGGTCGGTTATATCGATTTAATAAAGAAATACGTGAATTAATAATTGGACAAATACGATTAGATTTATCCAATTATGATAGAATTTTCCGAAAATCTCAAGAGAACAGTATCTCTCTAATTACCTCATTATTTGTTGCTTATATCCAATTAAACAATCTTAGACGTCCATATCTCTGTGAACCTGCCTCCTTCTGTCTGTCAGTTCAAGTTGTGTATTCCGTTTGGTCCAGTTCTGACATTAATTCCATAGTGTTTTGATAGTGGGAAAGCATCAAATTGCAGTCCATTACTTTTGGCTCATGCTGTGTTGGGGATGATCAATCAGAAGATTTTTAAAAAAGGGAAATTAATGAATAAGTTACTTGGGCAGTGACTGCTGAATTTTCAATAATCAAGCATGGACGCAGCTGGACACAAACTAGGGAACAGTTTAGCATAAAATTGTTTTTGTTTTTTTTAAGTATGACACAAAAAAAGAGTAAATGTTGAAATGTTCTGCCCTCTAATTCCATTCGTGTGGTCCGGGCGCGCAATACATAGACAAACTACCGGAGAGACCAACTTGAAAATCTGAGACAACCATGTTGACTGTATTAACTTGGACTTTTGTTATTGAATGTTACGAGTCTCCCCTTCTCACCGATGTAATCATTACTGGATATAAACAGAAGAGGTTCAGATTGTTTAATCTACTGAGAATAAAGAAGATTTGGGGTTATCAAACATAACATGAAACTGTTGCTAATAATGAGAAAGGGACATGTGGGATTAGGACCAAGGGAGTCTTCGAGAATTTAACGCCCTTGGGGCGCATAAAAGGCAAAGGTATCCTACTTGAAAGGTTTGAGTGTGTGGATGGCAGAAAGAGCATTGCTAGGCGTAGATGAGAAGGGGTTGCTGAGAGCAATAAGGAAGCTGTGGAGAGTCTTGATCGCCCACGTCCCTAAGAGACATGGTAAATAAAGAAGAAGCTACTGCGTTGATGTGTAAAGTCAAGGAACCTTTCGGCGTCGCATTTTTTTGGGGGGGGGTGCTAAAGGGTTCAAATAGCTGAGCCATAATTGGAGAATGTACGTACAACATTGGTCCACGAGATTAATCTGCTAAGCTTGACTTGGTCTAGTTCAAGGCCAAAATAGTGGGGTATCTATTTAGGATCAAGGTCACTACACAAACAAAAAGACACACCCTATATTTGCATACTGAATAAATGAATGGCTTAGCTACACGCAGTAAGATTTGGAGAAAGTTCTCCACGACTTGACCGGTGAGGGGTAGAATAGCCCATCATCATGCGCAATGAAGTGTCTACGTCGACCCTTCACTTTGAACTAAGGGTTTGCATCCTATGGTCCATCAAGGTGAGACGGATAGGAGAAAGTTCCCAAGATCATAAGTTTTATAGAAGTTTCCTTCTCTGGGCAGATACCCAAGCTATATCTTTATTCAGGTATCTTTTTAGATCAAATTTAACATGTAAAACGCATTAAAAGTTAAGGGTGAAATCTCAGGAGCACTTAAAGTAAGCATACATTGCGTTACAGAGTCAACATTATTTTAAGATGAAATTCAGGACTTTCAAGATTTGAAAACACCAAACTTTACAATTTTTAATCTATGATTTGATAATGAAAACTTTCCGAAACAATCTGCCAATTCATATACTAGTTTTGTTCTTTTAAGCAGCACATTCAATAATTAATCTTTAGTTTTATAACTTCCTACAACCATCAAAACAGTGTCAAGTGGCTGGCAACATTCTAATAAAGTCACTATGAAGGAGAAGTCTCCAGGTATCTGTGTGCGTGCAACGTGATTACTCAACAACTAATCACTGTACGAAGTTGACATGTGGCAGATAAGTTAGCGCATAAGTTTGAAGTTGTTTAGATCAGCAGTTCTTGAGAAATTCAATAAAAAAGATTGCAGATTTTTATATTGATCTCCCTCGACTCTTTGCTGCTAATGTGGCTATTATAGCAAGTTGTTACACTCATCATGAATAATAATAATAATAATAATAATAATAATAATAATAATAATAATGATAATAATGATAATAATAATAATAACAGCTCTAAAGATCGTTCCAACCCAGGTAACCTTGACAGCGAATCCATTAATTAGCTCCAGGCAATAAACCTAATCTCTTTAAGTCAAATGACGCCATCTTAATTATGACTTATGCCAGCCGACCAGAAGCTGGAAGTCTGAAGCGTCCTTTTTATTCAAGGAAATCAGTAACGCGTACGCTCTCATCATTTCCGCTTTCATTAGACATTCACTTCCGGTTTTGCAGAGATGATTTGTCGTTACCCTCAAATTCAACATGGCGGAGAATAAGTGGGCGGAGACCGAAGATTAATGCACTCTTAGTACAATTTTCATAGTTTCGGGCAAAATCTGTAACGATTGTGTGTAGATATCTACTAGGCTCGGGTAACTTGATATCGATGATTATTACTTACTGGAGCAGTAATCGTTTCAAAGGTGTGTGTTTAGTAAGCGCGGGACTTCATGATTTGTGGAGCAAGCTGCCATAATTGTTATGTAAAACTTTTCCGTCTGTTGTATGAAACAATGATTTTGAAATTTTTCGGTTACTTATCTTCAGTGTTGCAAATTTGGATATTATATATCTAAATTTAGATCATTCTAAAGAGCAGGAGTCAAGGGAGATGATTAATAGGAAACTACGAAGAATGGTTCATAATCTTTAAATTTTTATTCATTTTTATGAGATTTCCTAAAAAAAAGATTTTTTAAATAACTCAACATAACGCTGCCAGGCGTGCTGACTAATATATCTGACGAATTCCAACTTCGTACAATGGCCAGGGGTCGATTAACGGCGATGGGTACACGCACAAACACACCTTGAAATTTCTTCAATTGCACTGAGATAATGCTATCAAGATTGAAAATATTTAATCGGATCAATTTAACAAGACAAAAAGTGTAAACTAATAAAAAAAAATGATAATAACTGACAATGCTTCATCAAAAAAATCTGGAATAGATTATATCTAATACTATTAGAGTTATGACGAGTGACAGAAATAAGATTTTTTAAAATCTGCATATATAATAATTTGCAATGTGCAGATGTCTTCTGTCACATTAAAGGTTGCATATGACGAAGTAAAATAAAATGTCATTCATGTTCTGATGACGTAATAAAAATGCTCAACAAAAAAGTAACAAAAGCAAAAATTGTTTCAATCTGTTTGTGGTCTACAGTACGTTATTCTCCAAGCTCACTTAAATGCTGATCCCTTTTATAAACGTGTACTGCAACGTGTATCGTTATATATCATATATGTCATCATTTTTGACGGCACAGGTAAACTTGTTAATAATAATAGACAATACTTCATCCAAGAAATTCGAATGACATTACATCTAATACTACTAGTGTATGTTTACAAATATGGTGGCGTATGGTCGTTTAGTGGAGAAGGAATAGAAGCTATGTGGCTAGATTTACAGCTGCCGGTTGGAGTTTGTAGTCTAATCAGTAAGTCAGCTGTCATGGAAAGACAGATTCGTTAGGATTAGGGATATGAATGTAACACCACTAGAGACGTATTTTAGTTTTTCTATCCATGTTATACAACCTTATTATCCTCCTTGTTACAGCGGTGAGTATTTGGTTTGCATACTAGCACAAGAAAATACTTATGTGTAGACACGTACAAAAACACGCTTTGGTGTTTGGGTTTTTGCCACAAACATCAGAATGTATCCTTCTTAGACTGTTTCAATCTGGTGAACATGTATTTGGTCATCAGGCTAGAAATTTTCAAGATCCATCCCGAATCCAAAAAGGGTTGGCATCCACTCAAGATATCAATCCGAAAGAATCATTTTTTTTTAATCTGCCACTTGTGCAAGACATTTTCTGTCTCCTAAACCTGGATGGCAACCAAGACTGAGAAGCCCGATCTGCCCTGCTATTTACCATTAGATGGTAGGAAATGAATGTATGCCTTTCTGAAGGGCATTACTTCGAGGTGAACGCAAACCGTCTCTGTTTGCTTGTTCCATTTTCAGTGCTACTAACCGTTAGGCCACACACACTTCGAATGTAGAAGCAAAAATATTAGATTTTTCTTTTCTCTGCCTATCATGCCAGAAGGATAAGATAATTTGTTTACTTCACTGTCTTCATTACTTTCGTGGGAGTTGATTCAGATTTAAAATTTCATATTCCCAATGGGAAATGATGCAGAAAATAAAATATTGTAAATTACATTCGTGTTCGTTTAACAAGGAATAATTGCACATTTTGTGATAAAAGCATGTAATTTTTTATACATATAGCCAAAGGCATTCCAAAAGAATCTGGATATTAAGTTATGAATTTTCAATACGTCGCCCATGTCAGCCATCTTTCAAAATGACTGCCACCGACAACTGTTTCAAGATCTATTTTCTTATCAGCGATGGATTGAAGATAAAATTGAGGGCGTAATTAGTTGAATTTGTTTACCATACATATTCTCGAGAATTTTCATTTGGATAATACTTTCAAGTCATTGAAAATTTAATCTAAATTATTCCCAACGGGGTCTTCAATTTAAAGATGCAGAGAATTGACTCGAATCTTTATCTTTATTTGTATCCCAACGGTAAACCTTCGGGCATTTCACTGATTTTTTTCTCTCCCAGTACCGTTTCAATTGGAATTTCTCTTCTACATTTCCAAGTCTAACAAGCCTGGATGTTTTTGAGTCAAACTCCATCCCACTTCTATTCTGACTAATGATTATTACAGCAACTTTTGTACCAGATATATACATATAATAAAAAAAATTATAAACAGACATATATGTTATAATTGTAGAGATACTATATTTCGTAAGATATTTCGTCCGGCACCAGAATTAACCAAGTAGCGAATCGAACAGCCAACCACGTAAATAAATAAATAAATAAATAAATAGGTGCCGCTCTTGATTCATTCACGTGACTGGTTGTTCGATTTGCAACCCGTTAATTTCGGTGCCGAACGAAATATGTTTCCTGATATAAAGTTTCTACATTTATTTCTCTGATTGTTTGCACACTAATCTCATTGGTTAATTTACTTTCCTATTATCACATAGCAATGAAGATTACGTCATAGGAAGTTTCAATACTTTACGCCCGATCAATCTTTCAAACAGCATTCGATTAGGATACTTGAATTATTAAAAATGAATTACCAAGTAAAATAGTTTTAGTCTTCTCAATGCCGATCCATACATAAAAAACAATATGCATCGATTTTTCAATTTAGCTAAGTTAGTAAGAGGACTGCCTCCCAATCATCTGATTGGTATTTCAAATCAAAGTAGGAGAATGTTAAGTCATATGTAGGTTTTATTTAACGCTGCATGCTACATAGACAGTGAAGTGGTTATTCTCCGAAATTCGGTGAGGATTATTTTCGTTTTTGTTGTTACTGGGAGAAAACTTTGACTGTAGTTTGACAAAATCCTTCATTGTTGTTTTCCTAATCTGTTAAGTAATTAGTTATATTAATGTAATTAGTTTTTTGAATGTTATAATGGGTTCCTTTTTTTTCAATTTGATTTCTAAGTTCAGTTATAAGATCTCCAGACGATGCAGGAAAGGTATAGTCTGCTAATATACGGCGGCAGGCCTATGGTTGGTATCACCTAGGGCAGTAATTCATGGTTCCCCACACACACACACACCATTTCCAGAACTTTCTCTCTTTCCGAGATAGCTAAAATTTTGGTGATCTTTTCGTACTACTACATTAGACATTATTCATCATGATTTTCCCATATCATCCAATGTGATGGCATAAACTTAAATTTACTGACACTTCTATTCATCTTCAGTTCTCAACTTTTGAGTTCTGACTTTGTGAAATAATGAAACCCGCAAAAGAAGAAGAAATCAAACAGAAAATCACCCGAGGATGGCAAACCTTCGGCAAAGCAAGCCCCACCTTCAAGAACAAGACGATCCCAATAATCCTAAAAAGAAGAGTATACAACCAATACATTCTCCCGATAGTCACTTATGGAGCTGAAACATGGGACCTAAACAAGAGACAAACCTGCAAACTGAGAAGCATGCAGTGTGCACTTGAGGAAATCATGCTCAACCTCATATGGAGAGATCACAAGACAGCACAATATATCAGAAAGAAAACAGGGGTCCGAGACATATTAGAATCTTTTAGAAAACTCAAATGGCAAAGGGCTGGTCATGTTGCGAGAATGAAAGACAACCGATGGACGTCATGACTCACAACATGGATCCCCAGAGACCACATGTGACTCTGAGGCCGACAGAATACAAGATGAAGAGATGAACTACACAAGTTCAGAAAATACTGGCTCTGCGACGCCCATGATAGAGAAATGTGGCTGATCCTGGGGAAGGTCTATCTCCAACGATGGACGTTAAAAGGCTGATGATGATGAAGAAAAATATGTATGGGTACCATGAAGTATGAGTACTATGAAAATGGTTTTATTCAACATTTGTCCACTCCTTCACAGAATTTCATTGAAATTCATTGAGAAATTTTCGAGATGTCATGTGGACAGCTAAATGTTCCATTAGACAAAAATACCAATAAACTATATTAAATTCCGCCCCCGTTGGTTTGACGTGGCTTATGTTGGAGACAGACTGGACGAGCCTCAAATTCACTTAAGATAATGTCAGACATTGACACTGTCTTTGTCCACCATTCGCAATATGTCTTCGCCACGAATTCAATATGGTGGAAAATCGTCTGCAAGTAAGATATAGAATCCTGTACTCAAATTATTTGTAAACACTTCAGTAAGCTTTTCGATGTTCGGAAATCATCTCATTCCAGGTACTTCTAGTAAGTTTGTAAGTGTTCCAATGATTTTTGTTTTTCGTTATCAATTTTCTACGGATATTTTTTGCTGAAGTAAATACTGACTCTGATAGGTTACAAGTTTAACCCTCATAGGCACAAACCAATGAGACTTGTTACTTCTCAGACGGTTTCCATAAGTGTTCAACAACGAGCTCGGGTGATGGCTTCTACTAATACTATGAGTGTGCCAGACACGGTAAGAATATAGTGATTTAATGAGAGAGCAGGGATCGAGAAGGGAGAAAAATAGATAATTTAATAAGTGGAGAGGGAGAGAGGGGACACAAGGAAGGTTGTTAAATAAGAGAGTAAAAGGGGTGAAATTCTGATACTGGTACTATAATTGTTACCGATCGGACTCTATTGAATTCAAGGCTTATCTCACATTTATACTCTGGATCACTTTTACTTTATCGTTGGACACCAAAATAGAATGTATATAATGAAGAAAATGTCTGTAGTTCAGAAAGGGAGAGCTAGTTTGATTTTTTTCTACGGGGTGACAAAAAGATTTAAAACAATCATCACTTTTTCTATTTTAACATTATTTGTTTTTTCTCTTCTCAGATACATAAAAGAACCCTTGGGAATTCATCACGGAAAAGTATACTACTGAGCACCGAACTGAAATAATAAAATGTTACTTTGAATATCTTTAACGTTAACCCAAGGAGTTAGTTTGGAAGAGCAGACACTGCCATCTGAGTCTCTGATTCGTCGATTGTTTATACATTTTCGAGAAATTAGGTTCCGTTACTGATCACCCACAAACTGGGAGACAACGTTCAGTCCGACCTTCAGGAAATCATATACACGTAAAGAGAAGCAGAAATCTTTCAAAATATTATGTAAAATGTTATTGAAAAAGCAAAAATTTTGAAATTAGAAATGGTGGGCATTTGAAATCAACAATTTTTCGTACATAGGTTTAATAAATTCTCATTGTTTATATACTTAATTTATAAAAAGAAAATTCAAACCAATAAGACTAAAAATATTTGAATGTTTCGAACCCCTTAGAAACTTTTGTGCCAGAACTCTCTATCTGAGCCAATACTTCCTTAACTTATTTAATTCGTTTTGCCATCTTACATTCTGCCGGCCTCGGTTTCGCATATGATTTCTAGGGAGCCATGTTGTGAGTCGTGATGTCAATTGATTGTCTGCCATTCTAGCAACATGACCAGCCCATTCTCATTTGTATTTTCTTATAGATTCAATGATGTCTTGGACTCCTGCTTTTTCCCTAATATATTGTGCTGTCTTGTGGTCTCTCCATGAGATGTTGAGCATGATTCTATAAATCCCCATACTTCTTATATACACACGGAAACTCAGACGTTATCCATGTGACTCATAAGATGAAACCGTCATTATAAAACCCTTGGACAGTTTTTGATTTCAATAATTTTAATAACTGTATACGTGATGAAATCAATCTCTGGAAATCTCAAGTCTTTTTTTGGTCATTTCGACCATAATTTCTCGCGTTTTGACAGTATAGGACATCTAGTTTATACTTGATAAATCATTCCCAAAGACTGACAGAGCATGAATTGGCTCCATGCTGGAACTGGAAGTTCTTCATGACCTCCGACTTTGCCTCTATACTAGCTGTTTATTAGGACCGTTAAGTCCGAGGTACCAGTTTTTTCTTCAACCAATGAAATTCTTACGAACGTTACGTATGTTCAGTAGTTAGGTGCCCAAGAATCTGTATAACCATTTTTCTTCTAATCAGTTCAGCAGTAAAAACAAAACAAAAAAAATACGTCAGTACTGGTTAATCACTCAATAAAAACTGCCACTTGACCAAAAAGGTGGGAAGAGGGGTGATCAATCTTGTTGGGTCCTCATCGGTAAAAGAATATTTTTGAAAAAAGCAAGCGTGAGCGCTGCCGAACACAAACTAAGGGACCATTTTCGCATAAACTAACGTTGTAAATTGAACCGGACGTTAAAATTTGTTCCTGCAGGAGGTCAAGATATTTCTTTGAAAACTTTTCTCTGTGACATGATAAGGAGTTAATTTCAAAATTTTCAGCCTTCTAGCTCGATTGATGCGGACTGTAAGATAGATAGATTGATAGATAGATAGATAGATCTTGCTGAAACACTGTATCTTTTACAAGTCAGGGAATGAAAAAATAGCTGCAGGAGACAGAAACTGTGAGTCAAAACAGTCAACATAGGTCTCTCCAGTTTTTAAGTTGAACCTACTGACCGGTTATGTATGCACCGACAGAGCTAGACAGCTGAAAATATCAACATTTGCTCGTTACTATGTCATCAAAAAATATGTTTTTTTAGCGTTTTATACCCCCCCCCCCCGTCAAAAAAGATTTTTAGTGAGAGTTTCAGTTCACAATGCAGGTTTATGCTAAATCGACCCCATAGATTGAGTCTGGCAGCGTTCAAGCGTGTTTTTGGCAAATTCAGACTTCTCAGTGATCACTGCCCAACAAAAGGCGAAAAAAGTAAGTTATTCATTGATCACCCGATTTTCAAACTTTTCAATTCGTCGCCCCAACAGCATGCTGCCGAAATACATTGGTCATGTGACGGTTTCTTCTAAATGACTAAGTAGACCTGTCTTATAAACCAGTTCTAATCCAATGAGTTCTGGATATGGTGAGTCTTTAAAGAGGCAACCTTCAATGGAATATGACGGTTGGTGACGAAGTCCCGGTTTCTATTGCATGCGTCAGCTTAGTGATATTTAATATCATATCATATCTAATCGAGACCATCCCGTTGGTAGGATGCAAGCCAACCGAAGGGATGCTTCTACCCTAATCACACTGCTCAGAGTGCACTCAATTAGCTGCTGAGTGCCCAGGGAAATTCGTCCTAAAGAAAGGTTTTCCATACTCTCGGCTCGTACCAGGAACACGGCACCTCTTGCATTTGGGATAGACGTGCTAACCATTACACTGCATGGGTTCAGGAAATTGAGTAATTTTGCAAGAGGACATAGTTCAATTTCGCTTTTATGAGAAAATTTATCAATCATTTTTCTGCCGATGAAATAATAAGGTTAAGAAATGAATTGCCGTAAACTAAACGAGTCACGTTACTCATTGCTCTTAGCAGACAGATTTAATCAATTGAAACTGTTCAATGATTTTTGATGACCTTCATATATATATATATATATATATATATATATATATATATATATATATATATATATATGTGTGTGTGTGTGTGTGTGTGTGTGTGTCTAAAAATGTACACTCATTTACATAGATTTAAGTTCCTTGAAATTTAAGGCTTGGGTGATAAGTCATTTTTTGTCGGAAAAGAAACATATATGCAGCTCTGGTTAGTCACTCAATAGAAACTGTTCCGTGGCCATCATCTTTTGACATTGGTCGGGTGATCAATTTAAAAAAATGGAAAAAAGGTGATCAATGAATAAATTTCACCCACCCTCTTTGTGCGGCAGTGATCACTATAAAAAAAGTTTGGATTGTCGACAAAAAGAAAAAAAAAAACAAGCGTGGTTGCTGCTTGACACAAACTGAAGGACCAATTTAGCAGAAACCTACGTTGCAAATTGGACCCCTTTGAGCCGGGGGGATAAAAACCAAAGAAATCTATTTTAGATGTAAACGAAATGGAAGTTGGCAAAACTTTCTTAGCTAGATCTTCACACAATAACAGAACTAGCGCATCTACTGTCTGGCTTTCAACTCTTGTTGTTGATTTTACTTAAATCTTTCTGATGCATTTTTTTCAGAATCAGTGGGTTATCCATTAAGCCATTTGTGAATAGATGCTCTTATTAGGGGACTTTGTACCACATTCAGAAGCTAATTTGCCTTTTCTTAAATTCAATAATAAATTAAAGAATACCTTTAAGGTAAGGCCATTTTTCCCTTAAGATGCAAGTATTCTGATGCAACCATCAAAGATGGTGAAGGGTTCTATCCTTTTTTTTAGATGTGCATGTGTTTGTGTGTTTAAGTGCTTATGTGTTCAAATGCTTCTGGCCGTATCGTTTTGTCTGATGACTTGTATATTAGCATCAGTACACTGCTAGACCTTTTCTAAAAAAAACTTCTTTTGACCTTTTTGAGCCTCATTTTGACGGGATTATCAATGAGATCAAGATTCTCGAGAATTCTAGATTTTTTTTCTCTATTTTAGATATTTTCCAGTGGAAAACGCCAATGATGTCATAAATAGAATTTATCCTGACCATATTTATTCTCCGATATATTGTTTTGCATGACTTCTAATTTTGGCACTACGATTGTTCAATTATCTACTATGATGGGGAGGATGTTATTTTTTTTTTAAATAAAGATGTTTTCTTTTCTTTTATTTTTAGGCGTTTTTATTCCTGAGAATTCAAGATGGACTATGGGTCGGACGAAGAAGATTGTATTAATATGACATCATACGGGGATCAGGACGAAAGTTCGATGTTCTACGAAGACGATTACAGATTTATTGATGCCTGTATCGATGGTGACATCGAAGCTGTCCAGGCTATTCTGGAAGATGATTTCACAAAGGAAGAAATTAATGAGAGAGATAAATCCGGGAGGGTATGTAGTTTTTGATTATCCGCACATAACAATGTGTTTTTGTACTCTGTCACACAACTGACGTAGTAAATAGAATTTCATGTTCTGATGACGGAGTAAAAATGCTAGATTTAAAGAATAATAATGAAAAATGTTAACAAATAATGAAAACATTGAAAAATCAAAATCCGTTTGTAGACAATAGAACGCAAAGTTTTATTATCTACGTATATAAAATGCAAAGTGTATCTATGTATTTCATATATGTCGTCATTTTTGTGTCCGTTGGTAAATTATCTTGCATAATAATATCTTCCTACCTAAACCATTGCTATCTTTCGATTTCTGAGATGAAGAATTATCAATATCATACACCTATTTACGTGGACGAATGTCTTTATCTTGATTATTATAGTCACAATGTTTCAGCCGTTGTACCTCCGGCCGTCTTCAGGTGTCTATCGTAGTCGGTAACATCCTGGGAACTTCAAACCGAACCCTTAATTACATTAATTCGAATTAACTTGGAGGAATTAGACTGATACGAGATATCATCAAGCATAGACAGTGGAGTGAAAACAATCTAGATTGATTGAGGAGGATCTGTCCCAAATACCCAAAAGCTGATCAACTACAAATGACTCCTGAAGAAGTCGATTGCGTACAAGAGCCGAAACACTGTTACTATTTAAAACAGGATTGGGACACCGAAGCCATTGATATTTTATTTCGAGTATTTTTTCTACCTTCAATTGCTTTTAATCGCAAATACTCAAACCGTCAGTCTACGATCACTACTGAACATCAGGGATTGGAAATAAAGAAAAAGCTTCAGGCACACTCAAAACCCCATTGCCTTGCGAAGCTTATCTTCTGTACTGTTATCGGTAATATGCAAACGCAGGTTTGCTGAAGAAATGCACCTCAAAATAAGGATCATAGATATTGGTTGATCTTAGTTTGAGATGTTTATTTCTGATGCTGCAAACAGCGGTCGAAACATAAAAACAGAAGCAGCAGCACTTTTGGACAACAGAAAATGGAGGGGGAGAGAAAGGCTGAGAGTTATATAGTATGCTCATCAGTCATGGCTACTTGATTCAACGGACAGACTTGGTCTGGGGGGGAGGGAAGCTGCAAGCCACTCCTACACAAATAACTTCTTAAGGGTATTTTTAAAATTACGCAGCGAAAAGGCAGCAATTTTGTTGGCTTTCCATGATCATGTGATATCATTTTCCGGTACTTCCGTATTCCGACTTTCTCACGCGAGAGAATCCATCCATCACTTCTCCAGTGTTTGGCACTTGAAAACGCCAGCAGAACATAAATATCCGAAGCAGATAATGGCAATGGATATTTCCGTCAGGGTCGACACCTGACCTTTCTGGGTCTTGACTGATAACTTCGTGTGTGAAAGCAGTGCCTGCATTCAGTATTGCGATAATTAAAAGCGGCAAAATAACCTAATGACTTTTAATGAATTAATTCTGCACTCCTTCCCCGTTATCATTCATGTTAAACTACGACAGCTGTTCTACTGACCGGGCCACTAGAGCTTTACATTGGAAAATGTAGTTATACGACTAAATTTGAATTCAACTTGCTGATGGATTATCGTGGTATAATTGATGAGCTACTGTCCATGTCAGACACCGCAGGACTAAGGATTCAGAATGCAAATCTCGTTGGGATCTACGTTTGCATTCCCGATTCATGTTGTCAACACAATTAGAATGTAAAAACGATCTGTCACAATAAAAAAATCGAGTAAAACTGAGATAAAAGAGAAACTAGACTAAAATTAATAATAATGACAACATTTCGTTTGAGAAATAGGTCTGGTTAGTCATTCAGTAGAAACAGTCTTTTGGTAGCATGCTGTGTTGGAGACAATCAGTTAAAAATCGGGAAATGGGATGGTCAATGGATAAGTAGCTTCAACTGTATTTTATTGGGCAGTGATCACTAAACAGATTTTTCAAAAAACAAGCGTATACAAATGAAGGGATCAATTTTGTATATACTCACAAAATAAAATCTATTTTAGTGGCAGATTCTCACAAAACAGGAAAAAAGAACAGACTGTTAAGAAAAAAACTGCTAAGTTGTATGCACAGACTTTGAAGGAATTTGTCTAGATTTGCGTCTGTTATAAAAATATTTCTTTCCTACTGTGTTTTCAAAATGATACCCGAAGCAAAAATAACGATTGCATTAAAAATGAAATGAAAAATATCGTCCAAAATGTTATATAATTCATGAAAAAGTTATAAATAAACATGTTATGGACAGCTTTCTTTCTTTCTCATACTTTCTATTTTTTATCTCAAGAATTGATCTGAAAAGGAATAATATGACGTAATGTGATGTCGCCCACTTTCTATATCGTATCCTCCTATCTTAAACGACGCTATCAACCGATCATCAAAAAAGAAAAATGCTGTCAATCTCTCTTAAAGAACTCCCCTTTTTGGTCACTTAATTTCTTACAAACGCTGTTGACCGATTCAAAAATTGGTCTTAACCTGAAATTTTTCATGTTCTGAGAACTGTCGACTTCCGTCTCAATAATTTTTTCTATACATAATTAGGAGTAAATACTTAAATTTTTCGCGCCCCAGCTCCATTGGTTCGGTCTGTACGCGTGATATCTACATACATAGCCAGCCAGACAGACCCGCTTAAAAACTGTAGAAATCTATGTTGACAGTTTCTGGTAGACGGTTTCTTATTCAGCCGCTGAAGACTACAACTACTATTACTATGCGAAACTATTACTAGTCTGAAAGTGATTGGTATGGACAATACAAAGCACGTAGAAGAGCTCCCTATCCCAAGTTCATGGTCGTCTACTGTATGGGATATGCAATATGTAAACGACCATCAGCATCCAGAAAAACCACAGCAGAGCTCTTTTCTGTTCTAAGACTTTCACCAAATAAGCCAATTGCTCATTGTGACGTTGCTCAGTGACAGTTTATCTAAATCCCAGTAATCTAATAAAAGATTTCCTTTGATTTGTTCAGAACAAAAAAATTCTTCCCCAGAAGATTCCATTCGTGTTGAGATGTTGAAGGCTGTTTTAGCTCTCACAACAATTGTCTTAGTTTTTTATTCTAGCGATAAATTGATTTTTGGTTCATGTTATATTTTGCGTCGTGAATTAGTGGTAATAGTAATCCTTGGTCTTACAGATGTAAAATATTGCTGTTAGCCACTGCATATAAAGGCTCCAAGCAGTCCTACCAAAGCCCCAAAAGTATAACTATACAACGCATTGCACAGATATTAACACAATGATGGAGTTCTTTATCAGACAACCAGACTATCGTGAATCTCTGGATGCGCCTCGAAATGAAATTACAAAGTCATTCCGACACGACAGATGCACTGCTTCCGTTGTACCTAAACGAATTCATAGTGCACGATATTCTGATAAAGAGCGAATCAATGGGTCTCAATTTCATTATCGTATCAATATCTGATCAATACGATATATAGTATTACTTGTTTGGGGCCTCAGTTTACATTTATCATATTTTACATTCAGAAGACCAAGGATTACTTTCACCTCCAATTTACGACACTTGAAATAACATGAATTCGATTTTTCAAAGCACTTTTCTGCATCAAATGAAAAGGGTGGGGTTTTTTATAAAACGCTAACTAACGAATGCCCATGAAATCCTCTAAAGAAACCAAGCGAGAAATCACCCTAGGTTAGCAAGCTTCAAGTAGAGCAGGCTAAACCTTCAATAACAAGAAAACCCCATTAGACCTAAAAAATTGGGTATAAAACCAATACATTCTCCCGCTAGTCACCTATGGAGCTGAAACATGGAACATAACCAAAAGATTGATACACTAACTGAGAACTATGCAACGTGCACATGAGAGAATCATGCTCAACCTCACATGGAGAGATCACAAGACAGCACCTTATATAAGGAAGAAAAGGGTCCGTGACATCATAGAAACTATTTAAAAACTCAAATGGCAATGAGCTGGCCATGTTGCAAGAGTGTCGGGCAACCGATCCCCAGAAATCCTATACCGAAATGCCTGTAAAATATGAGATAGTGTGACGAACTACACAAGTTCAGAAAAGTATTTTGTGCGCCACACCCATGGTTGAGAAGTCTGGTAAATTTGGGGGAAGGTGTATGTCCAACGACGAACGGTAGAAGGCTGCTGCTGCTGACGAAGATGAGGATGGTGATGGTGATGATGTCTCTTTATATCATCTAATTTGGAAGACATTTTTCTCAAGTTCTTTTTTTTTCTAGGGATTGAAAACAACGTACTATAGGTTTGTTGTAGACATCTAGGCTTGGACTTTATCTTTGAAAGGGGTCAGCATTCTTGTCTGAATTTTGTTAGTCGGGCTCTTTGATTTATATCAAACATGTCCATGAGTAAAATGAAGTAAATATACAAATGATCCTCTGAATAATTACGGAGTTTTATCAATCAAGTTTAACATAACACAATTCCATTCTCATTGCTTCAGCAGAAGAGTCCACTAAATAAAGCCGTTCAAAATGTGGATATTTTCCCGGGTAATATCTAGTATTTACATATACTGATCCACATTGTATTTCATATAAGTAGATCTTTCTATCTATTTGTATTATTATTGACGAACCTTTCATGTTATTGTTTTTTCTTCTCTTCTAAGACTGGATTGAGTTATGCCTGTTCAAGTGGGATGCATTCAATTGTTGAAATGTTGGCCGATGTTCCAGAGGTGGAAGTTAATCTACCGGACAAGGAAGGAAATACTCCTTTGATATTTGCCGCTCAAGCAGGTAAGGCCTCCTAGAATCAAAACTTCTATCGGATGATAAGGCGACTACAGTTATCAATTCAATCTGCATATCCGTTTAAGACTATGATATATATGTTGCACCAGATCAGTAAAGTTACCTAAATGGTGGAATTTCAACTGTTTTTTTTTTACAGAAAAATTAAACTCGCCATCACAGTCAATAATGGAACGACCGTAGCGTCAAAATCCGAAGTCATGAATGTATATACCATCGAAGAATAAATATGGTCAGAATAAATTCTTTTTATGACATTATTGGTGATTTCCACAAGAAAACATCTGAAATAGTGTTACATTTAAAGAAGCATCTAGATTCCTCAGAAGAAGACTTGAAAATGCCAAAAAAGCTTTTTTTTCCTAAAAACCAAACAACTTTTTTTTTAAACTATCTATAAGGAAATATAAAGTAGTAGGAGTGTACTCATTTATGAACGACACTATATATATATATATATATATATATATATATATATATATTGAACTTTCGAAAAGCGTGCGATATATATATATATATATATATATATATATATATATATATCGCACACTTTTCGAAAGTTCGAAAAATGCGGAAAAATAGTATCCAGCGTTCGTTTTGTAGCTAACTGTTCAGTACAGACCTTCTTCTCTCCCTCCCACGCACCAGTCCCCTGTACCTTCCACCACCCACACCTCAGATGATTCAGCTTAACATACCATCATCGGCAATTCGGGGATGAAGGAACGCTCAGAAGTTTTCGTGTATAGATTATTGATAATTGCTTCTTCGTACAACGCTACTTCGGCTTACGAAAGATTTTTGGAGGAACGCTCTTTTCAGAATACGGGGAAAAACAATATTTAAATATCATATTGCATTCATGATCTGTAGACGAGCAATGGTGAAATATATTATACAATTCATTAAACGATAAAAATGGAAATAGACTGGACATTTGACAAAAAGGAATGACAACAAAGAGCAAAAGGTGAACCGATTGATGTCCTATGATTAGCAAACGCAGTAGGAGAAGACCAAACACAAGATGGAGAAATGAGATAGAAAGTTTGCCGGTAAGGCATTGCAGAAGTTAAGGCAATCAAGTTTGTCGTGGAAGGAGATGGGAGTGGCCTTTGTCCAGCTGTACACTTATAACGGTTGACAATGGCTTTGATAATTTGGATAGAATGCTGTTTCTGAAGGCATGAACTGTATTGCAAGCTGAGCGGAATCAGTAGTGAAGAGCAGTAGTACCTCTAGCATAAATGCCCTTTTAAAATCTGCGTCTCATTGACCAACATGTTTATTACATGGTTTAGATTTTTTAGGCGTCACCACCCACTTTCACGTGGAAAATCTTCCCACCGCCCACCTGTCGAGGAAATACCAAAACTTTTTTCAACTCCTACAAAGCAATAAAAATGAACAGCTTCCGCGTTAGAGGATTCTTATTGAGAGTAATGTAAAGTAGAAACATTAACTGTTTGGCACACACATACTTCTTTTGAAAATCATCAAAGCAATTGCTGTGTCTGGAGTCTTGCAATCTTTCAAGAGTCTTACTGGTATATATGCATTACGTACCTACCTATCTTATGTACACCTACAGAAACATTTCCACATTCCTCTACGCACCTATATATAATGTACGATATCACAACGTTGCTTGGTAAATTAATTATTTTATTGTCAATTACTGATTTTAATACTAAACATCCTATATAACCCACAAAAAATTCAAAACGCCAGATATCTTCCTCCGACCCAAAAGTTGAAATCACCCATCAGTGGGTGTTATCGCCTGGGTTAAGAAACCCTGATTTAACCTCTTTGTCACAAAACGTTATGACTTTTGTACTGGATTTTTTTCTAAAAGGATTTATCTCACCTGCGTTAGTCAACAGGTTAAGTTCATCACGATTTATTTCAATCAAGCCATTTTTTCAATCTATTAAAAAGACATAATTCTTTCAAAACATGAAATGTAAGCATAATATCCCAATATTTGCTTGTAGGCCGGTCGAAATTCCTTCGCAGGATGGATCTGGCCCGCAGGCCATAGGTTGCCGATCCTGGGGTTGAATACTTTTAAAAGGGAAGACTAATTAGTTTCTATAGCCCTAAAGCAAAATTCCTCTGCTTGCTCAAGGAAATGCTGCCATCAAGCAAGAGAATTACACAGTGTAGTAAAACGATTTATCTCGTCAGTGGTAGCGAACTGACGATTTGCTAACTTATATCGTGGATAGCAAACATGTTAATTGTGAAAAAAAAATCAATATTTCTCCCTAATTAAAAAAAAAAGGACACTTTATTTTTCAAAGTTATCGATTGATAAGCTACTTGTGTACTTAGTTACTGAGAAGTTAAGTAGACAAGCAACATATACAGTAAACTCACGTTATAACGATCTAATCGTCAAAGCCGAAAGTTCGTTGTACCCAATGTTTAGCCTTCGTTCGATAAATAAGAAGTAAGTTCGGTAAATCACCGCTTATAACGAACAGCGTTTGATAAATAAAAATTCAGTTCTGTTACCCCAAGTTCTACGTCTGGCCTCACCATGCATCGGTCGGTAAATTCAAAAACTGACTGATTGCCCTTCGTTTCTTCTTCTAGCTTACCTCCTCATACAAATGACTAATGTTATGTACAGATCTATGAAATATCAAATAAAACCAATTGTACATTGAAAGTAGTTTCGCTACTTTGTAAATAAAAAACACACGATACGTAAAGCCAGAATGTAGCCACTACTTGAATTGGAAAGACAGTCTCTTAAAAATAATGAGAGGGTTGTAATTATATTGTTAATAGACTTCGAACCCAGAAGAGGTTCTTCATTGTCTACATGTTCACAGCATTCATATGGCCAATGCTTTTGCTGCATTTATCGAACTCTGTTTGGTAAATAAGGAGAAAGTTCGTTATGGTCCACCTGCTCACTGCATTTATCGAATGCAGTTCGGTAAATCCGAAGTCAGTGCGGATGAATCCACAAATTCGTTAAAGCCAAAAGTCGTAATATCGAGGTTCGTTATAACAGAGATTTACGAAGCAAATTCAATAAAAAGTATTTTTAAAAAAGACTATAGATTGTAAATGATTCTATGTTTATTTCTCATTCCATTCTTTCCGGGTAGATTATAAATAACTTCCCATCATATTTCATTGAAAGAAACTGAAAGAAAATGAAAGAAAAAAAGAGAAATATATGATGCAAATCGATTCATTCAAATTACTGTTTTGATTTTTTTTAAATAGCTACGCATTAATGTTGCTTTAATCAATATGTTTATAGGAATAACTTTACTCAAGGTGTTTTGAAAGCATCTCGTCTTTTTTAGATGCGCTAACATCTTTAGCAGCGATCTGACTTACTAGATATGAATAAAGTCTTTTGTTTCCGATCTCGATTACTTTTTTTTTCATCTAAATCTAGATGTTTTGTTTGCATTTAGATGTCAGAAATTGCTATATAGATGATTTTTTCTATGAAATAAGTAATATTTCATTACAATAGAATAAGTAGTTTTTCTATTCATTTTATCAAAATGAAATAGGTAATATTTTTATTTGATTAATATAAGTGAAATAAGTGATATTTTTTTCAAATCTATATCAATATAAGTAATTTTCAAAATATCAAATTGTTTTTTCGTTAAATTTATGATAAAATAAATAATATTTACTAATAAAAAAAAGTAACGTTTGATCTGATATTCTGTAATATGTTTCTTATGTTTCAGATAGATATCTAGAGAGTGTAAATGTTTCTGGGGTGTTTTTAGATGGTTTTGACTCAATTTTAGAAGTAAAATTAAAAATACTGTTGGCAACTTATCATACGCGAAAAATTAGAGCATTTATTGTCCAACTTGCAGGCCTGCAGTGTTCTTAAACGATTTGCAAACAAAGATGTTTTTGTGTAATCATTAATCAATTGTTTATAGATTTAAAAGGAAGGGTAAAAAAAATCTTAAAATTATAAAGGTCCCCGGTGGAAAAAAGTTGGAATAGAGCGAAAGAGAACTAGTTGTTTATTAGGACCGTTAACTCTAATACCAGATTTGTTTTTTCCTTGTCCGCTTGTTTGTTTGTTTTTTTGTTTTTTTTTGGGGGGGGGGGGTTGTGTGTGTATTTTTGTTTAGTTAGATTATTTCAAAATTCTTTAAAACTTATATTTTCAGTTATTTGGTCCCCAGAAAAACTATATAATTATTTTCATTCTAATTGGTTCAGCTGTTTCAAAACTCAATATTTTTTACTTGTTGACATATGGTTATTACAAATAAAATGTTGACAAACTATCGGATCAACCATAATTGGGAGGGGGGTCAACATTACAACCAAATTTCAGCAAAATCAGTCCAGAATTGAAAAATTTTCCCAATTGTAAACAAAAACAACGCACTGCTCATAAAAAATGTAAACAAGCTGTTGGATCAGCCATATCCTACCATTTTCAAGCAGAATCTCTCCACAGGCCGACATACAAAATTTCATTGAAATATATTAAGGAATAAGGAACTTATCCAATCGACAAAAAGGAGACAACGACGACAGACACCCATAGCGAATGAGAGACCCCAGTTTTTTTCCGCTGTGGACGAAGAGGCAAAGTATGTGTCTATTGTCTGTCAGAAGGTTTTAAATTACAGGTTTCCTTCGCTATCTGTGAAACCTATAAAATGTCCTTACTACAGAAATGACGTTAAGCGAAGAAGCGTGAAGCCATTCAAACCAGATGTCATGGTAGACCGTCAAACTCTTTTTTTTATCGAAATCTTCTTACGCACCACACACGCTAAATAGAGGACTCTCAACAAGTCTTGTCACTTATCTTCATCACAACAATAAATGTTAACTTCAAACTTAGCGGCTTTTCTCTCTCTTCAAAATCTCTTGTACTCATAAGTCTTTATCAAGAATCAACACTGCTCTTATTCCAGTATGAAAACCAAATAAGACAATGGAAAAAATCTTAGAAGTATGAAGGTCCCAGGCAGAAAACGTTTGAAATATATAGAGAGAATGATAATTAGTTGTTTATTAGGGCCGTCAACTCCGAGATATTCCATTTTTGCTTATCATCATCATCATCATCATCATCATCATCATCATCATCATCATCATCATCATCATCATCATCAGTCTTTCAATGTCCGTCGTTGGACATAGACCTTCCCCAGGATTTGCCACGCTTCTCTATCATGGGCGTCACGGAGCCAGTAATTCCTGAACTTGTCTAGCTCGTCTCTCCATCTAATATTCTGCCGGCCTCGGTTGCGCATGTGATCTTTGGTTATCCATATTGTGAGTTGTGATGTCCATCGGTTGTCTACCATTCTTGCAACATGGCCAGCCCACCACCATTTGAGATTTTTAATGGATTCTATGATGTCCCTGACTCTTGTCTTTTCCGGAATGTACTGTGCTGTCTTGTGGTCTCTCCATGTGAGGTCCAGCATTATTCTTTCATGTGCACGTTGCATGGTTCTCAATATACGGATCTGTCTCTTGGTTAGGTTCCATGTTTCAGCTCCATAAGTGACTATTGGGAGGATGCATTGGTTATACACCCTTCTCTTTAAGACTAATGGGATCTTGTTATTTTTTAAGGTTGAGCTAGCTCTGTCAAAGGCTTGCCATCTTAGTGTGATTCTTCGCTTGATTTCTTCTTCTTTTGCGGGTCTCATGGAGATTCGTTGTCCTAGGTAGATGTAGTGGTCTACTTCCTCCAGTTCTGTGTCCTCGATTTTGATCTTAGTGATATAAACAAATAATTGGATCACCATTTCCCTCTACATGCAAAATTTCATCAAGATATGTGAAAAGATGATTAAGTTATCCAGTTGAGAAAAAGGAGACGACGATGACGGCAAAAAAAAACTAAAACAATGATAGTCCCCTTTTTTCTCACCGGGGTCAAGAGTTCACATAACACTTACCGCCAACTAAAAACTTCTGAACATTATTCCTCTTGACTTAGCAAATATTTTGCATGTTATATATGAACTTGTATTTTTTTATCGTTCACAAGGTTATTCCAATCTGAAGAACATTTGGCACATAAATTTCTTTTATAAAAAAAAATACGAACTGTAGAAAACATTCGCTCACACAAAGGTTGGATTAACTTATTCCCATGATACAAAAAAAATACCTGAGTTCTTCTCCGATGCTTTCTTACACCTATGAAACTTGTTGAGTTGTTCTAACATATTCTTGAGATTTATTACTCCTTGCACCCTTTGATGTCTTGCCGCCCAGTCTACACTAGCTACTTACCGCTTATCAAGCTGCTAAAAAAAAGTGAAAAGACAATTTCCATCCACAGTATCGTATCTGATAGCATGAAAATACCTCAAAATGTTGTAGGTGTTCAACTTCAAAGATGAATATTTTGCAACAGTAGATCATCATCATCAGCCTCTCATCGTCCGTCGTTGGGCATAGACTTTCCTTACGATTCTCCAGACCTCTGTATCACGGGCGTTGCAAAGCCAATACATTCTTTAATTGTCTAGTTCGTCACGCTATATTTCTGCTGGTCACTGTTTCGCATGTGATCTCCGGGGATCCTCATCGTGAGTCTTGATACCATTGCCATTTGAGTTCTCTTATGAATTCTATGACGTCTCAGGCTTAAATTTTTTCCCTAATATACTGTGCTGTCTTGTGATCCCTCCATGTGATGTTGAGCATGCTTCTATCGTATGCATATTGTTTAGTTCTCAGTTTCGGGAGGATGCTTTGGTTATAAATCTTTCTTTTAAAGATTAATTGGATTTTCTTGTTCTTAGGGATTAGGCTTGCTCTACTGAAGGCTTGTCAACGCTTGATTTCTTCTTTGGAGGATTCCATGGAGATTCATCGTCCTATGTTGACGTAGACGTCTTCTTTCTCCATATCTGCTTTTTCGATTTTGATCATTGTGAGTTTGTCTTCAACTTTGTTTTGTTGAGGTTTACATGAAAGCCAACTTTCTTGCTTTCTTCATTAAGTTAGATTAGCATGAGTTTGAGATCGTGTAGCTTCTTGCAAAAAGGACGATGTCGTTTGCAAGTCTGAGGTTGCTTATATATTCGCAATCTGTTCCGATTCCTTTATTTTTCCAGTCTAGGTTCCAGAAGTTCATCTTGAAACAGGCTGTGAATAGTTTGAGTGAACAGGTATCATCTTGTCTTACCACTTTTGAAGCTGAAATGGCTTTTAGTAATGGTGACTCTTTTATAGACGAATCCACATGCACTTTGGTATGTTCACTAAAGCTTAGCATAGTTCAGCACAAGGCCACAATTAAGGGGTTCTCGGTAAGGATCAAACTCAATACTGTAGTAATTGGTTGCATGACTAACTTGTTAACCACTATTCTACAACGAGGCATTTTATTGATACATGAATGAATGAATAGATTAGTTTACCGAAAGAAGATTTTGGAGAGGATTTTCCTCGACTATAGAACTTTGCACTGTGGAGCATGTGCGTGGAATAACCTTCCAGCCTGCATGATGGAGTTTTAAGGTGAAGTGGAACTTGTGCAGGAACGGGGTCACCTTTTTAAACCAAAGTTTTGCATCCTGTGGTCCAGCGAGGTGACACGAATACGCCAGATGTGCTGCACCTGGTATGGCTGACCAGGGTAGTTACATCACAGACGCGAACACTCTGTAATTGGTAGACGCTTGAGCTAGCTATAGAGTTCCACTGTCCCTTTGAAGGAGAATCGGAACGGTATGTCTGTAAGTGCAACTTAAAGCATAGACCTGAGACGCCCATAAGCAGATGGGATCTTTAGTATGGTATTTGTTTACAAGTTCAGCGCATTCAATAAGAATCAAAATTAATAGAGTAGTAATTATCTAAATGACTTGCTTGTTAACCATTGCTCTGAGATTAAGTATTCTAAAGCAGTCCATTTTTATATTGTTTATTTGTCGTCAAACTCCACTTCAAGTTGGATTATATATATATATATATATATATATATATATATATATATATATATATATATATATATATATATATATATACAAAGGCATACACACTCATATATATATATATATATATATATATATATATATATATATATATAAGTTGCATTAATCATATTCGGTCGGAAAAGAAGTAGGAGTAGAGTTTGACCCTACAGCAGCCATGCTTGTTACAAAGATTACGTCACCAACTATACAGATGAGCATAGCTTAGTCTGGCTCAAGGTCATGAGTGTCGGGGCACCCAGTGAGGTTCGAACTTTCTGTAATAGTAATATTGTCTTTTTATAGTAATGTCAGCTCATTATTCGGTTAGTTTTCATGACCTAAAAACCGGGCTGGCCAAAGGTGCCGAAAACATGGACATTTGCCCAGGGCTACAAATGCTAGGGGGCGACCGCTGTGTGTCTGAGACTGTATAACCATCCAAATACAAAAGAAAATATGGAGAGAATCCATAAATTAAACAGAAATACAGAAAACAAGAGAAGAAAATTCCCTGATGACAAATCAGATTTTTCGGGAATATCCGACAGTTTAATACTTTCTGTTGTAAATTGAACAGAATAACAAAAAGTCAAAATATGGAAAATCCCTGATGTGAAGTCGGAACATTTCAGGAATATCTAACAGTTACATATTTTCTGTTGAGCTGAAAGTAGGAGGAACTATTAACTGAGGAAGTTCTCGTGATTTTTCATTCTCTGCCTAAAGAAAAAATTCTAACAAATATCTATTCGATCTTATTTTCAGGACAAGAAGAATGTGTCAGACTCTTGCTTCATGAATATAAGAAGATCCGAGTGGACCATGCAAATAAAGCTGGATTCACAGCTTTAATGAAAGCCGGTATTCAGGGCCGAACAAAGTGTTCTAAACTACTACTATTCGCAGGTATGTATTATCAGGGTTGCCAAATCGAATATTTTCTGGCTAGATATGGCTGATTTTTTCCATTTTATCCGTTAAAAATCCACGATAGCAGATTACATCTTGTAAGTTTAATAAGAGTATCTGTACAATTTATCTTAACAATTTGTTCTAGAGTTATAGTATATAGTTATTTTATTTGATATGTTGGCTTGAAATGAGTATAATTCAAACTCTATAAAATCTATCCGAATTTATCCATTTTAAGACGGTTTTAGCTATGAATAACAAGCGATTCTTGGAAACACTGTGTATAATCTGCCACAGAAACAAATTATCCTTAATCTCATTAACTTGTATTACTGTTCTTGCTGATGTTTTTGCAGTTTGCCGCGTTATATTATTGAATTTTTCTCGTTAAAAATACATTTTTAACCCCAACTTTATTGACTCAGAATATTCAGAAATTCAATTAAAACTGTCAAAATTTCGCACCAAGGATAAAAGATCTTAAAAGTATTACTATAAAGATACCCGGCATGAGACATTTGGAATAGAGATAGAAAGGGTATGGAGAGGTAATTAGTTGTTTATTAAGACCGTTAACTCCAAGATACATGATTTTCTTTTATTCAAACCATAAAATTTCTAAAAGTGTTATACATTTTCAATAATTAGGTGCCTAAGAATCTGTTTAACAATTTTCAATCTAATCAGTTCAGCAGTTTCAAAGTTCATTTTTTTGCATGTTAACCTGATTATTTACATATTAAGTGAAAAAAAACAATAGGATCGACCGTAACTCACCATTTCTCAGTTCTTGAGGTATTGTCGACTTGGCTAAATTTCAGCAAAATCGATCAAGATTTGAGAAATGTTCACCTATAGTGAACGAAAACATTTTTTTTTTCGCTTATGAAATGTTAACGGACAACAAATGCGAGAAAAACAAGCGAATGATAGTCCCTGGCATTTTTTCCGAAATAGTTTGTTATCCAAAGTTTCTTCTCACATATCCACGTATCCTATTGTGGATGAGAGCTGAACAATTCTCAGCTTGTGTTTCTCGAGTTATGAAATTTGCGCTTGATTGATAACTAGTTTCTTTCAAGAATGTTTCTATGGACCGTTGGATCATTTCAATATTTAAATGAACTCTATACAAAAGAGAGAAATTGATTATTTTGATTTAAACCAACATATAACTGCAACGGAAGAAATCTTTTCTCTCTCTCTCTCTCTCCCTCTCTCTCTCTCTCTCTCTCTCTCTCTCTCCATATATATATATATATATATATGATTCGAAGTCGTTGTTTTGTATGACGGACTGAAAGATATTTCACAAGACAATTATGGCAGGCTGCTCTACATGCCATAAAGTCCGGTCACTTCTAAACTTTTGAACGGACCCTGTCATATCAAATAATCTAAACCACCATTCGATCGAATGAGGGAAACTGCAAAAGATCTTGTTTTGCCAATTTTGTCATTTGAGAGTTGAAAAACTCGTAAAAATGTCAGGCATCAATCTACAGCGTTCTTCAGTTGTTGTTTTTTTTGGGGTTTTTTGCCTCCGTTTATTTCATTAAGTGATTTTCTTTCTTATTTTCCTTCCATAAGGTTTCAAGAATCGATTGTTGTCAACACATTGTCATGTGTGGGAGTGAAATGTGAACTGACACAGCGTTCTTAACATTTGATAACAGTGCTAATTAAGCTTTCAAGGTGATCGTTCCATGACCTTAAAAAAAAGAGTTTTCAAAAACAGGGAACCGCGAAACAGGAATTGTTTGTCATTTAAGCAGATTTTGTAGCTGTTATCAAAAAATAACTTAAGGGTGGCAAGTTTCGGAAAGAGCAAGCTCGAGCGTCAAGAACAGGAAATCCCACTAGTTCAAAAAAGAAAGGATTACAACCAATGCATCCTCCCTTCAGTCAGCTGAAATATTGAATCTTACCAAGATATTGACATTCAAGCTGAGAACCATGGAACGTGCACGTGAGAAAATCATGTTGACACCCCTCCCCCCCATTTTTTCTGGGCTTTTCGGCATGGATTCGGGGGTAGTATCAGTTCCCCGGCAGAGACTGAAGCGCCGGTACTGAGACTTGCCTGCCGAATGGGCCAGAGATTGAGTGTTGGTGAGCATCGAAGCCCAAGTGCGCCAGTGCAATGTGTCAGCCAATGAGGTATTACTGTGGCTACGCAATGCTACGCGCATTGGGAGCCCTTGGACTCGTCCTTGAGCTCTCCCACTATTACTCAGCCCAGCTGCAGGGGATCTTTTGCCCCGGGGCAGAACTGTCCCTTTGCACTTAAAGGGACAGGTCGGAATTATCCTGATGCTCTCGTGACTGCAGTTGCTTTAGCAACCAGGCTTGCTTAGCAACCGAAGTTATTTCGACTGGAACTATTTTTTATGGGTTGCTCCTATTTTCCCCGCGTAAAGCTCTGACCTTGTGTCGCATTTTGCTCTGGTGGGAGAGTAAATAAATCGATGCACAACATCACGTGGAGGGATCACAAAACAGCACAGTGTATTAGAGGAGAGAACAGGAGTCAGAGTTATCATAGAATCCATAAGAAAACTAAAATGGCAATAGGCTGGCCATATTGCCAAAATGATAGACAACTGCTCGACATCACGATTCATTATGTGGATCCCAAGAGATCATATGTGAAACCGTTACCGTGAAAAAATGAGATGACGTGACGAACTAAACAAGTTCAGAAAGTATTGGCTCCACGACGGCCCCGAAAGAGGGGTCGGGTGAATCTTGCAAAATGTCTGTCGATGATGATGAGGAGGAGGATGACGATTTTGAAATTTTTGAGTTTTAGTATTTTAAGCGGATTTGAACAAAAGGACGTTTAGAACGCTGAAAGTAGGAGAAGGCATTACCATTTCCATAGTCTGAAAAATTATTGAAATTGAGAAAGTAACGTCGTTTCTGTCTTATACAGTTTTGGGGAAGTTTTCCTCTTTACTTTTTTTTAGGATAGAAAGACGAAAAGAATGAGCGATAATAGGATACATGACGAACAGATTATACATATTCAACCATATGAATATTTTATTTAGAGATACTGACATGGAGTAGAATAGCCAAGAAGCAGTCAAAGTACCGGTCTGGTTGGTTACCCAATAGAAAGTATTACGTGACCAACCAAACGTATTTTGTCGGTAGGTCGTGTTTGGGGGTGATCAATTAAAAAATTGAGGGGAAAAAGTTGATCAATGAATCAGTTACTTCTTTCGCCTTTTGCTAGAAAGAAGTCACTAGAAAAGTTAGAATTTTGAAAAAAAATAACACTTTGAATGCAACCGGACATAAACAAAGAGATCGATTAAATAAATCAAATCTCTACTAAAAGCCCACACGGGGATGGGGATTTTAAAAGGAAACTTTTTTCTCCTAGACACAACGAGGAGTTAATGTTATAATTTACAGCCCTCTGGCTCAATTGGTGCGGCTTGTATACGTGATACATCCATACATACAAACAAAAACTGAATAAACCTCTGTTGACAGTTTGGGGGACAGTTTTGGATGACGGTTTCCAATGGGACAAGGAAAAAAAGTACGTAGCATACATTTCATCAATGCAAATTCACTTATCAAGAAAATCATGGCAATATATATACAATCGCTTTGAAAGGATTATCTAAATAAATGTGCATTCATACATAATTCAAAGTATATGCAAATCATGCTTCAAGTTTCACCAAAGACATAATTGGCGATATAAAAAATGATAACATGAATAGGAAATATAACAGGAACCCAACAATAAATTGTGAAGAGAAAATGTGTCAAAAGTCATTCAGCTCAGCACGGAAGTTCTGCAGTCAACTTCAATCTTAAAAAATGTTCATTGAATCATGATCATTTTCATCAGCAGCAGCATTTAAATGTCTGTCATTGGATATAAACCTTCCTCAAGATCGTGGGCGTTGCGATGAAGTGAAGCCCTAGAGGAGGAAAACCTCCAGAGAAAATTGGGGTCCAGTTTAAATTTATAGTGTCATTGACAATTGAATTTTCCGGTAAAACTTTTGAAAACCTCTCCGTCCTATATCCCCCACCATAAAAAGATGCAACGCTATTAATCGTGCGTAAATATATATACATATATATACATATCAATGAGAAAGAGAGACAATGTAGACATAGAAATCAGTGCTTCATGATAACAAGTTTTTGCTATACCTCACCCTAAACACAGATTATATGCTTTTATAGTTAAATTTGGTAAATAAAGATTTAGATGGTCGGTCAAGTTTTCCGCTTTTATTTCAAAATAATTTTTTGAAAAATACGTTTACAAATAAGGTTTGAAGAAAGGAAAAAAAATATAATCAGAGACCATTTAAAATTTTTTGAAGAAAAAAAGTCTGTTGTAAGGTCTCCAGAGTTCGGCTAAATTTAACGTAGAAATGTTTTAGATTTAACGCAGCAAAGGTAACAATCGCCTGCAACCTTTTTATTCTTTTCGTTTGTGGATAACAAATGCTATTTTCTCATTGGTTATTTAGAAAACGTGTAGAAAACGGCTATTATTCTCTTCAAACTTTGCTTTTGTGATTAGAAAACTCAAGGGCTACTCTTGTTCTTCATTTAATCATTATGCAATTTCGATTCTTTTTCAGGAGCGTCCCCTAAACTCCGAGATTATGGTCGTAAACTTTGTGCAGAAGAATGGGCTCGCTACACCGGACGTTATGACTGCGCAGACGCAATAGGCAAATTCACGAAAGCAAAGCGGTTTGTGCTAAGAACCCGGTTTCAGACGACAAGAAATAAAAGTTGCAGTGAACCAGATCTTTCTATACAGGACCAAGGCGAAAACCCGGACCACAACGGACAGAACTTGGAGAATGGGTCCCAGCATAGGAATCGACAAGGCTGGTTCCGGAAAAAATTCAAGAAAATTCTTCATATTCCCCATGACGCCTTCTCTCGCCATAGCCACGATTCAGATCTGGGCAGCAGTCCATTCCAGATGATCGCCAGGTGTGTGTCTACGCCGCTTATTCCAGGTGCAATCTCACCGCCCGATTCCCCACCGTTGATGCGACGAAATAACAGTGCCGAGTCTGTGAAGATACCGCGGGTGGAGGTGACGTGTGTGGACATGACCGTCCTGTCGAAGCAGATTGACAAAAAGACTGATAACAATTCAAAACACATTGACATGGCGTCCAAAAAATCGACGGATCAAAGATGAAGGAAGATTTTTCAGCGTTTTATTCTCTTGAACTTGACTTCTGACGCCTTTCTCGTATTTGATTGGGCCGTTCCCAATGACGTCAGATACGCTATGGACATGCGCAAGGATGAGCCTTTTGATTACATGGAAACCAAAAGAGAAATAACGAGGAAGAATGATATTATTATTGTTTTGTTTTTTTTGTTTCGTTTTTTTTCTTCATTCTTTTATGGAGTTTAAATTTTCTTTTTGCCCATAGTATGAATTTTTAAGCCTTCTTTTTATCTATTTATTTTACCAAGCATTTCCCTTGTCGTATTCGTTCGTTTACTTCGACAATTATTTTCTATTTTCTATTGTTTCATACTTGTTTATGATTATATTAATTATTTACGTATACATACATCGGCAAATGTTACCTTTCTCGTTTTTAAGTGGTCGTCGCTCCAGCTGCTGAATAACTGACCGTGGAGACGAATTTATTATTTTAAAAAAAAAACACAGCCCTAGCCCCAACACTAACCCTATAAATACTAACCTCATCCCTAAACCTTAATCCTAAATCCTAAATATATTAATCCTAAATGAAACGGAACTTGAAACGGATTTCATCATACGCGTCGACAAGGCTAGTTCCGGAAAAAATCAAGAAAATTTTGCATATTCCCAAAGACGCCTTTTAAAACGGAAAAGGTAACAATCGCTCATGTATCATCAATATGGCCTCTTCTTTGTAGTTTTGTTCTCATCATTACTATTATACGAGCCTCGTCTGATTTTGATAATTTGTACTCGTTGGGTTTTCACACAAGTCGTATCTGGTGGCTTTCATTGGAGATAAGTGACAGCACGTCTTCTCAATAAACTAGCACTCTCCTCAGTATTCTAGCTAATTTTACTAATGCTGTCGTCTGGATGGCTTCGATTCTCCTTCGGGCTTCCAATTCTTCCAATAATTTTGCAAGGCTCTTCGGGACTGTTCCAAGCGCACCTATAACAATGGTTACACCGTTAACATCATGTTCCAATTATCCAGTTGGCAAGGTTCAGATGATGGTGGTATCATTACTATTATTATTATTATCACCAAGGTCCTTCTCTCTTCGTCATTTTGTAAAATTATTATTACTACTACTACTACTACTACTACTACTACTACTACCTTACTGTATTAAAAAAAGTGTTATCTTAATTTTATGAAATCTCCGCGTATTTGAAACTTTGGAAAACCTGGTGAAACTTTTTATTATTATCTTATTAGTTGAATAATTGTAAATCAGCGTTATCGAAGACAACATTTAAGTTTAATCGATAACAATAATTAAGATGACGTTAAATAGTTGCAAAAAAACAATAAAAAATGGTGAAAAATTTCTCTACTCCCTAAGACATCAGATACCGAATTCTGATTTTGTGGTTCATAACACTAATAGCCCAGTATCATGAATTACACACACACACACACACACACACACACACACACACACATATATATATATATATATGTGTGTGTGTGTGTCCTCTGTCTGTACACACACACACACACACACACACACATATATATATATGTGTGTGTGTGTGTGTGTGTATGTGTGTGTGTGTGTGTGTGCGTGTGTGTCTTCTGTCTGTGTGTGTAGCAATTGTGACTTTTCCAGTTTCAAAATGGTTTCCAGCAGTAGAGAGGCGGGAGCTGATGGCGAATTTTAAGTCAAAGAAACTGAGGACAATAACCATAACCCTTAAAATACCAGCCCTAAAAACACTAACCCGGCAGCTACAATGGCAGCCGTTTTGAAACATGAAAGGTAACAATAACTACATAATACATGCTCACAGCTCTTCATCAACCTTTCAACCTGTCCTGCCTATTGTCATTTCGGAAAATGAGCTAACGAGTGTCCGGCTGCAGATTAAGAAATGACCAGCTATTCTGTGTTCTGTAAGAAGAGGAACTTGAAACATTCTCTTAAAAGGGAGTCCTTGTGTTGAATCTAAAAGCCTGACTGACATACGACGTTAAAAAGATAAGAGTAACCCGCCATCACAGTCAATAATTAAAAAACCGTAGCGTCAAAATTTGAATGCACGGATTCATAGAGATATGGTCGGGAAAAATTCTATTTTCGACACCAATGATGTTTTCAATGGGAAAGCGTCCCAAAGAAGAGAGAAAAAACAGAGACGTCTAGATTCTCCAGAATCTAGATGTTAATCACAAACTCGTCAAAATAGGCCCCATCCCCTCACCACCACCCCCAAAATGACAAAAATCTTTTTTTCTCTCCAAAAATAAAAGAACACATTTTCAGAAAGGGGTCTTCTGGAATACCGATGCATATATTCAAGTCCATAGACAAAACGGAATGACCTGGAGTGCCGGGACAAAGAAACAAGAAAAGTAACAAATAGATGCACGTATTTAAAAAAAAAAAGGTATAGAACCCTTTGCCATCTTTGATGGCTACGGTTATTCAATGACTGGAATAATGAAAAGGTAAAAATCCACTGGATGTAATTTTTTTTTCATGTGCCATGCCCCTTCAGGGCGAGAGCGATCATGACTCTCTCTCTCTCTCTCTCTCTCTCTCTCTCTCTCTCGTCGCTTTCAGCAACTCCTCGTCACCTACGCCTTACGGTATTTTTCTGCTACCCATCTGCTCAAAACCTCAAAAAAGGTTAGTCGCTGCCTCTTGTCTTCTATCCGCCAACTGCTGGGCGTTAAATTCTCTAAGCCTTCATATTCGTCATCATCAGTCTTCCAACGTCCGTCGTTGGACATTGACCTTCCCCAGGATTTGCCACACTTCTCTATCGTGGGTGTCGCAGAGCCAGTTCTTTTTTAATTTGTCTAGCTCGACTCTTCATCTAATATTCTGCCAGCCTCGGTTGCGCATGTGATCTTTGGTTATCCATATTGTGAGTTGTGATGTCCATTGGTTGTCTGCCATTCTTTCAAGATGGCCAGCCCACTGCCATTCGAGATTTTTAATGGATTCTATGATGTCCCTGACTTTTGTCTTTTCCGGGATGTACTGTGCTGTCTTGTGGTCTCTCCATGTGAGGCCCAGCATAATTTTCTCATGTGCACGTTGCATGGTTCTCAATATACGGATCTGTCTCTAGGTTAGGTTCCATGTTTCAGCTCCATAAGTGACTATTGGGAGGATGCATTGGTTGTATACTCTTCATTTTAAGATTAATGGGATCTTCTTGTTTCTAAAGGCTCTGCCAAAGGCTTGCCATCCTAGTGTGATTCTTGGCTTGATTTCTTCTTCTTTTGAGGGTCTCATGGAGATTCATTATCCTAGGTAGATGTAGTGATCTGCTTTTTCTAGTTCTGTCTTCGATTTTGATCTTAGCGTTTTTATCCCCGGTTCTTTTTCATTGAAAGTTATAGTTCAACCAAAACTATCAACGTAGGTTTCTTGAGGTTTTTAAGTTGGTTTTGCAGTCTGGTTCGCTATAAATCTCTTACACGTACAGACCGTTAGAATGAAGCTAGGATGCTGAGAAATTAAACATTAAATCCTTATCAAAAAATTCTGCCAGTAAATAGATTTTTAGTCAGTGATTCAACTTACAATCTAAGTTTATGCTAAAATGATCTTTCAGTTCCTGTCCGACCGTATTCACGTTTCATTTTTTTAAATCATACTTCTTAGTGATCACTGCCCAACAGAAGGCGAAAGAATGAACTTATTCACTGATCACCCATTTTCCTTTATTTTATTGATCACCCCTGATACAGCCTGCAGCCAGAAGACATTGATTGCGTGACTGTTTCTATTGAGTGACTAAACAGACCTTTTAATCATTAATGTTGGTTGTGTTCGTTCTCTGATCGCTTTTGGCATTTTGAAATCAAAATCTATTTTACTCTTCCTCCCCCTTACTGTATTTTACAAATTTTTAAGCGCCTGGAAATATTTTGGTAATCGTAGGAATCGTTTCATCTTGGTTTTTTCGTCCAATTTCTGCATTTTTTTAAAGATCTTTTCTATTTTCCCAAATTATTTGAATAAAGTTCCTATTTTTTCTTCGTTTTTTTTATATTCCTTAGGGCAGGGGGCGTTTTTAATTTTTCACCTTATCTCCTCTTTCAAGTTTGACATAGTTTTCAATATTTTTAAATTCTGATTATTCTATCACTTCCTTTAGATTTTTTTCTATTTCCTGTTCATTTTTTAAAAATTTCATTTTCTTGCTTTTATTTCGTGTGGGGGGGAGAAACAGGGGTTTTTTTTCGGATTTTTTTCGTTCTGTCTTTTGCTAATTTTTTATTCCCTTCTTTGATTTTTTTCTCGTAGTTTTTCTATAACTTCCTAATTCTTTTTTTTTTTTTTTTTCATATCTACGGGATAGATTGAATTGATCTTTTTACTATTCTCCCTCTTCTTCCATTTCTCTTCCAGTTCCAAATAATTTCTCTCAAGATTCAAAATATTCAATTTTTGGCATTTAAAAAAATTTTTTTTTTTTTTTTTTGCTTTTAATCTTTTTGGATTCCTTTTCCATTTTCAAAAAATTGAATTTTTCCATTAAATCTTTTCTGAGTTTAATTCATAATTAAATTTTCTGTTTTTGTTGATCTTTAAAGTTTAGTGCTTTCAATGTCTATTTTATTTCAAATTTTGTTAAAAACATTTTTACACAATTACAAAAACTTTGAGGTCGTTTCTTTTGTCTTTGAAATAGTTGCTTCAAACTGAATATATGAAAAAAATTGTATACAGAAGAAATATTCAGTTGGAAGAACAATTTTCGGCAACATCCAACTTTCATGGTCCAAATGGGGATGCGCTTTTAATTTATGATCAAAGAGTAGTATCTGTTCTTCTCACGTTAACGTAGCATAAACTTCCTGATTTCAATTTTAAACATTATCAAAATTTTATTTTGATTATTTTCATCATGAATTTTGACTTGAATTGAATTAGTTTCCATTGACACGATTTTAAGAATTTTATTTATTGCTGTCACTGAAAACTGCGTGACATTCTACTTTACATTTTAAAGGCTTTTTGCATTTTTGTAAGTAAATTACTGTATGTTTACTATGTAAATTATTCTTTTTATAATAAAAGCAAAGAAAAAATACTAAATAAGAAAACAATTACAATGCAATCTTGATAACATTTGAAATATTACGTTGACGTGAGAATCTATCAACCTATACCCTCACGTGGACAGGTTGCGATACAAGGTCAGTTCGATGTGGGGAACTCTTACGCGAAAGTGTTTGGGACAAGAACAAAGAATTATCTTCAGCCCTGGCAACAGTGGTTACAAAGACATTAGAGCGTTTCCCTTGGGGTCTCCGAACGAATCATGAGCCCCCTTTGACTTGACTACACAGAGTAGTGCCATACCTCATGAGATAAAACCCCATAAGCTATGGCATCAAAGCTTCGTCCGTCTGGGGTTGCATACATGGGAAAGCTAAAAGAAATTGCTCCAGTCTTCGTAACTAGTGTTACGAAGGCGTCAGGGCAAGCCCAGTCCATCCTTTTTAGTGCAATGAGAAGGTGTTGCCCCGGAGCGTACTGCCCACTCCCGACACTTGGCTGAGTTATTTTTTGAGGTCATTGGACGAATCCTAGGCCTCTTGCACTTAGCAATACCAAGCCTCAGTAAGCCATCATTGGCCACGGTATTGCACCGGCGCAAAGCTATCAGAGAATGTACTGCGAACAGATACTGCACTTTGAACTTGAAATTCCGATCTGTTAATCTTAAAATGAGTTATCCTTGAACTATTCATTACATAAGTTGGTAAACTATACCAGCACATCAAAATCACGTTAGAATATTTGTTTTTGCGACTTTGTTTTTGCATTGGACCTTCAGGATTAATCAAAAATTAGAATCCTGAAATTTGTAATATGATTATCTTGAAAATTTCGATAAAGTCTCCTCTTGCCTTTGCCTCAAACAAAATGGTCATACCTAACTTTTCTAGTCTATAATTATAACTTAAATCTCTTTTGCCACGTATCATTCAGGTAAATTTTCTCTGGTCTTTCTCTAATTTTAAAATTAAATTCCAATTTCTGAAAATCGAAATGTTCAAATCAACTGAGTTCGGCACCTATATATATATATATATATATATATATATATATATATATATATATATATATATATATATATATATCATGTCATTATCCATTTTCCCATCCAGTACCACGGAACTGGACGGTCAGTAAGGTTGAATATAAGCGATATATTTATTTACCATATATATTCCCCAATTCTCCATCCACCAGAGTACTCAATTCATATGGAAGTGCATTGCATAAGCTTACAATAAACGATTTAACTCACTGAAAGGGTGCTCAACCCCATATATATATATATATATATATATATATATATATATATATATATATATATATATATATATATATCGGAGAGAAAAAATTCGCTCACACTGCATGAGATGTTTTATTCTCCAGAAACACATTCAAACACCAGCATTCATTTGATTAGTTTGAATAACACAACTACTAATAGTATAATATGATCATAGGACAATTTAGAAAAATATCTACTCATGATCTGAAAAAACATTTTTATCTTAAATAAATAAGTACTAAGTATAAATCTTACAAATAAATGCGATAATATCACACTATACTATACGATACTGTATTTCACGTAGAGATAGATAGCATGAAATCTAGAAACTTCCAAAGGTTTCTATACGAACACAAAGAAAGATGGCGTGAAATCTAGAAACTTCTAAAGGTGGCAGTTTGATTGTCTTTGAATTTTCCGCCACACCTGCCATTCTCTCTTGCTGCATTCGTGTGTCACGCCGTACGCTTTGGGAACCACTAGTATGAAGCATTTTTCAAACAATTCTCTTTGTGTTGCATATATCTGCATTTGATCTCAATATTATCGGTAATCGATTTAAACGATTATCTTTCAATGCAAAATAAGTTGAAGAACCTCGGCTGAAGAATTTTTTTTCCACAAAATATAGTGATAATATTTACCTACTTACGATTTTTTTCTCTGTTTTCCCGTACGTCCATTTTAGAAAATTTGCAGTCATATCTCAATTTTTCTTCCTTTCTTTCTCTCCCTCTCTTTATTTGTATTCATTTTGGTTTTTGTCACTGACCAGATGAAGCAAAAAAACAATCCGATCAACTCAAAGTTCCTGGACAATATGTTGCATATCTTTCTCCTAAAGGATTTCAATAGAAAAATAAAAGGAATGGTTAATAGGAGAGGTTTCCCAGAGCAGCAGTGAATCCGTTCAATGCTAAACATTGATATTTATCAATACATCGTCTATAAACGAGTACACACCTGCCACTCGAAGTTGATTTCCCTCCAAATCAAACGTAGCAGGATTTTATTATTTCTGGAGGAACATTTCGCCATGGTAATAGAAAAAAAAAGCAGTCAGACCAAACATTGACATTGAATTAGAAGAAAAAATCGTTGGGTGTACTCATTTTTGGGTATTCATATTTTTGGAAACAGAGTTCCAACGCTGTAGGGTTTGGTTATAAATAATACTTGGTAAAATCCGTTTTGATCGTCTTGTTTGTCTCAGAATGATAAAAATCCGGTTTGGTTTAGCAGAAAATTAACTTCTTATAAAAGAAAGTGGTAGGGTGTACTCATTTATGAGCGACACCGTATATCTGTCTATCTCTCTGTCTCTTTTTCTCACTGTCTGCCTCCCTATATGCCCTATAAACTAATGTTTATTTAGTTCTATAAATTTTTCTATCCGTCTTGCTATTTGCTCCCTTCTTTATCTATTTGCTAGTATGACATTCTTACCACATTGCCTGCCAATTGCCGTTTGGGTTTTCTAATCTCTAACACTTGACTATGAGTCATATTTTATCGTGCTGAAAAATATTTGATGACTTACTTAATGATGAAATAGACAAGTTGCGAGTCTCAGCACGACAGGAGAAAAAATCAATAAATACACATGGTGTATAGTTAGAAGATATTTTCGCTTTTTTCCCTTCATTTTATCAATATTCTGGTCACTTTTTGTTTCCTTTCGCTTAGTAATTTTTTTTCGAATATAAACTGCAATCTATTTGTTGAGGAAGAATAATGAATGGATGTAGAGAAAAAATGAACAACCCATTAATATATTTGGAACTCTTGACACCGAAAAACTGATCGAATTGTTTCATAAACAATACACATCTCAAACTTAACCTAGTCATATTTGATTTTGGGAGGATATCATCATATCCATACTTGAAAGTATTCAATCGTTGTTCATGGACATTTATCAACCTTCTGTCTCGAATCCAATGTGCAAGAGAATCGAAAATGTTCAGCTAAAGGGAGTAGACCACTGTATCTACCTTGGACAGAGAATCTCCATGAAATCCTCGAAAGAAGAAGGAATCAAACAAAATATCACCCAGGGCAAAGCAAGTTCAACATTCAAGAACAAGAAGATCCCATTAGTTTTGAAAAGAAAGGTCTACAATGCATCTTCCCGGTAGTCACCTCAAGAAAGGATCATGTTTAACATCACATGAAGAGATCACAAAACAGCACAGTTTATTACAGAAAAAACAGGAGTCAGGGATGTAATACGTATAATACATTAGAAAACTCAAATGACAATGGGCTGGCCATGTTGCAAGAATGCCAGACAACTACTGGACATCACGACTCATATTGTGGATCCCCAGATATCAAACGTGAAATTGTGTTCGGCAAAAATAAGATGGTGTGATAATTTAGTTCTAGGGATATGTCCGAAAGGAATATGTCTAAAAGGCTGATGATGATCTCTAAAAATTCACCTCCCTAAAAGACGCTCAAAATATTTCCAGCCAGGGTTAGTTAGAATGGGAAGTCTGTCCTTTTGAGTGACTTCAAGACAGAATACGCGTCATATCTGATCTTCAGAGTAGGAGGATCTCAAGAATTGAAAAGAAATGCTTCTTTTGATTGAACTTTACTTCACAAAAGGACTAAATAACTTCCTGATTAAATCGATTTTTTTTGCCGTGAGTGATTTTCTGACTATTCATCTCCTGCATAAATTTTCGTTTTGCAAACACAAATCGAAATCTCTTCCTATCTATATGCGAAGTTTTTTTTGGACAATTTGAACTCTTCGATGTATTCACAACGTTTTGGCCGATTCATTTCTACGGTCCTATGTTACATAATCGGTGCACTTGAGCAGGGAAAAGTAGGTTGACTTCTGGTGAGATAATCCATTGGCCGCTGATCGTTGTCAGATAGATCTTCAAATTAGCAGTCACTGTCGTGATAAGGGATCAATAAACTTGGATAGATATTTTAGCATGTGTGTACAGAGATCAACTCAAAAATTTAAAGAGAAAAAGATAAGAATAATACGCATTTAGAGAGAGGTCGGGGCAGATTTATAGAGTAGCAATTAATGGTTCAAAGCAGTCAGCCTCTGGCCCTTTGGGGTCTGGCAGGAGTGTTTGTATCTCTCAGATTTTCGTACATCGTTTGTATGAAATGCAGTGTGGAGAATGTAGCATTTTATATGGAGGTATCTTCAGCACCGTTTCACCTGTTTTGAAGAGTTATACCATCAAGAGGGCGACGTGACAAAATAAAACATGATTTTTTTTTTCATAATCAGACTCCTCGCTCTTAATATGGAACCAGTTGACATCTCTCCAGAGATGCAGAATTTTCTTTTTGCAGAGTCGTCATCATGTTTCCCAGCGACCGGATCTGAATACAACGGACTTCCTGGATGATCGCAACGACGGTTCCAGTACAAGTATAAAATTCACACATTGGAGAAACCACGCAACTGATATTTGAGGATAGTGCAACCGGGCTCCTATGAGGAAAGAATCGGGCGAGAGGCCACCGCTATTGCATTTTCTATGGTTATCTTAAACAATTTTGTTATTTTAATATGCGTTCAAGCATCTCTATAGGACACTTTTCGGTTGGTCCCAAAGATGTAATATATAATTTTTTTCGCAGCTGAATCCTTTTGGATTGATATGAAACTTGGTCCAGACTTTTCGGTGAACCATCTTCCTGCTCTTACTACTACTGTTACTACAACTAGTAATGTTAGATGTCAATTCTCAGCTGTATCATGTTGGATTAATATGAACCTTTGTCCACACGTTTGGTTGAACCATCCTCATTTTCCTCTTCCTCCTCCCGCTACTATTACCAAGGATGGGGAACGTATTGTCAAACTTATGGTTCCTGTTATCTGTTGCTGCAATATATCTCTGGTGCTTTTGAACTAAATTTATGTTCATCTTGTGAGTTCTCATGTCAGAGAGATCGCAACTTCGAATCCAACTCTTCCCCTCCCTTTCACCCAGTGCTGGATTAAAGCAACTGAGAACTCTGACTGCTAAAGGGCTTTTTAAAATAGGTCGCCTCCACATTAGGATTATTATCACTAGCTGAAATATTTGAGAATATTATTTAAGAATAGTTGAGTGACCACACATGATAAGTGCCTGACGAACGATTTTCTAAAAAGTTTATACTTTCGTTATTTTTCGAGCTACAGTGCTTGATTTAATAATTTTGAAATTTCAATGAATCGTAATGTTAAGCTCGAGTTAAGCTTCAAAATGAAAAAAAGTGAGCCTTGTAGATAAAAAAAATAAGGAAAATATCAACCCTTTAGAATTTACTCTTACACATTATTTTGGCCTAGGCTCACCCCTGATTTTATCATTAAAAAGGAAATGAAATAAATGGTAATTTATTTCTGGCAGAAGGCCAAGGCCCCCTTGATTACGAGGCCCTGTGCTGCAGCCCATCTAGCCCATTTTAAAATTCGGTACTGTTTAAACCCCTCCCATTATCCCTATATCTATAAAGCCCTGACATCGTGAAGGTCAAATGCTACTGTAGATAAATTCAATAGGAATATCAATAGCCATTTTCCCGATCTTCCCCATGAACGTCTTATATTTCTATTTATAACTCTTAAATTCATGGACCCCTTGGAACCGCTTGCATTTTACTGTGGAACTCCTTGGTGTTAATAAGAATTAACAAGAAAAAGAACGAAGTCTGTTCAAAACCTGTATTTACAGCATTTGGTATCATTTGTTTCTGTAATAAGACTGTTTCCAAATGATTTTGCAAGTTGATCCCCGTTGAAAAGCCAAATGTAAAAATGAATATTCGTCTGAAATACAATACGATTCGCTGGGGAATTAAAAATTCATACGCATATTTATGAAGTGCATGCATTAATTAAAAGCACTGTATAGTCTGCATCTTTTCTATCTTATGTTTTCTTTCTTTCTTTCTTTTTCATACTTTCTATCTTTTTATCTCGAGGATTGATTTTTTTTTTGAGGAATAGTATGACGTTGTGTGATGTGAAAAAAATATTCTTTTTTCGCCCACTCTCTTTATCCTTCCTTTCTTGAGAACGCTTCAACATTATCTAAATTTGTTCTGAACGGAAAAAAAACTTTGGGCTGTCATAGAACTGTTGACTTTCGTCGCAGTTGAAAATGATGGCACTTTTCTGTGAATTGAATGGAAAAAAAATTCACCTAAAGGTCAAAGAAGATAATTTTAATCAGAAGTTATTTCCCTTGAAATTGATATTCAACTCTTTTTTTAATATATGAATTTAAAGATTAAGTACTTTGAAGGCAATGGACCTTGCATTGGCTCATTCGGCTGTCGAACATCTATTTGTTCACTTCAGGCAATTTTCATTATTCAGTCTTTGCTAAACGCACACCTACCTAAAATGAAAAACGTTATTTTAACCAAAAAACTAAACTCTAATCTACTACAAAGAATGAATTTCAATTTTATCTCACTACTTATAAATATATTTTATCGAGAAGAAAAAAAGACATCAAATAATCATTAACCATAAATTGATTCATTGTGCAACTTTTTAAAAAAACTTTTTCTTTGCTCCTGGGTAATAAGTGTTATTTTCTCATTGATTATGTCTATAAGTATAGAAAACATTAAATTTCCCTTCAAACTTTGCTTTTCTGAGCAGGACAGTAATAATTTGGAACCCACTTACTTTCAATTTGCTCATTTCTGCACATAAGCAATGAGAAAATAGCACTCAATACCCAGGAATAAAAATCGCATTTCATGGTGTTATATATCCATATATGTAAACACAGAGTGTGAATTTAACCGTCAAAGTCACCTATTGATTCTAAGTTTGTTATTCAGGGTGCCTTTGCTTGTGGCCTTCCGTACAATAATGTTGTATTGATGTAGGCCCCGAAATAGCTTTTGCAATGCAGTTGATGACAGTGGATGACTCATAATTTCTTGTAAAGTGTTGTAGAAAACCTTTTCAAACAGTAATACACTTCTATATATATATAAAATAAGATGAAAAAGAGTCTGTTGAAAACCTAAGACGTTGTTTATTCAATGCTTAATAGTATTTGGCAACATTTGCCAATATTTGTTCCTGTAATAAAACTATTTGTTTCCAATTGATTTTTTCAGGTGAATTCTTGTCAAGATGTCTGAAACAAATATAGAACAAAAAATATTGTCCGAAATGCAAAATAATTCATTGGTAAACGAAAAAGTTACAAATATATATTGAAGTGTGTACATTAATTATAAACGCTGTATAGTCTGCTTTCTTCTTTTTTTATCTTTCTTGTACTTTCTATTTTTTATTTCCAGAATTCGTTTTGAAAAAGAAATATGAAGAGTGACATGAAAAAGGTTTCACCCACTTTCTCTTCCCTTCCTTTCCTATGAATGCTTTCGACCTTTTTAAATTTGGACTGAAATTTTGGGGCATTCATAGACCTGTCGACGTTCGTCACATGTAACAACTGACTCTGTCTGTCACTGTGCCCCCTTTAACATTGGCGCATCTCAACCGAATTTGATATGCATGCTTAGTGGAACTTTTAGAGTGGGTTCTATTTATATGTAAGCATAATGCAAAACTGAACCATTACGTTCCGTTCACCCAAATAAGGTATGCATACCTTGTCCAAGTTCTTCCTCTAGGTTCATTATTTGTTTTTTCCCAAAAGAAAATATAACGCTTTTAGTGAGGGTTCAATTTACAATATAACTATAATGCTAAACCTAATCATTACTTTTCGCTCAATACACATACACCTACTAGCTGAATACCGCCTGATAGGGAAGAGTTCAGCTAGTCTTTCTATATTTCTGTTCTTGATATTTAGTGTTTTTTTTTAATTCTGTTGAAGATAAAATAGATTGATATCGATGTGTCTCCATCTCACACCCACATAAGAGGGCATGCTTTGATGGCTGAGGCAGTTGCCCTTCAAGCCGAGGTAAAATTCTTAGATTTCGAAAGCTGATTCTCAAGGTAGGCAAACACACCCCACTATGAAGATTGGCATGACTTAAATTGTTCTAATCACAACCACACCCACACAAACACACATACATGGGCGTACGCTGAGGGGAAGGATATACAGGGCATTTGCCCTTTCTCTCCCCAGCTGGATCAGGCCTTCTCCCCAAAGTGCACCTTCAAGTATGTCAATATATTTTTAGAAGACTGTGTATTTCTGATTTCCCAGAATTTGGGATAAAATCCATAATTCTCCTGAATCATTTTTTTTGATTAGGGAGGAAAAGCGATGTAGTGCTATGGGGACTGCGTTCCCTTACTTTTGGGGAAGAGGGAGCGATGTTGACTCACTATCTATACATTACTGGAGTTTTCATTCTGGTAATCTGTTGGTATCCTCTTCGCCACCTAAAATTAGCCAAAACGGGACATTCTAGATCATTGGATCGCTAAGTTAGCGAAAGAAGGAAGCCCTGAGTCCCCCCATTTCTTTTTGAGTTCTACACTACAGGGGGGGTACATTTGCTATAATAGAAATGTATTTAAAAAAATCTTTTTTATGAAAAATTTCCGTTTGTCTCCAACTGAAATCTTCTGTCTATATATGAGTGCATTGGTATCATGTGTAGAGGCAGTGCGTGGGACCCGAAAACCCCCCCAACTAAAGGGGGCGAAGTGCCAGAGCTATTGGAGTGCAATTTATCTGAGGAACCCTGAAAAATCTTTCTTTTTTAAAGTAATGTAAAAAATATCTGAACAGATGTCTTTTAATCGCAGGCGGGGTGCAGTTGGGCCTTGCGCTACCACTGTCATCTGACATGCACACTTATTCATAAACCCCTATTTTCTCTTTGATCTTATTGAAAACATTGAAAAAAAAACTTACTCTACTGTCAAAAGGTGCACAAACGATGTATAAAAATATGTATGTATCATATATATTACTGTTTATATTTTATAAAAAATATATAATAAATATATATGAAAATAATGTTTTACATACAATGTGCACTTATTTTTGATAAATGCTTGTACAGTAGTCCCCATTATCTGCTGGGGATATGTTCCAAGGACCCCAGCCGTGAAAAGCACCAAACCCTAAATATGTAAAAAAATTTTTTATACAAGCTAGGCCTGCAATACACTATTTCAATTGATATGACATTTAGAAAACTAAGACAATTCCTATTCTATGCGTATAATTATTCAGTTAACGCGGTCTGAAAGGACGGGGATTCATTGTAATTATCCCTGCTGATCCTATTAATCACTTAATGCGAATTCGTCTCATGCAAATAAAAATTAGGAACATAAAGTAGGATTTGTTGAATGTTGAATTTGTGTGTTCATTATCTCGTCGGGGTCACCAATACCCTCCAATTCATGACACTGACGTGATTACAAACACAAATTTCAATCACATAACTCATTAAATTTACGAAATTTTCTGCAACATTCGAACGCATACAATCAGCAAAACCTATGTATGAAGATGGTTAAGTGTTCTGTATTCGAACGGGGTAATCAAGTCATCATTAATTATCAAGTCCAGTATAGGAAGAAGGCATTGATGCTGGTAACTGCCGGAAAATCTGAAAGATTTTGCCAACCTTATACTGGTAACTTTGATACTTGTAGAACGTTCAGTCATCCTACGGTAATCATATACAGCAAGATTTGCCAGTAAATAAATACCTATGATAAAGTTCATAAATAAGCCACATAGATATTGACAAAATAACTAATAATAAAATAAGATCAGTTATAACAGAATACTGTAATAAAAGTTATGTTGCAGATAGAAGATTCATTCAAACCTAAATCTTAACAACCCCAGCAAATGATTTTTTTCTTTCCATATTAAATAAAAAAAACTTTGAGCCTTTTTTGCTTAAAGGAAGCACTTTACAGCTTCTTTTTGGCATTTCCAAATCACTACTCCTGTATTTTGGGACCGTTACTAATAAAAAATTACAAATTGTTTATTTCCGGGGTTGACCGCTGGTAACTGAAACCGTAGAAAGTAAAACAGCAGATCATGGGGACCACTGTACTTTGGAATTAATGAAATGACATAAATCAACTCTACTGTCAAAAGTTGCACAAACCTTGTATAAAAAAAAATATTCTCCTTGTACCAATATTCTTGCAAATAAATTCTTTACAAAAATCCTATTTGTCTCACTGAAAATATTGTGTCACGAACTGAACTCAATTAGCATACCAACACAGTGCACCATAAGTTAGGAATAAAACATTCCATAATTTTTTTAGAATTATCAACACATCACTATTAGATGCTTTTCTGTCGGTCAGTCTCAGTTATATTAAACAACAGTAATAGGAAGGAAAGAAAACGTGATGTTATTGAAAGGTTTGACATCATTCAAAAGAACACTATCCTGATTAATTTTTCTACCAGTTGCTAATCATAAAAGAATTTTTGTATTTAAAAGAAACCAAAAATTGCCCAAAACTGCCAAAAATGGTGATTTATTATTTTACTACAAAATACTTGCAGAATATTCCAATATCACAATATTTTACAAGTATGAGAAATAACTGACTCAAAGAAAGACTACTTGCTTTTTTCCTCCTCCTCCTCCTCCTGCTATTACCATGGATTTGCAGATATAGTGTTCAAATTATGGTTCTTGTTTCCAATTGAGTTAATTACGAATTCTTAATTGCAACATGAAATATAAGGTTTCAATTTATTTTGGGAATTACGCATGGAAAATTTTGTTCTCCGAATGTTGCCCTTCTGGATTTTTTTTTCTTTCTGGAGAACGAATAATTTCCAGAAACTTGGAATTTTGATGGCCTCCTTGTTTGCACAATCTGACCATCCCAGATTTTTTCCTGTGGGTATATTTCGAGATATATTAGCAAGACAGCAACAATGTTATAGAAAGTTTGCTCTAAAGACTTTGCGGGGATATTGAAGGTCATCGTTTGAAGGACATTATTTTCCATGCTTGATTCCCAAAAAAATTCAACCCCAAATCATATATTGTATTTCAAAATCTGTACTAGCCACAATTAGAATAGAATTATGGAATGTTTTAACTCCTATGCAATTGGCCCATCAAGTAGTATTTGGGGATTTATCATGTTTCCCAAAGAAATGGACCAAGAGATGAATGTGATTGTTGTTGTCTAGCCCTACATTGGCCAGAACATGTTGAGGAAAAAAAACTAGGAGATAAATGAAAAGAATTCAGGACAAAACGTTTTTTTCTTAATATTCTCTTCTCAAGAAAGTGGGGTTTTATATGCCATCAAATAAGATATATTTGAGAATTCATTAACATTGAGATATCATTTTATAACTCGTTTATCATCAGAGAATCGAAGGGAAATTAATCCGCTTTTCGAAGCTACAAAAAAAAAAAACAGCCAATCACCCCTTCCGCTATGTCTCTGGGTGGGAAAGGGAGGTCTATGTCTCTTTGACAAGCCTGGCAAACTGGAAGTGGATTGTGATAGACTGCCTATGTAAAGAAAAAGGAGAGTGGAGGAAGATGGACAAAATATACAACTAATATCTCCATCTTTCTATGACACTTCAAGTATAAGCAGAAGATGAAATAATATAAAGAACAACATTGAGAAGCAAGCAAGACTACTTGATGAGCTTGATTCCAAAGTGTAAGAAGCACCATTTTTTTCAAGAAATGTGTTTAGTTAAATTGAAAATCAAATTCTGGATCTAAATTTTTCTTCTTATTACATTATAGATTGTATGAATCAAAAAGTTGTGATATGATTTTTTAAGAATCAATTCCTAAACTCAGTTTTTTATTTAATCAAACACATTTTTCTGTACATAGCACTCATCATGTTTAAGAACCAAGCTCTTTGCATGCTTTCATCCTAACATATCTTGATTTTTTATAGGTAGCTTTCTCACAGATAAAAAGGTTGCCTATCAGTCTGTTCAGCATTGTATGATTCATATAGATATCTGTGTATCCTTTTACTCCTTCATTGTACAAATTGAAGTGATAAAAACACATATTCTACACAGCAATATGAATCTCACAAACCATTGATGCAAGTTTGTAGCGGTCTTGGGATGGTACTTTTTATCCCTGCCACACGTTGATGAAATATTTTGATACAAAAACTATTTCTGCCACTTATTGATATTACTAGCTCTAAAAAATAAGCAAAGTCCCTACTAGTCCCTGTCACTTCTTTATGAAATTTTTCAATGCAAAAACTTCCAATATGTGGCAGGGATGGTTTTAGCATCAAAATTTTTCATAAATTTGTGACAGGGATAGTTTTAACACCAAAATATTCCACTAATGTGAGGCAGAGATAGTTTTGACAATAAAATATTCCACCAATGTTTGGCGGAGAATGGCAGGGTGTGGCAAGGATTTTCTTTGTACAAATCAAAGTGATATAGATGGATATTCTACACAGCCAGGCGGATCTCACAAACCATTGATGTAAGTTTGAAGTGGTCTCGTACCAAACTAAGTTTTATCTAACAGCTATCAATTCCTTTCAACAGATACCATATTTACTGGCAGGGTGTACAAGGGCGTTTGGTGGGGGGGGGTCTAACAATCACTGTAACTCATCCAAGACCCATAACTTTTCATTTCAAATTTTGGAAGATGCATAGATTTTTTCATTTCATTCAAATGTGCATCATAAATGCCAGCAAATGTGGTGTATATATATATATATATATATATATATATATATATATATATATATATATATATATATATATATATATATTATCTACTTATATTTTAAGTCCGATAATCTTGGTTCCCCGTCCATACCAATGACTCTTCCACCTGAAGGTAAGAATTTTGCTGATAAAAAATATATCCTGCTCACCATTTGAAACAATGGACTCTTTAATTGAAAGGACTTCAGGTTTTTTTTCTTCTTAATTGATTCAACAAGACTTTTCTGTACCAGAAGGATCAAGAGTTCAAGTCACAATGAGAGCTTTTTCTTCCCAATTAGTGCTGTTTCTTCCTTGCCATAAATGACAGCCTGTGTTTAGTTGTAATAAAAAAAAACTAAAAATCAAGATGATGGCAAATAGTTTATATAATTTGCACACTTGGGATTTTAATTTCTATTTATTCATTTCATTTTTTATAATTAAAATGAAAATCCCAAGAGCAAGTGCATATTATATAAACCAAAACATATCTTTGATATTCAATCATTTGAAAGATCCCCAATGCACAGAGATAAAATGGCTGACAATAGTGATCCATATAATGAAATTATTTATCATATGCTCTATTTTATTGAATTATTGTTATTGATTTATCTTCGAAGATCCTTTTCTAAAATAAGTAGCTCCATGTATTTCCAACAAACATTTATAAACATATAAACAAAAACATATATATATATATATATATATATATATATATATATATATATATATATATATATATATATTTATGTGGTTAGAGTTTGATGTGATTAGGATTATTAAGTTTAATGTTGAGTCCTAACCCCATAATCCTCTAACTCCCTATTACTTTATGCTTACCAACTCATCATCTTTACACCTGCACCTAACACTATACTTCCACCCCAGCCTATAAATATGCACCATAACATCCTGGTACTACAACACACCTCAATATACATATAACCTTATTCTACAAAATAGACCTACCTATATAATGGGGACCCCAGCCTATATATAATTACTTACAAACTTATCTTGCCCTATCTACACCTAACTTTTCTTTTATGTATATATTATTAGGAACATCAACCAGTTACTGAGATCCCAACTAATTGACACCTATGTATGGTCCATTTTCCAACTCAAAGCTATTTGACTCTTCAAAACATCTACAATGATCGTTGGGGTCGCAAACACCTATTTCTCAACTGATAATTGATCATTCATAACAAGGAATCCCTTTAGCTTTTATCCCGCCCCCTTGATTATTACTAGAGATAGTCTCAATCTAATAGCCAACTACAAGAATACTCCAAAATAATTTCCACAACTTCACCCCCATTATTACCAAACCCTCACAGTACTCATGGACATACTATTAATACGCCTTCAGTTCCATCCTACCATTGATATTCCTGTTGTAAAGTTATGTATATATGCATGCACCTATGAGCAATTTAACATATAAATCATTATATACACGGACAAAAGATCACTTTAATAAGTAACCAAAAAGCAAAACACTGGACCATGACCTAGATTCCCAATAACCATGACAATCAATTCTTAAGAATGCCCACCTCCCTTGACATTACAACCAAAAAAACATAACTGCTGCTACTACTTCCGAATAAAGATCCACCACAGTTTCCTTCATGTACATAAAATAGTCAAGACTCACCACTATGGTCAAAAATCTATACATATAGTAATGAGTTAAAATAGAGAATTTCAAGTTAAAATTGTTATTAGGACTTTAGCATTACCAGCAGCTGTTTAGCTCAAAGGTGAAAATGACAAAAATATATATCTTTATATATACACACTTATATATACATATAATATCCGATGTGTGATGGATTTATTTCATATACATTCAACATTAATTAATTCCAAGTCACTGAAAGAAATCTATACTTATCCTCTCTCTCTCTCTCTCTCTATATATATATATATATATATATATATATATATATACATTTTAGTGACACATACAGTAGTTTGTTTCTATATATGGATATATACACACTTATATATACATATATATACATATAATATCCGATGTGTGATGGATATATTTCATAAAATGCTCAATACATTCAACATTAATTATTTCCAAGCCATTGAAAGAAATCTATACTTATCCTCTCTCTCTCTCTCTATATATATATATATATATACATTTTAGTGACACATACAGTACAGTTCGTTTCATAGTTTTATTATGGAGAAGTTCTTATAGTCCATCTTTGTTAAACAAAGAATTCTATCTTGTATCTCTCTTGAGCGGAGGAAAAAATTATGGTCATTGATGTACCAACAATACTTTTTTTTGTAGCCCCAGGTACAGAAACATAATCCTTCCAAGCACTCAGACAAGTATTATCATGATTTTTATTTCTGATGATAAGTTTATTTTTAAAATTTCAGATCAATGCAAATTTATGCTAAATTGGTCTTTCAGTTTGTGTCTAGCAGTGTTCATGCTTGTTTTTTGAAAATCTGACTTTTTTAGTGATCACTGCCCAACAAAAGGAGGGAGATGTAACTCATTGATTGATCACCACAACATAACATGCTACCAAAAACATTGGTTATAGGATATTTTTCTATTGAGTGACTAACCAGATATGTTTCGTACATGAATTGATCTAAGTCAAAACAAAAATCTAAATGCAAAACACCTTCTTTCACAATAAAAAACAATATAATATAAAATATCTTGATAAATATTTGAATTAACCTCAAAATTATGAAAATTACTCCCTCACCTTCCACTGCTAGTTTGGTTGATGTAGATACATCACCAACAGCACATGAATATTCTCCAGCATCTTCAAGAGTTACATCTTCAATTATTAACTGATGTGATTTCTTGTAAACAACTATTTTCACATTTTTCTCACTCTTCAATTCTTTGCCATTCTTTTTCCAAATTACTTTCACATTTTCTTTGTTCAATTCACAGACAAACGTCGTCTTTTCTTTCACTTTCTCTTTTCAGATCTGCCAATTTCTTAATGAATTCAGGCTTTGTATCTAGAAATATAATTCAACTACTAATAAAAGTTTGCTTAAAAATATTCTTATTTGATATTATTTGAATTATATACTGAACAAGTCTATGTACTCAAAGAGTTTTTTCAGGCAATTGGGCCCTTTGCTGTTTGTACTGTTAACACATTTTGGCAGATCCTTTCTACAGCCTTACTCAGTTATATATACTATATGAATATGATGTTGGTCAACAGGAATCCTTTCTTTCCAATGGTAGCAACTCTTATAGCTTAGGATTTGGATGTTTTCCTTTCCTTTCCTTGTTAGACCTGGATTTCCGTATAGATCAGCCAAAACATTGTTAAAAACACAACCAACAAGAAGGAATTCAATTGCCAAAAAAAGTCTTTGAATGTTAATGACTCTTCTCAAAAATATAAACATGATCATATATATTCAACTATATTTCAATTAATGAATACTGACTATCAAATTAACAGAGAGGGAAAAAACAATATATCAAAGAGGGAAAAAAAGAGAAAAATATGTTGAGAAAAAAATCATATTAAGATAAACTCTGACAAAGCTTCCCATTAAAGGTTAGCAAAACATTAGAAAAAAAAAGAAAAAGGTAATTGAGCTATTTTGATGTCAATATTTACCCATTATTCATTTAATTACATAAAAGATGTCTTTAAAAAATCATTATATTTCATGTAAAAGATACGTAGCTAGTAACTAAATCAAGGCGAAACTGTGGGCTTCATATCTAGAAACAAGAGTAAGCAACTCAATACCGTAATTATTCTTCGACATACAATTTGATTCTGAATCATCTAATTAGAAATATAAAGAGAATAATTGGCATAGCCTGGGGAAAAGACAGAAAAGAGAGCTCCACAAATGTCTTTCTTTCAAAGTCCTAATCTATGAAGAATAAAAAAAGCACAAAATTTAAATTTACTGTATGATTCATATTTACAGGTGAAATTCATACAACATGGGAATTTTCTAGTGACTAATTTTGGGGGTTTTAAATCAACACATGCCAAGAAATATGCCGCAGTAAATCTGATAAATATTTTTTTCCAATTTTTACGTCAATGTAAATTTTTCTTTTTTTAAAATTCTACCTAAAAATATGTGCTATAGATAAATTAGGACATGTTGATTTAGAATATGCTTTTAGTTTTGCTCTGGGCTGTGTAGTTCTCAAGTTATAAGAGTGCAAGCACACAGAAAGACATAGACAACAACTTTATATATAGAAGAATGCTCTCTGATCAGTGTTATGATTATATCCTCACCTTCCACTGCTAGTTTGGCTGACATAGATACATCACCACCAACTTATGAATATTCTCCAGTGTATTCAAGATCTTCAATTATTAACTGGCATGTGACGGGAAAAAGCCATCATTCAATTCCTCTCTTGCTAATAAATAAAAATTATAAACATATCAATTGAATTTACAGTATTTCTATACCTGATAACATAACATGATTCATTTAACAGATATATCTTGACTAGTGCAGATGATTCACTCCAAAATTTTCTGTACTGTTCAAAAGCACACAGTTCAAGGTTTTATTATAATTTGATATGATTTCTCTCCAGCTTATACGTGGTTACATTAATTTGTATAGCGATAACTTAACAGTACTATATCAAAATCTGCTCTAATCAAAACAGCACTATTCAAGGCATTCCTGTACATTGATTTATTCAGACTGTTTTCCTCATCTTGTTAAAGACTGTCAACCAAAAGTGACAATATATGTTTCTTTCAGTTTTCAAGTTTATCTGGCTGGCTATATATGTATGCATCATGCACCAATGAAGGTAGAAAACTGAAATTTTAAACAATCACTACTTATGTTTAGAAAAATATTGTAAATGTAATTCCAAATCAAGTTGAGTTTTCTGACTCAACAGAGAGATAGTTGCAAAATCCCTACACTACAATAAAGTAAATAACCCTGATTCATATTATTGTGTCTAGGGTAAAATCGTTTTCACTTAATGTTGATTCTGTAACAGTTGCATTTTTTCAGAAACCTAACCATGACATTGATGGAGGAGTAGGTGTATATCTCAACAAAAAAAAAGAGGATCGTTACTTCAGACTTGATTGATAGTCCAAAAATTCCTGGGAGTGGACTTTTTTTCTCTTCCTGAGGTGCTGATTCAAAAGACTTTGTAATACAGATATACCTTGATTAGTGCGATTGATTTGCAATATTTTCTGTACCGTTCAAAGCAGCACTGTTCATGGATTTATTATGATTTAATAACGTTTTGTTTCAGCTTCTACCTAGTTACATTAGTTGGTACAGCAATACTTTAACCTTAACATCTTAACCTGCATTTATCAAAACTGCACAATTCAAAGTATCATTATGATTCGATATTTTTGTTTCAAAATATATTCAATTATATTAACTTGTACAGCTATACCTAACCATACTAGATCAAACCTGCATTAATCAAAACCACACTATTCAAGGTTTTATAATTTTTTTCCCCCGTTTAAACTTACATTAATTCATACAGCAATAAGTCAACAATACTACATCAAAGGTATTTCTGTAATTCCTGTAATTATTGAGAGTCAGTAAGTAACTTGCATACAATTTCTGGAAGTTCCATTCTGTTTGGTATCTCCTTTGTCATTTAATCTCTAAGATTTTTGCATAGATTTATTATGCTCTCAAATTTGACAGAATGAATCCAGGAAATAAAGCATTTCCTAAAAGTTAAAGATCCCTCTTCTTTTCCAGAAATGATTCAATAACAAAGGAGTGACATCATAAACGAGTGACAAATTTCAAAATAGTGACAGTTATATCATCATAAGTAAGAGACAATGCAAAATGCTTTTGAATCATTTTTAATTGCGTCAGAAGTACTTCTGAAGAATGGAATGAAACAACGATCAACTTATGGCTCCTGAAGCTAACAGTGCCTGTTTGAAATGATAAAGACATTGTCAGGTTTTAACTGAGCAATTATGAGTTGGAACATGTTTTCACTAATAGAGAACAGGAATTCTAAACTCCTTCAAAATATTTTAATGACTTGATGTTTTTAATTTTTGAAGTAAAATCTTAAGAATTTCAACAATTCTGATCATTTTCAATAAATCTAATAAATTTTGAATAATTGTACTTTTTATCCATTACTCCTTTGAATTATTTGTTACTACAATATTTATGCCACTTTTTTGACACAGCATTTACGTCAATCCTTTGTTATGTCACATATGACCAATTACAAACCATAAAGATTAGACAACCTTAGCTCATTAAATATTCAATAGACAGAGGAAGTCACTTATTGTGATCACTTTGAGGTAGAGCCTTTTAGATATTAATAACCAGCTGATAACAATAAACAAAGGATATAAAAGTTGGAACAATTCACTTTCATTGTCAGAAACAACCTTACCTTAAAGAAAATAAGTATGAAATCTATTTTTAATTTCAAATTAATTTAAAAATAAGAGTCTAAGATCAAGAGATTTTGATAGCAATAACCAATTGATTTATCTGTAATTAGAATAAATGGTTAGAAAATGAAGTGACCACCACATGGGTGACCAAGAGCCAGAAAATTGCCGAGAGGGAGCTCATATGCACACTGTAGTGTGTATCTACGGTTCACAGATCAATTATTATCATTATAATTTACATTGAATAAAAATTCCCCAACAGGTATCTCTGTATAGAATTCATATCAAATTTATGTATTCAACATTAAAAGACACATTAATTCAAAGGATAAAAATGTATGGAATTTGATGAAAAGATATAAGCTTATCAGTAGAAAGAAACATTTATCCAGGCATATTTTTTCCTGAATTAATCTATATAATTCTAAAATTGCCCTGAAATATTTTTTTTAAAAATCATGAAAAAATAATATGCTAGGTGAATGTTTCTTGATATTGATAAGCATGTAATTTTTCATAAGTTGAACAACCATAGCCGCCAGAAATAGCAAAGTGTTCTATCCTTTTTTTACATATGCATGTTTGTGTGTGTGTTCCAGAATTCTTAGCCATATCGTTTTGTCTATAGACTTGAAAATTTGCATCAGTATTCCACTAAAACCCTTATGAAAATCTTTTTTCTTTTTTTTTTTTATAAAAAGGCTCTTTTGATCTATTTTGGGCCCTTATCTGATGGGTTTAATTGTAACACCAAGGTTCTCCAGAACCCAGAAACATTTTATGATAATTGTTTTTCAGTCTATTTTAGATGTTTCCTCATGGAAAACTTCAGTGATGTCATGAAAGAATTTTGATGCTATAGTTGTTCAATTATTCACTCATACAATTTTATCGCTTGGAATAATGTGTATTTTAATGTCAAATATGTATCTTTATTTAAAAGTTGCACACAGAGATGCCCATTAATGAACAAAACATAAAAAACATGCTAAGTAGGTTGGGGAGATAAGAAATGAAAATAAAAACAAAGGCATGTACCAAGTCAACCCTTTTTAATGGCAGGTGTTTAGGACTGTTTCAATAACAACAGCAGCAGCAACAGTTCTTATTTTCATCTTCTTCATCTTCCTCATCTTCCCATACGTACATACCAAGTGAGGAATTCAAGAACCACTTCAGATCCATCTTGTACAGTCCCTGGTTTTAGATTGTTTTCTCTTTGGTCTTGGGAAAGGGAGTCAGAAAAGGAATCGATGGGCAAAGGTCGAGGTTGGCCCAAGAGCCCACACAATATAATTATTCTACAACTGAATTATTTATATTTAATTATTCAATTTTCCAGTTTTGTTTTAATAGTATAATACAGAAGGAAAATAAATTAGTCCATTTTCACCTAATTTTTTTTTTTAAATTATTTGTTTATACATATATAATTTTTTTTTTGTTGTTTGTTTTTTTTTCATGAATTTTTTTTCTATATCTTATATTTCCAGTTCGGATTGAGAAAAGGGATCATTAATAATAAATAAATTAGATCAATAAATTAAACAGAGAAAAATATACATTGTCATTTTCACTTTCAAATCTAAAGAATAATAATAATAAGGAAAAAATGGATGAAAAAAAAACATTGGGGATTGAATCCTTGGATCTGGAAGTGGTGATCCGCCAGACTGTGGGTTTTTTTCCACCAACGCCTCCAACAGCTGCAGCTAATCATTACAGCAAGTGGGTCAGTGTAGTTACCAATAGAAACACTATCTGCCATTCAGGTAGATAGCTGCAATAGTAAATGAAAAATCATGTCAAGAAACTAGAAATCATACACAATTCATATTCAGGTATTAAAAACAAAAACTATGTCAAAATTATACTATTTGAAATTATTACATGACACAATGTTAATTATTATTAATTAATCCTAACAAGTACAGAGGCAGATCCAGGATTTTGAACTGAGGGATTCCAATTTTTTTCATTCATTACTTCATCCAATTGAAGAATAAATCGATTAAATTTTTGCTTTCGAGGTTAATTTATGATTACTTGCGTTTTTTCATTTATATGATTTTTTTTTATCTAGATTAGCTGTAAACACCCTCTGGGCAAATATCCTCTAGATATATGGATCATACTGTCATAAAACCTTAAGTTAAGAAATGATTCAATGTTTTACAACTGTAGGCTCGAGATAGATGGCAAATTAAAAACAGTCTTTTTTTTAGAAAAAGTATCAATTGAAATTTGGTTTTACTGATTTTTGTTTCTGCTAATTCTTTAATGAAAGGCATCTTATTATTCAAATGAAAAATAATTTTCATTTGTTTTATGAAGAGGAATAATATTTTGAATTAATACAGCGGATTTTGGTTAGAATTAGCCTTCAAAGTCACATCTCTTTTCATTGAGATGCTTGCTAGTGTAGGGAAGCTACTGTACCAATTAGGATAGAAATAAACCGTCAGCAAGATTTGAACATGCTGGAGGCTAATTTCTTATGAAAAATTCATCATTTTATTTATATATATATATATATATATATATATATATATATATATATATATATATATATATATATATGTATATATATATATATATATATATGTATATATATATATATATATATCACATCTGGGAAGCACTATGAGGCATAAAGTGAATAAATTAATAAGTGGCATCTAGCTATGCACAGCAAGGATTTTTCTGATACATACTCTCCTTTTATCAATTAATCAAAATAACAGCTGCAGCACAGAATTCACTGAACAGAGTATATGAAACTTTGCTGTCTATAAGACATTGTCACGTATGAATGAATCCTCTCTAAGAGGCTTTCCCTCTGAGTACATTTTCAAAAAATGTCCGCACTTCACATAAATGATCACCATAGCCCACGCATGTACCAGAACTAATTATCTAAAAAAATTATATAAAATTATCTAAAAAAATAGATCTTTCTCATGTAAAATTATCTAAAAAAAAATAACCGCACAAGATTCAGGCATTATTTAGAGACTCAAAACAGCATTTTTTTTTGAAAAAACAGAAAAGAATTTTTAGATGGTGCCTAGTGGTATGCTCATGTAAATTTTCAAGGTTGTAGCCCCCAATATGTGACCTGGAGTGCTCGGAGACACTCACACACCCACAGATAGAAGAATCTGTAGCCCACTTGGTTAGTTGATCAGGTAGGCCATTTCGGGGGCAATGGTTATTCAATAACAATCGCAGCATAGATTTCACTCTATATAGTATTTGAATCTTTGTGGTCTATGGAGCTGAAATATGGAACCTCACCAAGAGATTGACCCGCAAACTGAGAACTATGCTATGTGTACATCAAAGAATCATACTCAACCTCACATGGAGAGATTACAAGATAGCACAGTATATCAGGGAAAAAACAGGAGCCTGAGACATCATAGAATCTATTAGAAAACTCAAATGGCAATGAGCTGGTCATGTTGTAAGAATGGCAGGTAACCTATGAACATCGTGACCCATGATCGTTAGAAATCACATGTGCAACCGAGGCTAGCAGAATGCAAGATGGAGACGAAGTAGACAAATTCAGAAAGTATTGGCTTAGTGACGCCCATGATAGAGAGGTCTGGCGAATCCTGGGGAAGGTCTATGTCCAATGACAGACGTCAAAAGACTGATGATGATGATGATCCTATAAGACATTAGATAACATACAATCATTGTCTTTTCTCAAGTGAGTTTCCCTCTTAATAACAAGATAACCACCATAGCATTGATTCTATTAGATATAGTATTTGAATTTAAACATTTAGCAAGATATTAAAAAGCACTTACATGGAATTCTGAGAATAGTTTTTAACCTGATCAAAAGAAAGTTCTGGAATTTTCCAATTTTTTTTTTAGGGCTAATCAGTATTTGCTGTTTAATCAAAATTAATTAGAATTTGATTTTATTTTCCATCAGGTAGGGAGACATAATATCAGTGGTCAATAGCTAGATCAATTAGTGAAGATTTTTCTCCATTTTTAATCACAAACACAGTGGTTAATTCAGAGTACAATATCAGATATTTACTGTGATATCAACATTTAGCTCACCCCACACCTCATATAAATATCAGAGGTGACACATGTGGTCCACAGAGCCTACAATTATTGTGTTAGGGATAACTTTGGGTGTGTAATATGTCTGGAGATCCCTGAAATTTTTTTAAAATAATCTGAAATAATATGTACACTTTCAAACGGTTTTTATTAACTTTCACTATGATTTCCTCGGAATAGTAAACCATTATTCCTGATCTTACAAAGTAACAACACTTAATACCATTGGTCATGCTCCTCTTAGGGAGCTAGAGTTTAATCCTCACTTGGTGCACACTATTACAGCCTGGTACCACTCTGAATAAAGCTTAGTAATTATCAACTGTTTGTAATTTTGTGGGAAAGCTTTTTATGGTAATCTTTGGGGAAAGCTTTTTTTTCTTAGTCGTGAAGTTCACACCTAGCCACTCAAATGATAAACTTTAGTAGCATTTAGTTATTATTTTATAAATTTTACATTTTATCAGCAAGCTATGCTCAAAGACTAAGAAAAAAGATTGAAAAAGAATAGGATTTTACTTACATTTCTTATTTAACATTGGGTGGAGGAGAAATGGCTATACACTCAATCCTGGACAATAGATGGGGGGGATTCTATGGCTTGTACCACCTCTGAGGAAGATTCTATTGTTTCAACAACCTCTGAAATTGTTTCAACCACTTCTGAAGTTGTTTCAACAGTTTCAACGACCTCTGTGGAAGTTGTAGTGACTACTTCTTCTATCACTTCTTCATGCTGAACCATTTCCGAAGAATGACTTTTAAATTCAACACATGTAGCACCAGCAGGGAGATCCTCTGCTGACACAGCATCCACAGAACCAGACTCAATGGCTGTCTGCTGGCTTCCTTCAGAGATGGAGGAGGAGGTGGTGGTAGATGATTCAACACTTTTCAACGACTCTTTTCTCTCCTGCACACTTGAGGTAGCACTGGTTACAGACTCCCGTCTCTCTTCTATGGCCGAGGTAGCACTTGTAATAGACTGCTTTCTTTCCTCTGTGGCCGAAGTATCACTGGTAATAGACTGCTTTCTCTCTTCTATGGCCGATGTTGTTCCTGTAATAGCCTCAGCAGAAACTTTCTCTGAAGTGCTGCTTTCCTTGGTTTTCATAACCATAGAGCATGTCTCCAACACAACTGATTCAGATTGTTGAACTGCACAGATGGTTTTCTGCTCCTGAATCATCACCTCCTGATTTAGACTTTTGGCTTGAGCTTTTTCTTGACTAATGCTTGTTGCTTCCTGGGAAATGCTTACAGCTTTCTCTTCACCTATGGACATTGCCTTAGAGACTGAAGCATCCTGAGAAATGCTTACAGCTTTCTCTTCAGTTATGGACATTGCCTTTGAGACTGAAACATCCTGGGAAATGCTTACAGCTTTCTCTTCAGTTATGGACATTGCCTTTGAGATGGAAGTGTCCTGGGAAATGCTCACAGCTTTCTCTTCACTTACAGACATTGCCTTTGAAACTGAAGAGTCGTGGGAAACGCTCATAGCTTTCTCTTCACTTACGGACATTGCTTTTGAGACTGAAGAGTCCTGGGAAACGCTCATAGCTTTCTCTTCACTTACAGACATTGCCTTTGAGACTGAGGTGTCCTTTGAAATGCTCACAGCTTTCTCTTCTGTTTCCGACGTTGTTTTTGAAACTGAAGCATCTTGACTTTCCTGTGAAGAATGAACCTGTGTTTCCTTGATGGTTGTGCTTTTTGGGACAGTTTCTACAGCCTGGTTATTGATTGCTGCTGCATCAGAAGATTCAGCCAGCACCTTATCTTGTGATTTGGTCTCACTTGAGGCCATTACTTCTTGTTTCTTCTCTTGGACATCAGTGGTTTCACTTCCCACTGTAGTCTTCATGGCTTCACTTTGAGATTGGCTCATGCTGACACTCTCTACAGCTTGTTTCCTTTCTAGGGTGGCAGATTCAATCTCCTGGGTGGTGTTTACTGATTTTGCTTGTTCCTTAGATGCAGACTGAGACATCATCAAACTGGTTGATTCTTCAGAAAACTGTTTCGTCTCCTGAAGTCCAGTTTTAATTAGAGACGCACTGTCTTTAAGAGCAGATGCTAATGATTTCTGGGTGAGATCTTCAGCAACACGTCTATAGCTCGATGCTACCTTGGCATCCAGATGAGCGCTGTCAAAAGACACTGACTTCCGGAAACTAGATTTTTCCCTGTGGGAAGAGTTTTTGTGTACTGTGATTTCAGTTATGTCAGGCATCTTGAACTTTCTCTCTGGTTGCTCCACCATAACCGAGGCAACAGGACTAAATTTTGTAGCCGCGCCTTTTTCATCCTCGTATTGTTTGGCAAAGTTTCGTAGTTTGAAACCCATGAAGATGTTTTCTTTCCTGATTTTCACAATGTCATCTGATTGCTGCAGCCAGTTGTGTTCCAGGCAATCATCTACAGTCATGCGATTCCTAAAATTAAAGTGAAACAAGATGAAAATGTTAAAATCAGACAACATTATTTGTAAGAAGTAAAAAATACTATCATTTTTTTTTAAATCGAAAAATGTTATTTCAAATGAAGAAATGTAATTTTTTTCTTCTATCTTATCATTTAACAGACATGTACAACACATCCATAAAAAATCTCAAAAGTATAAAGGTCCCTGACAGAAAATAGTTGAATTAAAGAGAGAGAGAGAGAGAGAGAGTTGTTTACTAGAACCGTTAACTCCAAGGTGCTCTGTTTTTGCTTATAAAATGTAAGCAAACAATCAGATAAGCCATAACTCACCATCCTACCAGGTAAAATCTCTCTAACAAGCTTAAATACAAAATTTTATTTAAATATAATAAGGAATAAGAAAGTTATCTAATTGAGACAACAGCAAGAACGAGGACAAACACCCTCAGCAATAGACACCAATTTGGTAGACAAAAATATATAATTAGTAAATAGAATGTTCATTTTGTAAAAAGCCCCATATGGAAGCCCTAAATGGGGCCTGTGGCCTTAATAAAAGATCAAAACTGTGTCTTTACGATTACCTTAATTCTATGCCAACGGCAACAATGCTGTTTACATACACATAAATGGGATCTGACTTTCAGTATTACGTAGATAGAAAAATATATTGAAAGCAGATTGTTGTTATTAGGGAGAGCATTCATAGACTCAACATTTTTATTTATTTTTAAAATCTAATATACAAAAACCATGGTGTACAGTCTCATTAGAAACCACTGAAAATTTGGTGGCTTTAGTTCTAGCTGCACTTGAGTTTTGCTAACACAGATGGATGCATGGACATTTGGTGAAATAAAGTAATTGTAAACTCTTGGGTAGGCATGAACACAGCTGAACACAAAATAGGGACTAATTTAGCATGATATTTACATTGTAAATAGAATCCCCCGACTGGAAACTTATTGGGGGGGAAATATCAAAAACCTGACAAGCTAAAAACCTGCTTCAGAGTCCCATTAGTAACCACAGAAGGTAAGGTTGTTACAGCTATGGCTATTCTTCAACAATACAATGATGGACAGAGGGGTGAACAGATATTTGGTGAATTATAATGAGATATTTACAGATATTTTTAAGCAATCTGCTTTTAGATAGGCAGAAGATAGTTACTGTTTTTTTTTTTCTCTCAAATCAGTGGAGAAATTTACTCACGTTGGAATTCTTTTCACAATTTTGAAAATGAACTTGAGAGCCTCCTTGGAGACATTCTCGTACATAGAGCTGCCATCGAACCGATTGTATGCAACGTTGCCTAGAGTTTCTTCTGTGGTGCTGCCAGCATATGGAGTTTCTCCACTGAGGCTGAAATGTGACCAAAAATAAATAAATTCACAAACAGTAGAATAAGTGAAACTGATACAATAACAATAAAATGCTGAATTAGCAACTGAATTGAATCCCAATTTTGTTTCTCAAAAATATACTTTCTTGTGGTTTCTGGATGGATAAAAATATCATATATGAAAGTAACTTGAAAGAAAAAAAGTAGATATTTCGATGTTTATTTACATCATACCCACAGCAGTGTTACAGGAAATAATTTGTGTTACCTTTTAATGCATGTTTTTTTGTCTTTCAAATTCAAGTTCAGACTGCGATTTCTTTTTTAGGAATTTTTAGTTAAATTCACTTTTCTTCCATTAAGGCTCTTTTATGCTATCAACATCAATGTGCGACATAATACATTTATTTGGAAAATAATGAAAATATATTTGGACTATAAAAGCAATAAATACAGAGAAAATACGATGTTTGATAAAACTTTGCCAGCTGCTATCAAAGCATAGAATTGGAGCAATAGGCTAGTAAGCCAGAATAAGAGGTTCTATTCCAACTAATTGCAGGATGTCATTAATAATAATTTTTGTGTAGTATCTATTCTTATTTCTGTTGTTTTTTAATGCAAATTTAAGACTGAAATCTTCAAATATTAAATTACTGGATATTTTTCACATTTTATCAAAAAAATATTTCTTTTTTATAATATTGATTGCTCAAAAAAAAATGACTAATTTCAAACTATGCTGTGTAACATTGAGAGAGTCCTTATCAGTTGAACATTAACATCTATCCTCAAACAAACCATGTTTATACTAATATGATGAATTAACACAGAGCATATCTGCATTTGAGGAATTCTGACACTAAATCTGAAACAAGGTATGTTTATACCAAAATGGCTAATGAAGAAATACGTTCAACTATCATCTTTTTTCATGTTTATAGCAATGATTTATAGTAAATGCCAAATTGATAGACTTGTTACTTACAGCAAAGTTGTAATGATACCAACACCCCAGACATCAGCAGCAACTCCAGCAGGCTCACCAACAACAACCTCAGGGGCTGAATTGAAGAATTTTTTTTTGTTTTATTTTGTCACAGTCAAGGACTATGGATTACATAGATAAACAAAATGTACAATCATTTCATGAAAATATTTTCCTCATGAAAAAGGAACTTGATTATACTATTGTCACACCAGATGAAAAGCTAGGAGATACACTGATAGATATATAGATATGACAACAGCAAGATGAATAGACATGAGCAAACAAAGATTTAAGTGTGTGCATATTTGAGCAGGTTATTAAAACTATGAACCATCAGCTATGGACATTATATATAAGAGAGAGACGGAGAGAGAGAGAGGTAAATACGGCTCAAGTAGCTTACCAACAGAGTTATCTTTATACAAAGGGTGGAGCTCAACTCCTAGCTTTCTGTTCCTATAGCTTTGATTAATATTTTGTGCAGTTCAATGATCAAGTTTGACATTCCCCTTGTCATAGTATACAGTGAAGATAAAAATCTTTTTGATAATTGAACTAAAGATTTGAAAATCCAGGTCATAAAAGGAACAGACATACTTATGGGGGCAACATATCTTGCTGGAAAAAAAATTGAAAAAGGGGTGAGGAGTCAATGAATAATTTATGGTTCTCACCTTTTGTCAGCCAGTGATTCAAATTTTGAAAAGGCAAGTGTGACACAAGCTAAAGGATCAGTTTAGTAAAAACTTTCATAGCGAACTGACCCCCACTTCAAAACCTATTCAGAAAAATTTTTTAAAAATATAAAATCTGTCTTTCTAGACATAATGAGAGGTAAATGTTCAAATTTCTCTAGCTCCATCGGTGCAACCTGTACGTACAAATAGAGCCAGCCAAACTCAAAACTGAAAAACCTATGTTAATAATTTGGGTTTACAGTTCCTAACCACACACTCTGTTTTAACCCGTTGGCTATAACAGATGTAAAAACTCAGCAAGTTGGTAGTCCAGTACAATATATACCGTGTTATTCAGTTCAGTGTCACCGACAAGATAAAATCATCTACTGATAATATGTTATTCTGTTGTAAGATGGCAGAATCTCCTTGTGCAAACGAAGAAAATTTGTACGTTTACTTTGGTGATATGACAACTAATTAAATGAAAACTTCCTATTTTCATCGTTTTTCTCACAAGAAACACCCAGCACTGAAATTACAACATTATAAAACACTAGTTTATCTTGGCTGTCAAAAATGACAACATATATGTTGTAAACGGATACATATTGCATTTTATATACATGGATAATAGAGATCTGAATGACAATGAGCTTGGAGAATAGACGTTCTGTTGACCCCAAATGGATTTTTATAATTTTCTGCTTTTGTTTTTCATATTTTCATTATTCTTTTAATTCAGAATTTTTATTATGTCCTTAGAACCTGAATGAATTTCTAATTTACTTTTACTAAGTCAGATATATGAATAAAATTCTATTTCACTATGTCAGTTAGATTAATGAATTTCTCTTGTATCATATCAGTTACACAAATTAAATTTCATTTTACTACATCAGTTATATCCCTGAGCATGACAGAAGACACCTGCACATTGCTAATTATTATATGTATGGATACTAAGTGGGAAACAGATTTAATATTGAAACAAAGATAAAATGACAAAGAACCTATCCAAAGGCCTCTCTCTCTCTCAATATATATGTGTGTGTGTGTGTGTGTGTGTGTATATATATATATATATATATATATATATATGTGTGTGTGTGTGTGTGTTTATATATATATATATATATATATATATATATATATGTGTGTGTGTGTGTGTTTATATATATATGTGTGTTATATATATATATATATATATATATATATATATATATATATATACATATATATATATGTATTTATATATGTGTGTATATATATATATATATATATACACACACATATATATATATATATATGTATATATATATGTGTGTATATTATATATATATATATATATATATATATGTGTGTGTGTGTGTGTGTGTGTGCATGTGTAAACAAGTATATTCTGTTATCAGACAAATGCATTAAAAACTCTTACCCATAAATTCTGGATGTCCAATGGAAGGAACGTGTTTCCCAATTGGTGTAACAATCTTCTGGGCCAAACTAAAATCCTTCAACTTGAGGATCGGGCAGATCCTCCCCATTAAGATGTTGTCGGGCTGCAAATTAAGATGGATGATGCAAAGAAAATGCAAATACTGCAAGGCATCGAGCAACTGGGTTATAATTCGTGCCACTTCATCCTCGGTGTAACGGGTTCTGGATGACAGGTGATCAAGGATGTTCTCACTGTCCATGTATTCAAATATAACAGTGTGGATATTGTTGTGTAGGAAGGCACCGATGACAGTGATGACATTGACATGCTGGACAGTGACAAGAAGATTGAACTCCTTCAGCAGATCTTCATTCTCTGTCTCATAAGGGGTGTGGCGAGAGAGGTAGAGTTCCTTTGACCGTTTGCTTTTGCACATCTTCCACTTACAGAAGGCACCCCTGCGATTAGAAATATGAATTTTTTTCTTAAATTTGGAAATTTAAATACAAAATAAGCAAATATTCTCAAGTTCAAATTTAAGTTTAAAGAATACCAAAGACATAAAGCATAGATAAAGATTTTGCAGCCCAGGATGCTCGGCTCCTTGGGGGCCCCCATCCATTATTTAGTGAGACTTGATGAAAGAAGGAAAATTTGAAATAAATAGACATGAATTATCACTTAATTAGAGAAAAATGACCCTAAAGGCTGAATTATTATCAATTCATAAAAATACAAATATATCCTTCTTAGTATATGTCAGTAGAAATGTTAGTAGGTGAATAACTATTTATAAAGCTTTCAGGGACACCTTCCAATGAGGGTCCTCCTCCATTGGGACCCTTGGGACATTTTCAAATAGCCCCCTCCAACCCACCTTAACTGTATCTCTGACAAAGACAATAATAGAAGGCATATTATCATAAATTGATTAAAAAACAAGAGAGAGTTTTCACGTCAAGCAATCAAGTTCCACGCCCAAATGTTTTTTTCTGTTCTAATGTATCATTCAAACAAGCCAATTACTCACTGTAGCATTATACAGTAACATTTTTCCACTGCGATTTGTAATAAATATTTTCTCATGAATCTCAACAAACAGAAGAAAGTACTTTTTAAGTTTTGTAGACTTTATTTAGGTTGAGATGCTAATGGATGTCCTGGATCTAGAAATGATTTGTTTTATTTTGGAATTTTATAAAAGAATCTTTTTATTGCCAGGCAGGGACCATTTGGTGCAAAAAATGACTTTTTTCTGTATCAAGCAAGAAAAGAAACATGAATACTCAACTCATTCAGGCCTGTTTTTTTTTTTAAAGGGTTACAAAGCAAGAGCAGCAAGGACATAATGGATGAAAAGTCATAGATCATTTTGAAAGTCATAAGACATGGATTTCATTTATGCCAAAATTATACAGATATCATTATCATGTGACCTCATTATGTATTAAAAATGGCTGCCATATTTAGCAATTTTATTTATTTGTGACAAGATTTGAAGCATACCTACATGCACACATGGCCTAAATGAGTTAAAATGTCGATTGCTGTTCTTTTCCATAAGTTCATACGGAATCTGTTTTCCTACCTTCTGAATTTACCTGAAGGCTTGTAAATGATTTACTCCACTTAGATAGTGTAATGGTTAGCACATCTGCCACACATGCAGAAAGTCCCAGGTTCAATTTCCAGTATGAACAAGGAATTGCATCCAGCCAAAGGGATGGTCATAAAAACTTATAGCAATAAAATCCTGGTCTCAACCAGTCTTGAAATTTCCAAGGATCACTAAGCTGACAAATGCTACAGAAACCAAGACTTTGTCACCAGATGTGTCTCTTCAGAGACAGACTCTTTACCTTGTAAATGATATACAGTTGACTGATTGAACTACCAAAGCTGAATAAACTTGAGAAATAGTTTTGAGGTTTCCCTAATCACTCTGCAGAAGATGGAACTTTTTCCTCAACCTAACACAATTCTTAATAGAAAAATTAACATTCCTAATAAAAATTCTCAATACAAACCTGGTGATATCCTCCAAAAAGTCATACTGTTCACTTGGATCAAAGTTCATGATTTCATCATCCCTGTCTCTGTAATATTCTACAACATTAGTTGGCCCTTTAGTGCGGTTCAGGGAAGAAATAGTTTCAGCATTTCGGCACAACATGATGGCGTAGTCAGGATGTTTGTACAATGAGAGTGGCTCAGAATCTGGAAATAGTGAGATGAAAATGTCAAGTTAGTCTTTTATATTTTGTATTTATCAAACTTCAAAACTGGAATTGACTTCATTTTCTTACCCTAACAAAAACAAAAACAACAGTAATAATCCTCACAAAAATTAGGGTGTAAACCAATACGAAAGATTCATATCCCCAGCAGTGATTTGAAGACATGACCAACTGATTGCCAGAAGGCTGTCTTACTGACAAAGGTAAATTGACAAGTCTTAGATATTAATGAAAATTTATCATACATATATGCAAGGGCTAATTTCATTCTAATAAATAAATACATTCTTAGTAGAAAAAAATTGTTTTATATAATTTTTTCATTTATTATATATATAATACAAAAGCTGCAATAATCATCTTCAATTGGAATAGCAGTTAGAGAGGAGTTTGATTCACCAGTGGCCAGTCTTGTTATTAATGAAAAAATTCACAGATATATTTAAATTCCTATGATATGATTGGGGGGGGGGGATGGAGCTAGATGTAGGAAGAGAACAATCTACTCCAATGGGCCAAATGGAGAGTTTGGTTTGGATTTTCCAGAAGTTTATCAAATACCTGAAGACACTTTGAGAAAGCCAGAGAGTACAAGGGCCAAAATATTGTGATTATAACAACTACAATATTTAATATTTCAAACGTGTTATTTCATTTTTGATGTACTGTTAAACATTGACTCATTTGTAATTGATAGCATATAAGCCCCCTCCTTTATTTCAGCAGGGAATATAAGAAAAAAAAACAACATTTTCCTGAATTCCTCTCATTTATCAACCAGTTTTTAAAATTCCTCATGGTCAGATCAAGACAGGACTGGACAATGAAGACTATGTCCACCTTTTGAGTGATTTTTGGAAAAGTGGGGGGGGTCTTACATATAAGCCATCAAATACAGGACCAAAATTCAACCTAATTGTCCATAACTGCGATTAGAACCTACAGTATTTGCCGTAGTGTTGATAGGCATCCACAGCCACTTTTCTGAAGGGGGGGGGGGGCAGAAGGATATATTTCCAGGGGGCAGGCAAAAAGGATATATTTAGAATATATCTTGGTGGCAACCCCTCTATCAACAAATAATAATACAGTTGTTTTATATAGGAACATTGAGTTGGGGTTACATAAAAAAATTGTACAGCAACATTATTCAACTTTTTAACCACCTCATCCTCAAGGTTTCATCCATTGAAGGGGGAGGGAGTCCCAATACCCTGTCAGCTCTCCTAGTGTACGCCCATGCTTATATTATCAATGTTTTTTGAGAGAAGAAGAGAACTGATGCTTACTTTCTTGTTTGGTTGTTATAATTGCTGATGCCAAACTGTAAGGACTGAGACCAAATTTGTTCTGACAAGAAACCCTAAAGATGTAACTGGTGTCTGCAGTAAGACCTCCGATGTAGGCACATTCATTGATTGTTTTCAAGCTCTTCCTCCATTGATAGTCATCTGTCAAACAATAAAGAAAAGCTTCTGAGTTAAGCATCAAACAACATAAATTTACAGAACAAGACATAATATAAGAACAAATGAATATATACATAGGTACATCAAAAAGTCCATAGCCTACTGATTAAAAAAATCATTTATAGAACACAACAAATATTCAACACAATCTCCTGTCTAGTCAATGCTGATGATTCATAGCTCAAACATTATACAATGAAAATTTCAGAGCATAATTCAGCTGATAACTTTGCATCAGGCTATGGAGCTATTGATCTATCCTCGTATACTTTGGTATAATAAATATCTAAGTTATTACATATGTTGGTACATCAATAATGATAATTTTACACAGCAAATATTCATTTTTTAACATGATCTCCTTCATTAAACAGTGAAAAATTCAGATCAAAATTCAGCTAATAACTATGTGCTGAGCTACTCACCTATTTATCCAACCCCATATGTATTTATAGATATTTATTGGACTAAGGTAACTTTGGATAGCAACTCATAGAAGATTTTATCAATGAAGATAAGTATTTCATATTGATTTAAAATGCTCTTACAGGGACTTATAAGGCTGAAGTGTTCATTTTCATACTCTATTGTTATTCAATATTATTTGACTTGTGACTCTTTCCAGAGATTCTAGACTAAGAATGAGATTAAGGTCAATGTGACAAAGCAGCTGATGGGGATCCTGAAAGTGTACTTTGCAAACTATTTTGAAAAGTGGAAGTGATGCTGAGATAAGTGTGTGAGGTCCCAATGGGAGTACTTTAAAGAATACTAAGGCACCATTGCCCTGGATAGGCTATTATCTCATTAATATTATATGGCTGGATACCTTTGGGACAGACCTTGTATGATTGTGATAAGTGGTCAATGAAAATTGGTGAAGTTGGAGTAGCTGCAATTTTTCCTCACAAGGAAGATGAAGACTTACCAGCTTTTTTGCAATATACTCTGTAGAAAAGAATTGGGCAGTCACCATCCTGAGCAGGTGGATCCCACACCAAAAGAGCTTCTTGGTCAGATATGGCTGTGACAATAGGACGTTCAGGTTGGCCAGGATTATCTGCAAAAGTAAAAGGAGTCATAACATGAATCCAACACATAATTTACTCAACAAGAGAAAGGTCTACACCAAGCAAGGGCAATCGTTTTGATCTAGGAGCCACATAAGATATTTTCCATCTTTATTCAGGTCACACAATCACTTGAAAAATGTCGGTCATATTACAGAAAGCATACTTGATTTCTATATCAGACAAGTATTTGAATGACAATCATCATACTATTGATTTGCGAAGTCAAAATAATAGTAATTGAATTATAAAATTAACTTTTGAATAAATGCCTATTTTGGCAAGAAATGTTACCACAGGCCTATAGTTGCCCATATGTGGTCTACATAAATTTCACCAATTTTTCACAGTAGATGCTTCAATCCTAAGGAACCAAAATGGAAATTGGCTGGTTATGTTGCAAGAATGTCAGACAAGCATTAGACATCATGACTCACAACATGGATCCCCAAAGATCATATGTGAAATTGTGAACGGCAAAAAAAAAAAGGTGAAGTGACAATTTAGACAAGTTTGTGAGATATTGGCCTTGCGATGCCCACAATTCAGAGGTTTGGTAGATCTAGAGAAGGTCTATGTCCAATGACAGGCATTAAAGACTGATGATGATGAGACTAAGTAATTGAAAAAAAAAGCATCAGTATTGCATTAAGTATGCTTAAAATAATCCTAGGCATTCTGGACAATAAGTACATTCAAACACAAAGATAAAAAACAGTTAATTTCTGATAACCACAAATTATTTATTTTACCTACCTCCCAAGGTTAACCTTGCTCGGCATGCAGTGCGTCCCATCTTATTTCTAGCAACGCACTTGTAAACACCTAGATCATAGGGCTTGGCACTGATAAGAGTCATTGATGACACTCCATCCTCACTGAGAGACATACGGATCCGGTTGCTTTTGGTGAGGAACTCCTCGTTTTTGTACCAGGCAACTGTGACAGTAGGTCGACCACGGATCAGACACATAAATGTGACATTATCTCCATTTCGAACAACCTGGTCAGTGAGTTTGGCTCGGAAAATTGGACGGTAACCTGTCAATGAGAAAAAGATTGGCTTAGAATTAAAGTCTAAAACAGAATATAAATTCTAAACAAATGATTTTATACAAAAAAAAAAATTAGTAACATCGTCAGTGGTGGCACTAGATCCAACAACACCTCCCTGCAATTTTTTTGAAGATATTTGTTAGATTTATCTAGAGTAATTTTTAGATTTTTAATTTGTTTTTTTTAGGTTATTTCTGTAGATTTTCTTAAATTATTTTTTCCAATTATATTTTTAGATTTTTTAAAAATTATTTCAAAAGATTTTCTGGGATCAGATGTATTGCAACCCTAGAGCTCATTAACACAGTTGAAGGTCTGCGGGTCCCCATCCCCTGCTATTATTCATTGGTTCATTTGGATCACAAGCCACACAGACAATTCCATTCTCAGCAACCTACATAACACAGGTGATACATATTTATATACAGGGATCATCTCCTATTCCCTCCCTGCTAAGCAAAGAAATTCATAATGTGAAAAAACAAGCATGTACGCTGCCAGACACAAACTAGGGACCGATTTAGCATAAACTTTCATTCCAAATTGAACCCCTACTAAAAACATATTTGAGGGGAGGATTTTCATAAAATAAAAGATAAATCTTAATAAGGAAATGTTAAGTTTATAAACATATTCATTCATTAGAGGATCTTGTATATTTCTAACATCAATTTTCATTGATATGTAAGACTTGTTAATTTAGCTGAGTCAGTAAAAGAAGCGCCAACCAATTGGTCAGTTTTGATTACAAATCATGGTAAAAGAAAATTAATTTTAGATATTGGTTTAGTTTAACATGACACGATAGATAGAGATGAGTTAACTCCCCTGAATCTGGTGAGGATTGTTCTTGTTTTTGTTACAATAGAAAAACAAAGTCAGCTTCAGACTTGGACTAAAGTTTGACAACAATGGCTTGTTTGCTTATATTCAATATAATTTAGATATTACTGATTATCTAACAACTGATTTGCTTTTTATTCCTTGCTTGTAAAATCCAGAGGGAAAATCAATTCAAATTTATATAAGCATTATATAGGTATTTTTCTGCAGTTTTTAGAAACCAATAACCAAAATTATCACCAAACATATGTTTCCTCAGATTTTAAGTTGGTCTGGTCGGATGGCTATGTATGTATGTATGATTCATACATACAGGCCACAACAATGGAGCTAGAGGGCTGAAAATTAAACATTTACTCTTGATTATATATAGTGAATTTTTTTCTATCCCCCCAAATAGATTGTCAAGGATTCAGTTTGCAATGTAAATTTATGCTAAATTGATCATAACTTTGTGCCTAGCAGCATTCATGATTGTTTTTTTTTCCAAAACTCAGATATTTTTAGTGATCACTGCTCAATGTAATCCGAGAGATGAAACTTATACATTGATCTTCCTTTTTTCCAAATTTCTAATTGATCAAACTCAACATGGCATGCTGCCAAAAGATGGAGGTAATATGATGGTTTCTATTGAGTGACTAACCTGTTACCTGTTTTTTTTGTCAATTATTTTTGGGGGTATTGTATCCAAGGAAATATTTGCCAGGGATGCAAACCATTTGGCCAGTGTCTCTGGCACTATCACAAATCAGAGGTGGACAGATTTACCATTCTAACCTGGCAAATGGTATTTCAAAGAATTCTGTCAATGAGAAGTGTCTGTCTCAAGAATGCTGTCACCAAGTGAAGGAGTCTTCATTTGATGAGACAAGCAGACATCAAACAATAAACCAAGTGTATTGGTTTTAGACAAGATTCAAAGAACAAGAACCAAGTTAGAACAAAATGTGTGGAATAGAGGCTGACTTGCTGAAGATAGATGTTCAAAGAGTTTTCAGAACAAGACAACCTTTTGATACGAGAAGGAAATAAAGCACCTGTCAAGCAATTAAGATCAGAATTATACACTGATTTTCTCTGAAGTCCTTATCTTAGTTGTTATAGTAGGAAGAAGACAGAAGATGAAAGATATAAGATGAAAGTATAGAAATCAAAAAATATAACAGTTGTACTTATAAACAAACAGAATAATAGTATGATAATAAAAATATTGATTTCGGATCAGTGACTGTTTTGATGTCAAACTTTAAATATATAAGAAGTGTTCCAATAAACCAACAGTCGCAAAAATTAAATACATTTACATGATATGCTAGAAAAATCAACAAAGCAGGTTACATTTTAACAATAAGTCTCTCCTCATTAGCCTCCTTTAAAAAATTAGCTTTCTTTGAATCGCATTACTAAATAATGACATTAAAATTAATTGTATATATCTGTAGATTCAACTTGTATTTTTATATTCAGTTCTGCTTGAAAATTCTGAATAGATAGCTTACAGCCCCAGGTAGCTAAAAGCTCACTGAGGGAAAAAAACTCACCTTCTTTCGGCATGCCAACACTTGGTTTTCTCTCCATCACATACACCTGACCTTCCTTCTCTCGATTGACATGTCTTTCCATGCGTTCATCGGAACCTGCAGAAATCCATTCAACCTCCTTCTCGATCTTGACTAGTTTGTCATGATCAATGTCCAACTCAGAAAGCCGTCTCCGGTCCCGACCTGCTCTCTTCATGTTCTCTTCATCTTCACCCGCAGCAATATCACCCTCATTTTCACCATCAGCTGTTTCACTATCCTGATGCGCAAGTTTCATGAACTCGCGGCTACGCAAAGAGAACTCTGACTCACTTCTTCGTTCAAATCTTTTGTTCCAATCAAATCGAGCCTCAGAATCAAGAAACTCGCCATATTCCCGAGAATCAGGGAAGATCAATTTTCCAGTTTCTGGATCAATTTGTGGCTGGAGAGCGGGCGTGGTTGGCACAACCATCTCCATTTTTGTTAAACTCTCAAGACGAGCACATCGTATAGCAGCATTTTTCTTCCTCTGCAAATAACAAGATATGATGATAGTTATAATACAAGACTGATTGCAATGAACAAGGAGTATAAATCTTGCTAGTATCATAACATGTTGGTACCATCAGGACTAGTTAGAAAATTAGGAACAGCTTTTTTATCATTATACTTATCACCATTGTTCTCTCTAAGCTGTATATGCATGTACATACACACATATTTTTCAACCAGCACAAAATGGAAATCAATGTGCGCACAAAAGATTACAAATTTTGTAGATAGCTTAATGAGTTTATATTGAAAAAAATATTGAATTAAAATATATTGAAATCAAAAATGTACATATACTTTTATCACAGGAAAAAAAAATTTGTATTACGTAGGATTTTTGCGCATACTGACAGCTAAAAGTTAGAAGGAACATTGCTTATCATCTTTTACCAAAAGAGCTAATAAATCGTTGGCAGTTCCTGAGTGCATACATTCAATATAAAACATCCTCGAATTATCATCCCTTTTCATAGGGTATCAATTAAAATCATACTATTGCAGATTTAATAAGCCTTGATTACAGTTGGTATGAATTGTAAAGAATTGCAAACGCCAATTCAAAGAAATCATATTGTGTATAATTTTGAAAAGGGTCATTATCATTCAAAAAGTTTTTAGAATAATGTACTCTTTTTAAAATACTGGCAACCAAAACTTTCAAAATAGGTTTCTACAGTTTTTAAAGTGATCCAGCTGGTTGGCTATATGTATGTTGATTTGTATGTAACGTGTATAGTATGCGCCAATAGAGGGCTGAAAATTTCAAAATTTATAACTGACAATAATTCCTTTGTTTTTTGAAAATTCTCCCACGCAATAGGTTTTTAGTGGGAGTTCAATTAACAATGAAGGCTTAGGCTAAATTAATCCCCTTAGTTTGTGCATGCCTTTTTTTTTTTCACCCGTTTGTTGGTCACTGCCCCACAAAAAGTGGGGAAAGTATCTTATTCATTGATTCCCCTTTTTACAATATTTTAATTGATCACCCCCAACACAACATGCTGCTGTTTCTTGATGCTCATGTTGTTAAAACAGTGTTTGGGCCAATCCATTTTATAGCTGAAACATTGAAGGTATTCAATCATCCGAAAAGCTCTATGAATCAAGCAAACACTGGCGTACCGACGGAAGTGTGGGCAACCCCAGTCGACACCATTAGAGGAGAGACACCAAGATGTTTTGGCAACACAAAAATTCGATATTTATTACAAATTTAAGTGCAATTTTTCAGCTATTTTCTAGCCATTTTAGATGATTTTCAACCGTTAGAAATAGCCATGTTAAGGATAACAGTGTTTTTTTAGCGCGTTTTGGCATTTTTTGACATTTTATGAATTGTCAACATTGAGGGTGACATCCTGAGTTACCAATCTGCATGAAACTAACCTTTGGAATACCACTCGGTACCAACAGAACCAATTCTGGTATAAGAACTAAATTCAAGGTTCCAAGAATTATTCTTTCCAAAAATTTCTAATTAATTAATCGCATTTTCCATGTTTTATGGATGTGTGTGTGCATTATAGTTTTTTTTGCTACTGACCACTGCCAGATCTCGTTTATGGAAAGCCTCCAGGTTTTTCAGATCTAACCGTACACCTTGCCCCTTCTTCTTGGCAAACTCGATCCATGGGTGGTTCAAATATTCATCAATTTCCAGACGATCACTGAAAAAGAAAATAGTAAACAATGCTGTAAAACTAACAGAAAATTACAAAGTGTGACAACTAATATAGTATTATTAGTTTTGCATATATATTTCTGCAATTGAAGATTGTGATGAAATTTATCACCTATAGGATGTATCTATACTATGATAATATGCTAAAACAAATGAAACTAATATATTTTATTATCATAATCATTTATTAATTTTGCTATCTGTCTATGTTACTGTGGTCTACTACTGCTCTAACTTAGATTTTAGACTTTAGACTTGTCAGAGAGGAGTGAATAAATGACATTTATGGAAGTGAGAAAGCAATGCCGGCTATCAAGGTGTCAGTTTGTGGTCTGGAGAAACTGAAAGAGAGTCATGTTATTGGGGAGGGAGAGCAATACTCTCACCCTAAAGCATAATAGTCATACATATAAATAAGCAAAATAATAACATAGATACTCATTAGATAAGCCGAGATCAATACTGAAACACTCATGTTACCAAAAGGTACTTTATTAAGAATGAATGTGCTTAGCAAAATCAAATAAGCAATCTGTTTACTCACAGTGGGTCTTTTTTAAGAAGACTTCCAATAAAATCTTTGCCGTCAGATGAAATCTTCTTGAAGGCTTCTTCATCAAATTCAAAAGTGCCTTTCTCAACCAGATTCAAAGTCTCTTGAACTGAACCGCCATAGAAGGGAGAGATGCCACTCAACCTGAAAATGTTTCAAAAGGAAATTTATTGTCAGAGATAAATTCAATATAAGATTCTATAATACTTCTACATGCAAAAACTTTTGTTAACCCTTTCAAGACTAAATAATTGAAGTGTGTAATGCCTGAATTAAAATGACCTACTAACAGTTCTAAAAGAGATTTATAGGACATATATATCCAAGCAATCCTAAATACCTCAGGATCCTGGTCTGATGGAACATTCAATAAAAACCATCATGTGACCAACATCTTTTAGCAGCATGTCATGTTGGGGGTGATCGATAGAAAAAGTAAGGAAAGGGGTGATCAATGAACAAGTTACTTCCCTCATCATTTGATAGGTAATAATAAAAAAAGTCTGAATTTTCAAAAACAAGTATGAATGTTGTCACACACAAACTAAACAATCGATGTATTCCAAATTGAACACCAACTAAATATCCACTATGTTGGGAATTATCAAAAAATAAAAGAAATTGTTTTTTCTAAACATGATAAAGACTAATTGTTCAAATTTCAAGCTGTTTAGCTTTATTGAAGAGTCCTGTATGTATGATACATACATAGCCAGCCAGACTAACTTCAAAACTGCCAAAACCTATATAGACAGTTTTGGTTGATGGTTTGTAGTGCATGTCTCAGAGTCTCAAAAGGATCAAGTAATTAGCTCCATTGAATTTGAAAACCACTCTCATATCTTATTAAATGGTTTCTATGCTTTTAATACTATTTGTCATAGATCTTTTAAAACATAATTTTATTTTCAAAGAGTTTTTTCAGATGATTGAACCTTGTTTGAGTTGGTAACACAACATTTCAGCTGACCCGTTCTATGGCCTACTTTGGATGTACTATCCAAATGTGATGGTAGTAAACAGAAATGTTTTTCTCTCAATAAGGACAAGGTATGGAAATCCATGGTTCACAAAGAGAGGAAAGGAAAACACTTTTCTTTTTTATTTCTGTTTATCACCATCTCATTCAGATAGTACCCCTGAACAAAGCTGTTCAATTGATTTTCCGAAATGGTGTATTAACAATACAAAAAACAAGGAGTTTAATTGTTTGAAGAACTCTTTGAATGTTAAGACCATTCTCAAAATAATAGAGAGCAAAATTTTACAGTTTGACATGGTTAGATTTTCTAAAAGATTATCACAAATGAAAAATGTCAAGAAAATGATGAAAAAATTCAATGAAGTTTTCTTCTTGCAGATATTTCCCAAGGATGTTACCCAGGTAGTTACTTTTGCTGATACAACTTCTTGGACATTTTCTAAGGTCAGTGAGAAACCCTGACTGCCATCTTATAAAACTGGATTTAATTCCTTTAAGCTAAGATAATTTCTTGATCCTTTACTCTCACAAAACATTAGATAGTAAGTAGCGAATTGCACACAGAGCAACAGTTCAGCAAATGTTCGTTCACTTGACTGAAAGTCACACATAAAGGCAGCTAACATAATGATTTGCTTGAAAACCATGCAACGTGCACATGAAAGAATTATGCTGGGCCTCACATGGAGAGACCACAAGACAACACAATACATCTAACCCAATACATCCTACAACCAGTATTTAGCTAGAGAACAAAAAAAAATCACTGAAACCAAAATTGTACTTACAATATATAAGTGAGGACACCCACACTCCACATATCTGTAGAGTCAGTAATGACTTCACTGCAAACGACTTCAGGAGCTGAAAACTCTGGTGTTCCATAATTGAGTTTCAAGGGGAAGTTATGAATCTTTTTGGCAAATCCAAAATCAATCAATTTGATGCAATCAGTCTCTGGATCATACATTATATTTCCAGGCTGAAAGATAATAGAAACAAAACATTGTATCTTACTTTCTTAATCATCCTTAGTAGCTCAGTAATAATAAATATTTGTATTTGCTATTTTTTTTCAGTGAACATTCTACTTGATTTTTTATTGATGATATTTTAGCCTTGCTGATCAATGCCATTTTCAAACTAAATTAGGAAAGTTACAAAATTTATCGTTAAGAATGGTTATGTGATTTCTGGGAAATGATTGTTAAGTCATTCTTTTGAGCAGAATCCAAGAGGGCATTGTGACCAATTTCCTGTCACGAGTGCTTTATTTTTAATTTTTTTTGTTAATTGTATTTCAAATGCTCCCTTCACCATTCTTTTTTTTTTATTCATATTGATAATGTTTTATAGATATCTATATCAATAAATCAAAACATGTTTATTGATAAAATATGAAATATGATAGGTATTCATACGGCTAAAGTATAACAGATACTATATATATATATCATTTTTATGTATATAATAGATATCTATACCTATAAAGTATGTGAAATATGATAGATATTTAAAAATGTATTATAGATATTCATATTTATGAAATATAGATAGTTATATTACTAAAGATATTTTTTATGTTTAGAAAGTATAATAGATATATCTATAAGATATATTATTTATCCATACTTATGAGGTATAATATACATTCATTTAAAAAAAATATAACATTTACAAACTATAGTAGGTATTCTTATTTATAAAGTATAAAGATATAAAAATAGATATTTCTGTTTATAAAGTATGACAGATATATTGAAAAAAATATTGGGTATTCATAGTTATAAAGTAAAATAGATATCCATTATCTATTAAATGTAACATTTATAACCATAATATATATATATTTATTATGTATAGAAAATAGATATTTATATTTATAAAGTACAAAAAAAAATTGAAATTATCTAAAACAATGAATATTTTATCTAAAAAAATTCCAGCAAGATCTGAGCATTGTTGGTCCAAAATGACCATAGAGACCCTAAAAAAGCACTTCTTTTGAAAAAACAAAAAAAAATTTTTCAAATGGTGCCTAGAGGAGTACTCATGTAAATTTTCAAGGTCATAACCCCAAAAATATGCCCGAGAGCATCTGGATATACTTAGACACACAGATGAGCAAAGAGAGAAGAATCTGTAGCCCACTTGACTGGTTGGTCAGGTGAGCCATTTGTGGAGCTCCAGTGATTTGATTTATATTTATAAAGTATAAAAAAGAAGTTGTGTTACCTTAACATCCATATGCGCCACTCCTCTTATTTTCAAAGCCTCCATGGCCAACAGTAATTGTTCAATATAATAGGCTGCATCAGACTCAGTCCAACTGTAGGAATTTAGAATCTTATCAATCAATTCACCACCACGGAATCTGAGGAAAAGTTGTTAAGGCAGAACAGATACAATAAAAACAGGTGGCGTTGGTTGATAAATAGAAACTGTCATTCAGCCAATATCTTTTGTTGGGGATGATCAATTGATATATTGAAAAAAAGTGTTTATCAATGAATAAGTTAATTCTCTGGCATTATGTTGGGCAGTGATCACTACAAATCTAATTATTTTTTTTAAAGTGTGAATGCTGCATGACACAAACTAAGGGACCAATTAAGCATAAACCAACATTGCAAGTTGAATCCTTGACTAAAAACCTATTTAATGGGGGGCTTTTCAGAGAAAAGAAGAATTTTTTCTAGTCATAATAAGGAGTAAATGTTCGAATTTTCATCCCACTAGCTCCATAGATGCAGCCAGTACGCACAATGTATTCATAGATAACCAGCCAAAAAGAACACTCTATAAACTGAGGAAACCTATCTTGATAACTTTGGTAACAGTTTTGGTTGATAGTTTCTAATGATAAGCTGATCTAAAATAATATATCGGATAAGGGCCAAGCAAAATGAGACATATAGCTGTTTAAATTATGATTTCTCAAACCATTTCAATAAAGATGAATTATTTCTTGATTTTGACTTATGATAACTTCTATGCCTCACTTGGTTCCAACAATTTTCTTAAATGCCCAATTCAAGAATTGAAATGATAATCTATAGATGGGTCAAAAGCTAAAATACTTGCTTTCTTTGATACAACATTCAAATCTTCTTTTTGTCACTTTAGAATAGTTGTGAAACGGGCAAAGGAGAGGATTCTTGCCTCAATTCACTATGAATATAAATAAATTGTTTTCAAGCCTCCTCTTTCAATAACACAGAAATAAAAAATAAAAGTAAATCAGGTCTTGTTAGTCACTCAATAGAAACCAATAAGTTACTTTTCTTGCCTTTTGGTAAATAAATAAAAAGTCTGAATTTTCAAAAACAAGCTTGAATGCTGCTGGACATAAACTAAGGGACCAATTTACCATAAATTTACATTATAAACTGAAACCCCTGCTGTCCCATAAAACTTGATTTGAGGGGGATTTTCATGAAGATTGAAAAATCGTTTTCTCTTGACACGTTCAAGTTTTCCATCCCCTAGCTCCATTAGCATGTGGTCTATACATGTGACACATATATACATAGCCAGCCAGTCAGAATCACTTGAAAACTAAAGAAACCTATGTTGAGTATGTTGATTGTTTTGGTTGATGATTTCTAATAGACAGCAGCGGGCACAACTAACAAATATGCTAAACTGATAAACCTCTAAAAATTTAGCAGAAACAAGGATAATCACTAATCCCTAACTTTTATTATACAAATTCAGCATTGGTTTCCAGAGGGACCTAGTGAGTTGACATTTAATGTATTGTGGCTTAAAGAAACCTATGTAATCTAGGCTGAGAGATTTGGTTCAGTGTCTCTAATCAGGGCTTCTATGAGTGATAGAATGTGGTAAATAATCTTAAATGCAAGTACTCTATAGAAAAAAAGTGGAATATGATAGATAAATAGTGTCAGCTCAAAAAACAAAAAGAAAAGGATACAGTTCAGTGACCAAAACAAGCGATCGGTTAGTCTCATACGCATCATAAACTTTCATAATGTGCTTATGGTTAAGCACTCTCAGACATTCCAATTCCGAATTGAAGAACTCTTTTTCTTTTGGGTCACTGATTATTATGAATTTGCCTGCAAACTCTTTCCCGGTGGACTTCTCTACCAGCCTTCGGATGATGGCGTGCCTGCCTCTGTAATAAAGACAGAAAAATATGAGCTCAATTTCTGGTTTCATGGACAAGTGACAAAGAGAATAAGATCAACAGGTCTAGTCAGTCACTCAATTGGAACTGCCATGTGACCAACGTCTTTTGCAACATGCTATGTTGGGAGTGATCAATTAAAAAATTAGAAAAAGGGGTGATCAATGAATGAGCTACTTCTCTTGCCTTTTGCTGGCCAGTTATCACTAAAAAGTCGGAATTTTCAAAATATAAGTAGGCCCAAAATAGGGACCAATTTAGCATAAAGATACATTGCAAACTGAACCCCCACTAAGAACCTATTAATGGAGAGAATTTTAAAAGAACAAAAAAACATTTTTTGTAGACATAATAAAGCATGAATGTTTAAACTTTAAAATTGCACTCTATGGCTATGTAAATATGTGATTTACTAATTGCTCTTTATGATCCTCACTGGAATGAAATGCTAGTGAAGGGTTTCTTGAACAATTGGTATTTAATGAAGAGGTATAATGAATAAAGAAAAATCACTTATAGACTAAATTGTATAATGTAATGTAGTGTCACGCTTACTACGGCATCAGCCATCCATGCTTGGTCATTGCATATCACAAGTTTTTCTTTCTCTGCTAGTACTTCGAGCTTTACAATATGTTATATAGACTCAAAGCATACAAGCACCCAAAGTGACATCACTCACTTCACAGAATTCAATTTTATCCAAATCTTCGGGAGAGGAGATTACATTATGTTCTAAGATGAAAGAGGTTATTAGAAGGGTTTTAATGAGACAAGTAATAAAGTAGCAAAGGTTTTTGTTAACAGCCGTCGATATCCGATGCTCAGAAGAGCATCACATGTGTAATTTTGCTAAACCTAAATCTGTATCTCTTCAGTGACTATGCATAAGTGCTTGGGGGAACGATGCATCTAATTTCAATGCTGCTTGAATACTCAATGCAAAAATAAACTTGCTCTCTCAAAATTTATCAGTTGCATCATCATAACTGCCATAAAGTATTAGTGAAGAGTTTCTAGGATTATTGATGTTAAATGAACAGTATTTCATTTCACGTCTTCCTACTGAATATGGATAAGTGAAGAAAATGCCTGGGAGGACAATGTATCAATTGACAACGATCCACACCTTTTAATCAGAAGAGCATCATTTGTCTAATTCTGCTCAACCTTAATCTGTATTTCATTTCATACCTTTCCACTGAATATGAATAAGTGAAGAAATACTTGGGGGAACAAAACGAGTAACCATGCAGGATAAGTGCTAAATGAACCATTTTTAAAAAGTTGATATTTTTTATTATTTTTAGAATTACAATTCTCAGTTTGTTTTTTTTTTCCATTTTAAAGCTTGAACACTCTATGAATAATAATCCAGGGGGTTCCAGCTTCAAAATGGAAACAAATGAGCATTGTAGCCCTGAAGACAACAAAAGCATCAACTTTTTAAAAATGGTTTGTTGGGCGCTTATCATGCATTTCCACTAAAATATTTCATTCTTTGAGAAAATATCATGCAACAGGAAATAATTCAAATATGGAAACAAAAACAAAAAAAAGCAAAATAGTAATGAAGAAAATGCTTGGGGCTACAAACCTTCCAATTTCTTCAAGAACATAGTAGAAATTTTCCACTTTGGCTTCATGGAAAAGCAAATAACTTGGAACCGGTTTAAAGTCTGAAATTTCAAATTTATGAAATGTTATTTTCTCCTCTATTGAATAAAAGAATTCTTTAACATCAGTATCTTTCTAGCTAATTGATATTTCCTATAACAAAGATGTATTTGAGGTATCCAAACAGCTATATGAGTCATGACAGCTCATTGTTAATATGGCAAATTTCTGTATTTTCAAACAAAGATGAGCTGAACTGTGAGAAGCTAGGAACTAGCTAGTAGGTTAGATGTAGCTGTAATGTAGTAAAGTAATCCAAGGAGAACAATTTCTGATCGATATTACTTCCCAAGCACAGTTAGTTAATTTTTAGTTTTTTTTTTACTTCAATTCACAAAAGAGTTCCATTTTTTTTATTCCATTCATTGAAGAATTCCACAACGATTACAAATTATAGATTTAATTGAGAGTTAAAAACATCAGCCAACTCCATGATGATATCAATTCCAGTTTGTCTTCCGTTAAAAATATTGGGATGAATTAATTACGTAAAGGAGGAATATCCTACTTACTCACACAAACGTACTCATATACACATACAAATCTATGTACATTTGTCTTATTCAAGTCAAAATTTGGACAAATTAATCACATTAAGTGGGGTTTCCCTGTGTACAGACACACACATATATATACAAACACAAATACAACATGAAAAAAAAAATATATATATATATATTACTTGGTAAACAACTCATGATCGTAACAAAAAATATTCACATGTAGTACCATTATATCGAATTCTGTGTAATTACATAAAAAGATACTGGGAAATAATTGAAAATAGTTTGTATTATGTATTTATTGTTTAAAGCTGTATAGCTTTCTAGATTATATATATATATATATATATATATATATATATACATATATATATATATATATATATATATATATATATATATATATATATATATATATATATATATATAATTGACCAAGAATGAACAAAAAATATGGAGCACTATTTATTTTCAACAAATATGCAAAAACAAACTATAACTATATATAACTGTATATAACTATATATATAAAACTATATATATAACTATATATGTATGTATGTATATATGTATAGCTATATATATATATATATATATATATATAACTGTATATATATATTCATATAACTATATATATATATATATATATGTATGTATGTATGTATATATATATATATATATATATATATATATATATATATATGTATGTATATATAGTTATTTCGTTATATATAGTTTGTTCTTGCATATTTGTTGAAAATAAATAGTGCTCAATATTTTCATTTCATTCATTCTTGGTCAATTCGCTTCTCTCAACACAAAATTTATGTCTTATGAAAATAGGTATATGTGATATGACAGAATGAATTTAAATTGAGTTATATTATGTAGAAACTTATTTAGAATGATCTCCATTCATTAAACTGTTATATGATATAACATAATTTTAAATTCATTCTGTCAGATCACATACATCCATTTTCTCAATATATGTTTTTATAAATATAGAGAGAGATAGATAATTAAGAGCCAATATTAAACAATCACCATTCTCACAAACAAGATTTGGGTTTGCCAAACTTTTTAGACCATAGACCCTTTTATGGTATCTTTAATCCCCAAGTGAGTCTGCCAAAATGAATTTATCAAATATACCAATACCACAGTCCAAACAAATCAAATCTTCAGAAAACAGATCAAATCCATAATACATAATTATATTTCAACCAACATGATTATTATGATAAGTAAGTATATAACAGGTCTGGTCAGAGTCTCAATAGAAACCATCACATGGCCAATGTCTTTTGGGGGTGATCATTATAGAATTGGAAAAAAGTGTGATCAATGAATAAGTTACTATTCTCAACTTTTGATAGGCAGTGATCACTAAAAATGTCTAGATTTTCAAAAAGCAAGCGTGAATGTTGTAGGATGCAACTTGAAATAAACTTACAATGTAAAAAGATAAAAGATGAACCCATTTTGGGGGGTAATTTCCAAATGAGGAAAAAACATTTTTTCAAGACATAATAAGGAGTAGATGTGTAAATTTTCAGCCCTCCGATTCTACTTGAGCAGGCCTGTACATGTAATTAATACATACATAACCAGCCAGCCTAATCAACTTAAAAATAGAAGAAACCTCCCTTTCTTTTTCTCTCATCTTGCACAATTCCTTTTCTTTCATCTTATCACAAAGATCTTGTCATGGGATTCTTTTTTGTACAGTCTGTTCTATTTAGAAAACTTTTTGTTTACAGTATGTATTTATTGTTTTGATTTGTAAAAAGGTGTGATTCTTTTTTCATTTCTTATAGGAATTTTAACTTTTGGGGGAAAAAGTTCAATAGACCCTCCAGTGTTTATCAACCGCAAGGCATTTATCAACCATTTGTACCGACCCCGACAGATTAATATTGACCTCTTCAGCAACCCATGCTATAAAATCTGAGCAAAAGTTGGCTGGTTCTGTACATGAAGCATCGATTCAAGTACTCTACTAATGAAAATAGGCATAAAGATACACTATTGGCATTGAAAAGGAAAAAAATTGACAGAACAGAGATACAAAATACAGATAAAACTAGAGTAATAATTACCTGACACTTCAACTTGAGCAGTACATGATACTTTTCCACCAGCATTTTCAACAACACACTCATAATTTCCATTATCAAAAAGAGTAGCCTCCTCAAATATCAAAGACCATCTTCCAGGAAGTTCATGGTAAGAATGAACCCTAGGGTTCACAGAAACAGGGTATCTGTCTTTGAACCAGGTGACAGTTGGATAAGGGATACCATCGACATGACACTCCAGAATTCCACGTTCAAGGGACGTCAAGAAAATGTTCTCCATTGGTTTGATGATGGTAGGAGGTTCTGTTGGGAATAAATTATTGAAAAGTTAATATACATTGATGGATTGAAAAAATGATTAGAAATAAAAAAGATATAAAGTAAGCCAACCCCTTTCAGAAAGAACTTTGTTTCCCAACCTTCTTTAGCCACCTCACTTTGCATAAACCAATTAGAGTATGGGTAAATATTTTTAAAAATTCCTGACTGAGGATTTTTCAATCTTTTACTATATTCAAAGGCAAAACAAATGTTTCTACTTTTATTCACTCTTGAAAGTCATGTATCAATCTTTCACTGTTACTTGTCTGATTGAAGAATGCTGATGGATTTTTATACTTAACCTTTCCTGTTTCTATGTCAGTTAAGTTAGGTAATCTGTTAGTGTATACAAGAATTGCCAAGAAGTTTTTGATTAAGTACTTCCAGCTATTTATTAGTTTTTGATCAAGCACTTCCAGCTATTTATTTAGCTCACCCAAATCTCACCCCAAAACCTCAGCAGTTTTGGGCCCAAAACTCTAATGAAGTGGTTTTAAAAATTCAATTTTTGCATTGCAACATTATGGCATTTGTGCTCAATAATGACATAATGTGTAAAGCAATAGATAAAGGAAATTCTTCTTTGGGCAGAATATATGTATCAGTTGTCCAATATATGTGTATGTGTACATATTTATATGATGAGAATAGCCTCAAACACTTTCCTCTACTTGTGTTTTAAACTATACAATTCAAATATGATACTTCAGAGGAGAAGTGAAGGGTCAGTTTAATACTTAAACTAAGATATACCAAGAAAAGCATTTTTCATATTTGATACTATTGTGCTTCAAAACTAAAACATTTTCAAAATTCTACATTTCCATAGTAAGAAAAAAATTGGTTTATTCATGAATGCAAACCTCAAATTTCAGGTCAAGGAGCAATCTAATGATCACACAGACCTCAATCAATCAGAAATATACAAGATAATCTCAGGTCAACACACTATTAATCAAGACTGTAAGCGTAGCATGCGTCCAGATTAAATGTTTCTACATCCCTGCAGATGTCACAGCAAGAAGCTACTAATCAAAACAGTCAGCAGTTAGAAAACACTTTTTCTTGGACAGATCCATTTCTATCTGAAATAAGCTATCAGATGCTACAGTTCTTTCTCCATAAACATGAACATTTTCAAATCAAATCAAACACAAAATATTTGAATATGTATTTTCAAATTAAATGATAAAAAGCAATCAGAACAGAAACTCAAAACCACAGTAGGACTCTACAGGTTGACCTTACGAACTGAATATTGTCCTGCTTCAAGTACACATTGAGATACATATTTCAGCATCATTCATCTGCAAGATTTCATGATAAAATCTTGTTTGCTCATGGCTAAATTTCCTTATGTTTTTTTAACATTTTCATCTCATTCTCCTTTGTGTATAATTTTGCACATAATTAATTTTGTATCAC
>OY735240.1:24417827-24440327 GCA_963457665.1 Thysanoteuthis rhombus | reverse complement strand
ATACACAGAGAATTAGCGATTTGTGTTTGTTGAATATATTATAATGTCTCACAAAACTTCATTTGATCTTATACCTTTTATGGCAACTTTTAATAGATAGATAAATAGCTAGTTAGGTAAATAGTTTCACACACATTTTCATTAGGATGCAATTTCTAACAATCATTCATGCATCAGTTATGAATTGTCCATACTTCTGATACTTTCTGCATAATGGAAAAGCCACTGAAAACGCGAATTCAAACAAGGCAAAATGCATCGAACCTCATATGCCTTGTCTTTATGATAAAGAAAATTTTTTGAAATGTAACACACCTTCTTCTCAAATCTCTCACTTCTACATTACTACCACGATTCTGATTACCTTACATCCACATAACAAACATATATTTATATATATATACATTTTTTTTTGTGATGTAAGACACCTTATCAAATCTTTCACTTCTACATCACCACCACGATTCTAATTACCTTACATCCGCATTACAAACATATATGTATATATATACATTTTGAGATGTAAGACAACTTCTTCTCAAATCTTTCACTTCTACATCACCACCACGATTCTAATTACCTTACATCCACACAACTAACATATATATATATATATATATATATATATATATATAAGCATATTATGGATACATATAAAAGTAAATTTTATACTCACACACATTTATATACATGTATATTGTGAATAAATACAATTGTATATTTTACATACATGCGCGCACACACAAATATATATTTGTGCATGCATAAAAATATCAATCCCTGAAACAAATTCATCAATCATTAGAAGATTTCTCTAAATAGAAAGTGAAATGTAATTCAATTTACTTTAAAGAAAGCAGAGAAAAAGAAATCTCAAATTATCTTTTCTAAAATTTGAAAATGCAGGCAGGATTTCAAAGAAATTGATACTCACGAATCTTAGCATCATTATCCCAACAGAATGATTTTGGCTCATCTGGCGAAAGGATGTCTGGACTGAGGATAGACGAACTTTCAGTGGAAAGTTGACGCTGGAGTTGCTTGATGTAATCTGAAACAAAAATCATTAAAAGACTACAATTAATAACACTGTGCAACATATTTTTACCATTATGTGTAAAAAGTATAGAAATGTGAATAAATACATTCAAACTTTGCTTTTGCAACCAGGACAGTGATAATTTCGAATCAACTTATTTCATATTGGACAACAGGAAATAAACAAATCAGAATAGACATTGAATACCTAAGCAACCTCAGATTTGCAGATGACATCATCCTTTGCAGAGAACCTTCGTGACCTCCAACTAATGCTATATGAACTGAACAAAGAAAGCGAGAAAGATGTCCTTGACATGAACTCCAGCAAAACAAAGATCTTATGCAACAAATATGTTGGAAATAAACACGCAAGGATCAAAATCAAAGACATGTAACAAGAGAAAGTAGACCACTACATCTGCTTAAGACAACGAATCTCAATGAGATCCTCAAAAGAAGAAGAAACCAAGTAGAGAATCATTGTAGGATGACAAGCCTTTGGTAGAGAAAACGTAACCATCAAGAACAAGAAAATTCCATTAGTTCTAAAAAGAAGAGTATGCAACCAATGCATCCTTCTTGTAGTCACCTATGGAGCTGATACATGAAACCTAACCAAGAGATTGACTCTCTAAGTGAGAACCATGCAACGTGCACATGAAAGAATCATGCTCAATCTCACAAGAAGAGATCTCAAAACAGCACGATATATTAGAGAAAAAATAGGTGTCTGAGACATCATAGAATCCATTAGAAAACTCAAATGGTGATGGGCTGGTCATGTTGCGAGAATGACAGACAACCAATGGACATCACGACTCACAATATGGATCCCCAGAGATCACATGCAAAACTGAAGCTGGCAGAATACAGTATGGAGAAAGAAACTAGAGAAGTTCAGAAAGTATTAACTCAGCAATGCCCATGATAGAGATTTCTAGCGAATCCTGGGGAAGGTCTATGTCCAACAACAGACAATAAAAGATGATGATGATTAATCACATAAAATAAGAAAAACAATTACATATGAATGTCACAATCCTGACCACAAAAGCAAATTTTGAAAAGAATGATAGTCATCTACTATTTTTTCAAACAGAACCAATTAGAAAATAAACTACTGCACAGTAATGAAAATAGTGTTGCATTTAGCAACTAGTTTACATTTGAGTAGAAGGAGAAGAGTTGCAAGTCTAAGAAGCATCCAGAAAGTGCATACCTTTACCAATATTATTGTCAGGAGGGGATTATTTTGCATAGATCTGCTCAAAAATGTATTCAGTTCTTTTATAGCCAACTATCCACCCTTCCAGATAATACCATTGAAATTCATTGAGAACTTCATTGAGATATTGTGTGGACAGACATAAAATTTTGGCAATAATGTGTTTTGGACATATAACTAGAACATAGGGGAGGTAACTATACATGAATCCACTAAAAAATCTGAACATTTCTTCTGTAGCTAATTGTTCACACTTGAAATTCATTGAGAACATTTGGAGGTATCATGTGGTCAGTTATGAAAATCTATATAAGTGTATGAAAAAATGGGAAAATATCTCTCAATGAAAAAAATTCCCAGATCTGCTTCAAAATTTAATCACTTCTTCCTTATCTTATTGCTTACACATCCATAAAATTCAATTGAAGTTCACTGAGAACCTTCAGAGATAATGTGTTGACAGAAGATGGAAAGATGCCCCAAAACATGATAGGATGTGAGTAGCCTTCCAAGATTAGACAAAACTAGTACCTTTCTCTTCACTAATCTTAGGACATCCTACGGGTAATCATTGAATTTCAATGGAATTTTGTAGAAGGGTGGACAATAGACTATGGAAGAACTGATAAATTTTGTGGCAGATCCATACATCTCTCCAATTTTGGAAATAAAGGAATAAAAAGATAGAAATACTGATGCTTACCGATTTCTCTATACAAAGTAGCAGGTAGAGAAGCTTCACTCTGTCCAGCCTCATTGCATGCCCTGATCCTGAACATGTAATCCTGTTCCTCTTTAATATCCTTTATCTCATATTTTGTGTCCTCAATCTCTGAGACTATTGGCACCCAGTGCGGAGCAGGTGGCTCCCGTACTTCAACGATGTAGGTTACAGAGGACCTCTTTGCATATGATGGGATGCGGGCAGCCTTCCAGGATAAGACAAGACTAGTCCCTTTCTCATCACTGATCTTAGGACGTCCAACGGGCACTCTTGGAGGTGCTGTCAATTATCAAAAGAGAATATATTAGTTTTTCTTTTCCTTTTCTTCTTTTGATTAAATTCTTTAAGAATTACTACGCATGTGTCCAAATGATTTTCTCTGTTTTACATTGATTTTAGTAGAGAAAAAATAGATGATTCACACATACACACACTAGTATATACATGTAGATGTGTATTTTCTCTTAAAGATAAAAATGTATGCATGTGTGTGTGTGCATGTGTGTGTGTCTGTCTGTGCATGTGTGTGTGTGTATGTCTGTCTGAGCATGTGTGTGTGTGTCTGTGTGTCTGTGCACGTGTGTGTTGAAAAAATTCTAATAGTGACTTTATTAAGATCAATAACAAGATTTTAATTTTTTTTGCACCTAATTTGAATATATCTTAGTCTCTTTTTAGAGTTACTTTCATCCTTCAATAGTTTACCATCTTATATAAAAAATAGTACAAATATGAATAATTTTAAGAATAACTTGGATAAATTCAGATCATCTGGGATAGAAAATGAATTAGAAGGGTAATTTGAGGAGTCAAGATAGTAAGTTTTTATTAAGTCTCATACATTTTTATAAATCAAATTAATGTGTATTTTCATGTTGAATACATATCTTTAATGTGAAATATATACAAAGATGCCCGGAGAGGTATTGCTTTTCAGAAAATGATGAATGAATTTCTGGTTTAAAATTGATCAATGTTTAAGGTTGTTGAGAAAGTCAAGTTAAAACAAGATAATTAACAAGAACTGAAATCTCAGCCTAATTCCAGAGAATTATAGAAAAATGACAAAATTACTTTGTACAGCCGATGGATCCATAAAAGTTGCTGATGGCAAGAGAAGTTTATCCACTTTGGGAATTTCTTGAATTATCTTATCAGGAGCTGAAAATTAAGAGAAAAAAAGAACAGACTTTAGAATATATTTTTTCTGACAACATGATATAAGTAGAAAAATATTGTAATTTTTGGTAGTACCAATTTTTTTATGGGCTTCTAATATAAAAAATATAAAATGGAAGTCAGTTTCCTTGGAAAATATTGATAAGCTTAATATCCTTTTCATAAAATTAATGTTTTTCATTGACTTTGTACACTTATATAAAAATATAAGTACTTGGAGGTCAAATATATAGCAAAATTATCAAATAACTGGTTTAATGTAAAGAAATGAAAAAGAAGTTTGGAAATTTATTAGGTTTCTTGGAACCCCTAACAACCTCTTGCAGAATCCTACAGTTCTGAAAACCCTGATTAGGAAGGCTAATATAGACTATGCTTCCAAAATCTTATAATTAATTGTACATACTTTGAACGGCTCTGTGCAACGTGGCAGTCATTGATGGTTCACTAAGACCGAATTCATTCTTTGCCAGAATACGGAAGGAATAACTTTGGTTTATCTGCAAGTCCTTCACGTGGAACCGAGTCTCAGTCAAGTCACTCCCAAGTGTACGCCATGCTCTTGCCCACTGTTCTTTTACTTCAACGTTGTATGTAATGGGAGACTGTTTGCCGTAAGCTGGGTTACGGGCATGAGCCCAGGTTAGAACCAAGGAATCATTCGCAGTACAGGTGATATCTGGCTTGTCCAGTGGAAGACGAGGAGGAACTGAAAAAATGTTATTAAATACAAAAAGTATAAATATTTTCAAAGGCAAAGTAAGAAAAAAAAGTCATTAGTAGAAATGAAAGGGAGTGATTATGATAACTGAATTTGCATAAAGTTTTGTGCACTGTATTTTTTTTTCAGAATTTTCAAAGTTCATATTTGCTGTGAATTTAAAATAAAAACTCAACTTAATTATGAATGGGATTACAGATTAGAAAATTGCAAATTTTAGATATTTTAGAGGATTCAAAATTCATTCTTTAATTAAAATTTAAAACATCTGTGTTCTTCATTAGATGGAGCTGAGGAATTCAGATGAGTGAAATAAATTTATTTTAACTTATAAACAGATTTCATTTTTGCAGGAGCTTAGGTGAGGCAGATATTTTCATTTGATTCAGAAATAGGGCTTATTTTTGTATGAATTCAGAAGAGGTAGATGTATTTATTTAAATTGGGAAATAGGATTCATTTTTGTAGGAATTCAAAAGAGGGAAATTGATTAATCTAATTAGTTATATAAAACTTTGGTGATCATTTGGGAAATAATGTTTCAAAATTATCTGGAGATAATTCTTACCACTTTCACCATCGAAATTCTCCCAATCAATCAATTCATCTTCAGAATCAACTTCCTCTGGATAGGTATAATCATCAAAAAGACCTGGGAAAAAATCAAAATGTTTCTGATTTTTAAAACAGTCAGGATCAAAAAAGAACTTACACTTAATCAAATCTATTTCTATTTTATATGTAAAGGATATACACTCAATATCTGTATGTTTCTCTTTTCTAATTGATCTTAAAATTCTTTCATCACTGAATTGCATTTCTTAGAGTCAACTTAGTAAAATGGTGCCACCAACCTTTGTGTATCTCCTCTGATTCTAAAAATTTAAATGTAACCCACTAATGAAATTTGCAATATGTAAGGAATCCCTGCATAAGAAGAAAGCCCAAAAGCTTTATAATTAGTAGTTAACCTATTGCATTTCTGTTGACTAATCTCATTAAATGTTGGAGAGAATCCTTTGGGCCAATACATCCCCTGCTATGTATCTGTAGTTTCTCCTTATCAATATAGTAATTTCTGATAATCTTTTCTTTAAACTAAAATCATCATCATCAGTCTTTTAATGTCCGTCGTTGGACATACACCTTCCCCAAGATCTGCCACAATTCTACATCATGGGTGTAACGAATCCCCATGAATAGTCAGTTCTCCCCATTCTAATAAGCTTATATAAACAAAATATTAATAATCAATCTTATTTTTTCACCATTTGTAGCTCTTCGCAATGTCACTGGTAACGTGGCTTCTCCTCCTCCAAATTCATTGTAGCAACGGACACGGAAGACATAATTTCTATCAGGTATGAGCTCAGTGATCTTGTATTTTGTAGTGGTCAAATTTTCAACAAGAATATCCCAGTCATAACATGGTGGCAACCTCATCTCAATGGAGTAGGTGATGGATTTTGTCATAGACATTTTGGTTGTATTTGGCACTGAAGCTGATTTCCATACAAGCCAAACCACATCCGAGCCATCATCAAGAAGTTCTGGGGGTTCCAGAGGCATACGAGGAGGCACTGCGAAAAATAGAAAGTATTCAATTAGAAAAAAAGGAATTAAATTTTTTTTTTTTTATGCACAAATAAAAAGAACTGCAGTTAACAGAAACACTTTAAGCTCAATCTTTAACAGGTAGCAGGTCTGGTTAGTCACTTGATAGAAACTGTCACATGACCGATATCATTTGGTAGCATCACATGTTGAGGGTGATCAATCAGAATATGTGGAAAAAGGAATGAACAATGAATAGGTTTGCTTATGAGATTCAGAAAAGTTTATCTCCTGAAGTGGATTTATTCATACTCCAAAACATTGCTACTTTTGAAGATTGCCTTAGCATTATGTACATCAATATAACAAAATCAAGTAATTAAAAGAATACATATAAATGAACACTGTGTAAATGGTTCTTTTGCTGCTAGCCTAGAATTTCATGATTCTTATTTGTAAAATTTTTGTAGGATATTCTATAAAATTCCTTAATAGGGTTTGAATCAGTACAGTATTTATTTTGTTATTCACTTTTTGTTAGGTGAAGTATGGCAAACCATTATTGATAATTTTTGACTAAGATAAACTTTATAAATCTTTTAGTTTTTATTCTATTTTATCTCAAATTGGTATGAATCTTTGGCAGAGAGTAAACAGTGCAGATCTGAAGTAAATGAACTCACAGTGAGACTTGAGGTCACAACCCATAGCTTTTGGTATAGTAGCAGGTGTGTTAAACCTTGTTTCATTCTGGCAAGGTAGTGATAGGTTATATTCATTTCATATTTTATAGAACTATACATGACATTAGTCATTTGCGTGAAGGGTGGATTAATGAGTATGTATCCTGATGCAGTTATTAGCAGAATTTTTATCTGAAAATTTTACAGCATAAAATTTATGTATTCTATGGAGAAGCATTAGATTAATTCCATTGACAAAAAAGGAGATTACGTTGAAATATTTGTAGTGTGAAATAAATGTTTTTCTTTTTAACATCATTACGCTACGGACTTATTGAAAAACCAACGAAAGAGATTCAGGATTAAATTTATCCTCATTTAGTCTGACAGCTGCAATGTTTGTAAATCTAGTCTTCCTGCAATCATTAAGGCACCAGTAACTTGAATAATATTAAGTCTGCTTCCGTAATCAAATGTATCTTTTAATAACTCAGGAAAGCATCAGTGAAATATGAGCCTAGCACATTCCAAATGCAATTACTGCCCACAGAATAGAAAAAAGCAGAATAATATTCGAATCCTTTTAACAGTCAGAGAAATGCAAATACCCAGGTGCATTAACAGTCCATGTGTGAGGTTAATGTGTATTTCTGTGTGGACTGGAAAGCCAAAGGAATGCATACTGGCCATTAATACTAACCAATCAAAGTTCTGTAAACACTTGATATAACACCGTTAATAAACTTATGGATCCATCCAAAATGACTTTGGATTTATGTTCTTATATATTAAATGATGTTTAATAGATATGAGAATCTATCACCAATCAATTGTTCATCTGATATTTCATAGAACTGTACATGACATTAGTCATTTGCATGAAGTGATAAGATCAAAAATAGAATGAATAGCAACCAATCTGCAACCAATGCTCGTTAAAAGTGGCAATTTTATTTACCAAACAATCAATAACCTACAAGCTACAAATTTGGGTACAAAGGCAACTTGACTCCACAATGGACACAGGATAAGGAGCAAGGAAAATTCATTTATTTCCTTAAAAAATAATTGGTAGCAAAAATGGTCCCGTGGTTTAGAGTCATGAAGAAATGGAATCAGTGACTGAATTCAAACTTTGATGGAGAAAATTAAAAACTTTTTCCCTTTGATTTTACGTGCTTTCAATCTATTAGACCTTCAAACCTCCCCCAACTCTGTCAGTTGTGAGACAAAACTTTTTATTTCTCTATTTTGAGGATGATTTCTATTTATGATGTAACTAACCTGTAACATTCCTTAATAAGGCACCCTACCCTCCAGGGTTAGGAGTTTTAGGAAATCTATATAAAATATCATTTGCTTCCCTGTGTTGTAATATTTGAAGTCTTTTTTTCAAAGGTTGCAAAGGGTTCTATCCTTTTTAATATGTGCATGTATTTGTGTGTTCCAGCACTCCTGGTCATATTATTTTATCTACAGACTTGAAAATTGACATCAATACTCCTCTCAACCACTTCTAAAAATGCTTTTATTGATTTCTGGAAAAAAAACTTTTTAACCTTATCTGGGGCTTATTCTAACAGGTTTATCAATAAAATCTAGATTCTCCCACATCTAAACGTTTCTAAATGTTTTTTTTTAACACTATTTTCATATGTTTTCCAGTGGAAAATGCCAGTGATGTCATAGATAGAACTTACACTGACCATATTTATTCTTCGATCGGATCTTTTTTACATAACTTCAAATTTTGATGCTAGGGTTGTTCAATTATTGACTGTGATGGCGATTTTGTTTTATTTTCTCTCATTCTGTTGGTACTTGGTTCATTTTGAAGTTTATCAAAAAAGTAAAGCATTTTGGAAATAAAATCACCATTTCTGTTAATAGATGAGACATGCAAAGTAAATCAATCAGCTATAACTCTTCACAATGAATTCTATGAAGAGGAAAAGGTGCCACTGTCTTACCTTTACAGGTGAGCATTTCAAAGTATGGCCTATTAATGACGGTGTCATCTTCCTCAATATGCAAGTTGGTAGAACTAAGACTGGCCTGGCTATCAAACAGACTGTCTATGCTTTCCTCGGAGGCCAACATCCTTCTTCTTGTTCGGTAGCTTACTTCACTTGTTGTACTTTCAGGTGTTTGTGTTTCTCTAAGCTCCGGTCTCCTCCTTTCTTGTCTAGTCCACTCAAAGTCATCCGGCGACCAAGGGAATTCGATCTGATAGTCTGGAACTGGAAGACAAAAACAAAAGTGAGAATATTAATCTGTGAAGAAGTACCTCCAATTCAAGGGCAAAGGTGAGGGAGAAGGGGCAATTTTAAATCAAAAGGGGGTAGCCAAGAGCTTTATGAGTAGTAGTTCACCTACTGCATTTCTACTAAAATTATACAATGTCAGCGGCCACCAGGATGGGAACCACTGCACCTAAAGTCAGAGAGGGGACCCTCAAGGATCCAAGCCCTTAAATATCCAGTTATGTACCTGCTCCAATATTTACTGTCAGACACACCATTTAACTGATTCATCAACCTATTTTCTGATATGTTTGAGTATGCAGACAGGGTAAAAGCAAAGATCATAGGTTAAACATTCAAAGGAAATTCATCACTCCTATCCAGGCCTGTAACAATCAGAGTTTGGAAGGACATGGAGATCAAAGGGGCCCTGTCTACACCCAAAACTTTTTGCAGATCAAAAAAAAAAGGAAATAAGAATAAAACAAAATACAAAAGTAAGAAACATTTTTTAAATGAATTCTTCAATTATTGACCATTCTTATATTTGAATAACACCAAATTTGCAGAATTTCCATGATTTTGCCTGGAAACCAGATTAGCCATTAGAACATTTACCATTTCTTCAAATTTCACCATTGTTCAAGTTGATGTTTGAGATGTACAAACGAATAGTTGCATTCTATCATCAACTAAATAATTTGATAACTGACAATGCAAAATTGAGGCTGGTATTTAACCTCTGTCAGGAGACTTGGTCAATTTCCAATTTTGATGCTATTCCAATGCCTGCATAGGCAAATCTTGGATTATCTCACCCTCTGGCCAAATCTGGCAACCCTGGTTGTATATAAATCTTACCTTATGTACATGTGTGTGTGTATTTGCAAATAACATATGCATATCAGGTGGTTTGCTGTGTTTCTGATCACCATCATGGTGTGTCAATGATCATTTCTCAGGCTGTTTAAACAGTCTTTTCACTGATATCTTTGATCTGATACAGAGGATAAATTTGCCTTAGCTGCTGTTATGGTTTGCTCCCAAAGATTTTGTCTCCCTATCAACTATCAGTGCAAAACCTTCTCAGCTTTCATCACTATCCTTATTAAGCATCATTTTCCACCAGATTCAACACAGAGTAACAATATATATATATATATATATATATATATATATATATATATATATATATATATATATATATATATATATAAAATATATATATATGAGTGTATGTGTGTGTATGTATATATATATATATATATATATATATATATATATATATATATATATATATATATATATATATACCTCAGTACAAATCAGTAATTTGATATACGATCTGAGATGGATTTATTCCATGAAGTGATTGATACAAAAACAATGAGTTAGAGTAGAACTTTGAATATGGCAAAATAATGGATTCACTACATGAACACATAAGTATGTTTGTGTTTGTTTATTTCATTTCATCTATCTATATCTATCTATCTATCTATCTATATATACATATATATACACACACACACAGTGATATGAATACATACAGGCATAGTGATATAATGAAACATGAATGAGGTAATATTTGCTTTTGTTTTTTATATTCATAGACACACACATACACACATCAATATATGTTAATACATTTATACATGCACATAAATATTGTGAACAAAAACATCCTCACTGTGAAAAATTATTTCTAACTAAAATGTTCTCTGAGGTTCCTAAATCACTTAATTAGTGAGGCAGAAATGAAGAGGTTCAAACATTAATTTTCATCTTGTCTATCAATAAAGTATCTGGGCCATAAGGCTATGACTCACATCCTTTATGGACCGAGTTTACAGCTCACGTAACTTCTACTTTGATCATCTCTAACTGATGTTGACAATCTAATGTTCATGCAATAAAAGTAACGTGGCTTTGCATGTTAGATTCTCGGCGGTCTTTGACTCTTAATAATTGAAGGAAATACATTTTGTTTATGGAGACGTTTCATTTATTTCCATGGCAGCTATCTAACTCTTAAATTCATTCAAAGAAAATAACATGATTGAAATCCTATTTTTCAATTTCTTTCTCTTCAATTCTCAGAATAATTCCATTATTTTTAATTCTCTTCGTTGGAGATTTTCCACTGTCAATACAAGCCTAATGGAATGAAATACAAATTATTAATTGAAACATTTTCTTTATTTCAATGATAGCTCTTTAAATGAATTTCTGGTCATCACCTAAGAGTAGCATTCTGATCTATTGCCTTTAGTGAATAAGTGGTATGGAAATATATAGAGAACAAGAAACCAGAAAATGTACAAACTAAAGGCTAGATTGGATATACAAAAATATAGTTTCAATGTCCGCATTGCGCTAATATGGAATAGTCAACCTAATGAAATAGTGTGCTCCAAAAACGTGAATCCTTTCAAGAACAGACCTGATAGATATTAGGATAAACAGGAGAGTCTATACAACAGCCAATCCACAATAAACATTTGAGAGTCATGTGGAAATCTAAAATTATTACAAGAGTCTGGAGAAAAGGATTTATCATAAAACCTGTTCTAGAATATATCACCAAGATAAGATAAGCTATATATATTGTTAAAACTGTTGATCTCATATATCATGCATGAAAGATTTACATCTTTAGAAAGTCAACCAAAACTGTCAACATAGGGGTCTTCAGTTTTCTAAGTTGGTCTGGCTGGCTATGTATGTATGTAGATATCATTGTACATGGAGCGAAAGGGCTGAATATTTAAAAAATCACTCATCATGTTTAGGAAACTTCTTTTTTTTTATTCCCCTTGCAATAGGTCTTTAGTGGAGGGTTCAATTTGCAATGTAAATTTATGCCAAGTGGTCCCTTAGTTTATGTCCGGCAGGATTCACACTTGATTTTTTGGAAAATTTAGACTATTTTAGTGAACACTGTCCAACAAAAGGCGAGAGAAGCAACTTATTCATTGATTTTCCCTTTTTCAATTTTTTTTTATTGATCACCCCAACATAGCATGCTGCTAAAAGATGTTGTTCACATAACAGTTTCAATTGAGAGACTAACCAGACCTGCCAATTTTTTTTTTATCCCAGAAGCCTTTAGAAAATCCAATAGTTTTAAAAGAGTGAAGGAGTTTTCTTTGCATTTCTTGTTCATCTTTTAATTCTCCTTAGACTTCTATTACTCATGTCAAGTGCTGTTGAGAATGCCACTGATCTGTGGGCAATTTCAAGAGGATATTTTCAACCAGCTCCTTTATGATGGCTTCAACATTCTCAGTGGGATTGAGGTCAGGTGAATTCCCTGGCCTTCGGAAAAATCCATTTTTTTTTTTCCAGGAAAAAATCAAGCTTCTTCTAACCGGTGTATTGCTCTGAGCACAGCAAACATGAACTCCTTTTTATCTAATGAGTCAGTGATTCAACTCCACAATAAAAAGTATATATTTATATATGTGCACAGCTTGTGTTTTAAATATGAGGAAAATTATAGAACACCACTTGTACAATTGTTTATACCATTAGATTTCATTAAGAGTTGTAGTAATACTTTCATCAGAGTGCACCATCCTGAAGCAAAAAAGTTTGTTTCATTCTGAGACTCACTTTTAACATCATCAGCCTTTTAACATCCATTGTTGGACATAGACCTTCCCCAAGATCCATCAGACCTATCAATCTTGCCATTCTTTCCATATGGTCTGCCCATAGCCATTTGAGTTTTGTAGTGGATTTTATGATATTTCTGGCACTGGCTTTTTATCCAATATAATGTGTTGTTTCTTCGTCTCCCCATGCAATGTTAAGCATGAGCCTTTCTTTTGCTCGTTGCATGGTTCTTAGTTTGGGAGCCAGTCTTTTGGTTAGGTCCCATGTTTCTGCTCCAAAGGTGACTATTGGGAGGATGCATCGCTTGTAGACCCTTATTTTCAAAATTAAAGGGATCTTTGTGTTCTTGATAAAATGCCCAGGAAATCTGAGAAAACCACGTGCATGAATGTCAATACTGTTATGTTCCATCAAGAGTAGTAAGCACATTTTTTTTTCAAGTGAAACATTCAACTACAAAGCTAGTGGGTCTGATAATGAGATAACCTTTATAAAAATGCTGATCTCTTTGTAAGGCAATCAAGGAAATTAAGTCACACCCTTACATATATATTTTAATTTGCTGTCACAAAAGTTTTTCTCATCAGCAGCATCTGAAAATGGTTGAAGAAAAAGATCCTTCGTTTTCACCAACTGTCAATTCATCATCTGAGCCACAATACTCATCTTTTACACTTTGAGTTAACGTTTCCAGTCAGTTCCTCTTTTAGGTAATATAGTACAAAGTTGTTTTCTCAACCACATACTTTCATACTTTGTTTTCATACTACATCAGTATCTCATGGGCGGGAATAACTTTAACCCCCAAAGTAACATTCCAGTTATGTTCTGCTGCATTAGTTAAGAGTATCATAAGCAGCATTTTTGGCTAATTATGCTAGTGCTGACTCATCTGGTGTTATATACACTTTCCTTGGTATGTAATGTTAGAATAAAGAAGTTTCGTCTGCATTGTACACCTGTTCAGCTGATAGTCCATCACTAGAAACCAACTTGGCAAATCCATCTAAATACGCCTCCGCAGATCCCTTTTCTCCAAATTCATCTTGCAAATGGTGTGCCTTTGTACAAATCTGTTGGACCACCTCGATGAATATTGACAATGAATGGTCAAATTTAATTCCTTGTGAAAATTTTTAGTTAGCACCATAATGATAGAATGATCAAGTAATAGATTTTATACATGTCTACACTCTTCGGCAGGTGTAAAGTTTTTTGCTTGTTCATTAATCTAGGCCAATGGTCTTCAAAATTTAAGTACTCAGGAGATGCTTTTCAGTAATTGAATTGTCCAGGAAACCCCTAAAAGGAACCTGTGAAGGAATCATTTATGTAATGAATTATTATTGTCTATAGTTTTGATGAAGGTGATTAAAATCAGAGTTTTTTGGATGATTGAACAATTTGTTGCTTGTGTTGTTAACACATTTTGGCTGATCCATTCTATAAGCTTTTTCATGCGTACTATTCTATTGTGATGGTGATAAACAGAAATTTTTACATTCAAATGATAGCAACATTTATTATGAAAGATTCGGGTATTTTCCTCTCCTTTTATGGAAATCCAGAATTAACATGAAAAGAAAAGAAAAACACTTCTTTGATATTCTGAGTGTAAAATGTTTCCTTTTCAGTATTCCACAAGCAAGTTGCCTTTCTGCTGGCCTTTTAGATATGGGGTTAATGAAAATTGTGATAGATTGGTACAAATAATCACATAAATGTACAGCGGAGCTAGTGTAGCAGTCAACATATTGAAACTGACATGCAACGATATGTATGTTACGAAAATTAAGCAGCCAAGCAGTGAACTACTACAAATCCTGCCAGTTTGAAAGATAACCAGCTTAAAAAAATTGCTGGTTTTCTTGTTATTTTGGTTTTCCAGAAGCAGAATAAATAGTCAGATACCTGTACATCTCCTTTGTTTCATGCAATAACTAATGTTTCATACATATATTAGAAATCATCAACCATATGTGTCAACAAAAGTTTCTTCAGTTTTTTAAGTTATTCTAGCCATCTGGCAATCTATTTATCTATATATCAATGTGTGTGGCATGCATACAGTCTGTACTAATGGAGGTAGAGGGCTAAAAATTGAAACATTTACTCCTTATTATGTCTAGAAAAAATTATCATAAGTTTTAAGGAGGGTAATTTACAGTGTAAGTTTATGCTAAAATTAATGCTTGTTCTGCAAAAATTCAGATTTTTTACTGATCACTGCCCAACAAAAAGTGAGACGCGTGACTAATTCATTGATCATCCCTTTTCCCAATTTTTTAATTGATTACCCCCAAAACAGCAAACTACCAAGACACTTGTCACATGACAGTTTCTATTGAGTGACTAACCAGACCTGTTATACTATCCTCCAGAAAAATCAGTGGTCAATGAGATAACCTTGCAACCCAGTTAAAGTGAGACTGTTTTTTCCATGGGTATCTTAAAATATGTGTCAATGTTGACTTGGATCGATAGATATAGTGAGTGTAAAAAGTATGAAATACATTGCAAAGCATGAATATCAACATGTTTATACAGTTTATTACTTCTAGAAGAATTATTAAAACATCTACTTCTTTTCAGACAACTTAATTTTTTCTTCTAATCTCTGTTGTTACAGAACATTTTGGCCTTTTCATTCTACGGCCAACTTCAGGAGGAAATGTGGTAAAGAAAAAGAGTCTTTTTTGTGGTTGAAAGCGAAATATGAATAATGCTCTTTTTGCTTTACACCACTGACAAAAGAGACTAATAAGAGGGACTCTCTTCCTTAAGAGATTTTACATTTTACTTCTGAAGTCGAATGTAGAATGAATAGTTTGAAACTTGTCAACAACAAGGATGACAAGAGATTAAATGGTCTGAACAAAAGTTGGTATACTTATACAGCTTCAAAATCAACAGCTACAGCTTATGAATCATTGGATTATTTTCAGAACTTTTGAGGGGGAAAATTCCCTGCTAAATAAGGTTTTTTTTTGGGGGGGGGGGTATTCATCAGTTAGCAATGTAAGTTTATACTAGATTTAATTCTTGGTTTGTATCCAGCAGTTTTCAGGCTTGTTTGTTGGAAAGTCAGCACAGCAAAAAGAGAGAAAACTAATTTTCATTATTCACCTCTTTCTCCAATTTTTCAATTGATCACCCCCAATAAGTCTTGCTGCCAAAGGATGTTGGTCATGTGACAGTTTCTATTTATATCAATCTTTGATCCAAATTCTAACAAATTTGAAGTTCTGTAAGTGTGTTAAAGTAAAAATCTTGCTATGTTGTCAGAATTTTGTTAGAGCCAAGTGTATTAATCACCATTTATGATATGGTTGAACAATTTTCCTCATTTATGTGTTCATTTGTCCACAATGCTTTGGCCATGTAGCCTCTGGTTTTTTCAGGTATAAAAACAGATTATCCAATGCAAGGGAAGAAACCCAGATGTTGATACCAAAAATACAACCCAGATATACAAAAAACGGATGTGATATGTTCAGTCCAATCAAACGTGTACTCTAAGAGGTGATTACTAGAACCAACAATACCCGATGAATGCAAGAGAGTGAACATCTGAAATTTTGTGAACAAATGAACACATAAACAAGGGACTTTGTCCAACTATATCATACATAATAATTTTTGCAATATATTTGACTCTTTTTGTACACACTGTATTTGTATTATATTTCAACATTTCCAACTCTCCTACGGAGGAAGCACAAATAATATCAATTATTTTTTATTGGTTTCTCTTTCATTCACATCTGCAATGAAATCTATAGTAATTTAATAATAAATGAAGACATTTTTTCCTAATGCAAAAGAAATCACTGAGAAGAAATAAAAATCATTTCACTCCACGAGATTCTAATTAGGCCAATGGAAGTGGCTTCGAACCTCTTAACCGATAAAAAAACATTCATTTATTAGAATCAAACCTATCCTGAGAAAAGGCTATGTTTCTGTAAGATTGCATAACAACAACATCTTGGTGATTCAGATGATGGAGAGCACACCTGTCAATAAATGTAATTTGTAACTCAATCGGGACAATATTATGTTAGTAAGGTCAACCTATGGGTCTTGCCATGGTTTATGATTTAATTAAAAAATTCATATTCAAACATTCAGTGTCTTTTCTAAGATTTGATAAATGTTTGATAGGAGAAGAGACTCCGCCAACTGATAGCTTGTATGAGATAGGAGTGGATCTATCTGAAAAGAAGTATTTTTCTAACTCAGGTGGCTTTTTGAATTTGTAGCTTTTTGCTATAAGCCTGATGGCTACAGAGTCAAACGCCACTCCTGCTTCTATAACAACTGAAGATAATAGCTGCAACTTTCTTATTGTGTCTGTAATGAATGGATTCAAATGTATAACAGACTTGTCAGTTTAGTTCAGTTGGTAAGAGAGCTGCATTCCAATCACGTGGTTGTGATTTCAAATCATCGTAGAGAAATGTTAATTTTATATATAGGTTTGGTTAAAAGTGACGTGACAGATAATTCATTGAGGATTGTTCTTGTTATGGGGGAAAAACAGAGTCAACTCTAGAGTGGACAGGATTTTGAGATATCTCCAACCACAGGATGGGAATACCCTTTGAATATCAAAAAAATATGGTTTGATATTGTAAAAAAGAATATGTGACCTGGGCTTTAACCAAAAGAATACTAGAACTCAATGATTATTTTTTTATCCAAAAGGAAAGAAGGTTGTAGAATGAATCAGCTGAAACATTGGGACAACAACAAAGATGGGAAGAAGAGATTAGATAGTCCGAACAAAAGTTAATATGTTAATGACTCCTCTCGAAGTTATAGACAATTCTTTGAATATCTTGAGAACCAGTTGTGTGACCATTATGTAACGAGTTGACTTATCAGAGGAGACCTTATTGCACATGTATGAACACTCTCCCATGAGGGTTATTCCTTCAGCGGTGAGACACTACTGCATGAGCAAGTGTACTGTGTGACCATTGCATTCACAATGCATATTCTTCACATCTCATAGGTTCCGTGCAAAACATTTTATTGCCCAGGTCAGTCAGCCCTGTCATCACGTATAAGAAGAAAGTGGTAGTTGATGATGATCCTGGGAGAGGACTTTGCAGACTCTTTTAAAAAGTGGAAGGAATGCTGGGATTAGTGTTTGATATCCCCAGGGGAAAACTTTGAAGAAGAGTAAGACACCTTTGCCCGAGATAGACTATTTTTTCATTTATATTAAATGAGAGAATACTTTCTGTACAGACTATGTATATTAACTACAATTCATATCAAAATCTCAGAAAAACTAGCCATCTATTACTTTGAAAAACTGAAAAAAATTATTTATCAAATCATATACTATGAGCCGAAAAATATTTGAATTGATATGAATTCTTTCCCTATTACTCATTGCTTTATCAGAAACAAAAGGTTGCATCAGTTTTTAAGCTGCTCTGGCTGGATGGATGGCTGGCTATGTATGTATTACACACACAATCCACACACATGGAGCTAGAGGGCAGAAAATATAAACATTTACTCTTTATCATGTCATGAAAAAACGTTTTTCAATTTTTTTGTACCCCCCTCCCATTAGGCTTTATAGGGGGCTCAATTTGCAATGTAAGTTTATGCTGAATTGGTACTTTTGTTTCGATTTGAAAAAATAAGACTTTTTTTAGATTACTTTCCACCAAAAGTTGAGAGAAGTAAATAATTCTTTGATCATTCCATTTTCCAATATTTTTAATTGATCATGGCCAACCAGATATGCTGTCCAAAGACATAGGTCAATTATTGGTTTCTATTGAATGACTAAACCAACCTATTTTTATAAAAGCTGAAAGCTGAGATTTTTATCAGTTGAGCCATCCCACCTGCCCTTGCACTAAGAGACCAGCAAAGCAGATAAAAAGGTAGATGTACTTCTATTTGATGGAACTCTTGGGCCGTATTTACGACCATAAACCCCATTCCAAAACACTGGATCAACTGACAAGAATTTGCCTCTGATTCAGCTGTAAATTTCTCATCCCTTTCTATTTCATAGCATTCCTCTTCCCTCTCAACATCATTTTCCCCTCTTTCTATTCTGTAGTTTTCGACTTCTCCCCCTTCTTATCCTCTCTCGGCGATTTTCTCATTTCTTTCTATACCAAGTTTCTGAAAACATCTTCTTTTTCTTCTTGTTTTTCCCATTATCTTTCCCTCTCTGTGTCTCTCTATTCTGTAGCTTTCTCTTTTCCTCTTGCTATTTTATCCCCTCTTTCTAATTAACAGCCTCTCCTAATTCTTCTCCTCAGCTAGCTAATTTCTCACCTCTGTCTTGTAGCTTTCTCTTCCTTTTCCCTTTTCTCACTCTTCTCTTCTCCTCCCCCTCCATTTTATCTCTTTCTATTCAGCCTCATCCTTATTCTTTCTCTCCTCCGCCTGGTATTTCCATCCTTACTCTCATATAGCTATCTGCTTCTCCTCCTCCCCCTATATTTTCTCATCTCTTTCTCCATGTATGTATAGTCTTCTTATTTATCTTCCTCTGTTATTAATCCAAGCTGACAACCAAATGTGGAGTTTACTGGAGTGATGCAGGGTTTATTTGATGAGAAACAATCAGCTGGCTATACAGGATACGGAGGAAGAAAGGGAAACAATGGTCATCTGGCTGACTGGTTGGCAAGCAATTATCATTATAAACAACAAAAAGAGGAAAACAGGTCTGGTTAATAACTCAGTTGAAACTATCCAATGGTTTTTGGCAGCATGTTAAGGGTGATCAATTTAAAAAATTGGAAAAAAGAGGTATCAATGAGTATGGTGCTTCTTTCGTATTTTGTTGGACAATGATTGCTAAAAAAAAGTCTGAATTTTCAAAAAAACAAGTGTGAATGCTGCCAGGCAGGAGCTATAGGACCATTTTGATCTCCCACCACTAAACACTTTTATAGCATTCTTTTTTCTAGGCATAATCAGGAGTTAATATTTACATTTTGAGCCCTCTATCTCTATAGGTGGGCCATGTAAGCACAATATATACTTAGCCAGCCAGACAGATCATTTGAAAAACTGAAGATACCTATGTTGGCAGCTTTGGTGACAGTTCTGGTTGACAGTTTCTAATGAATAAAAACAAAAGAGAAAGAGGAAAACAAAGAAAAGAGAGTAAAAAAAAACTCTGCCAGCAAATAAAGAGGCAGAGAATATGTACCATACATAGAAACAACCGTTTCTGATAATTACCATCTATTTAGAGAAGAGATTTTCCTGTAGAGGTGTAATATAAGTTCACTTTTGCTTATCCTTCAGAAACTATTCTCTTTAACATGTTTACTGCCATAGGAAGCATGTGTAAATCTTGTGGCATGTTGTGTATTGCCTACAATGCACACGTGGATCCATCACACGGTTTTATTTAAGTCAATATAAATAGCTACTACGATTATAGAGCTATTTTTGGTGAGAAAAAACAAAAAAAGACCATGTGGTACTGTGGAGAAAACAAGATTGAAAGTCTGACCATAGAAGTACTAATTTGATCTTTAGTTCCTCTAGGAGTCCATTCCTTTTAAACTTCATACCTTTAAAAGCCCTTCCCCTTTGAGAGCATATTTAACACCAAAATCATTGTAAAATTCATTCATGAAATTGACTCATGTTTGTCTTTTGATGTAGTGAGACAGAATTCCATGTTCTAATGACATAATGATAAAAGGTCACTTGAGCAATATCAGATTCATAGAAGGAGTTGCAAGGATTACTCTGTAGAGATGGTGTAAGGCCTTTGCTATGTCAATTTGTCAGTCAAATAGTCAATGAGTCAGTGACAGTGATCACTGCTATAGATGCTAGCAGAAAAACAATTCCAATACCAAAGATGCACATTAGTATAGTTTCTTTATAGTTTAAAAAGTTTATTTTCATTCATCAAAATAAAGCATAGTTAATCTTACAAAGCCCTTTCTTATGCTAATTCTAACTAAAACAAAAATGGTATTAGAAACCAACAACCAAACTGTCATCAAAACTGTCAACATAGGTTTCTTCAGTCTTTCAGCAGGTCTGTCTGCCTGTCTATCAAGCTGACTATGTATGTATGTGTTACCACACAGGTCACAACAATGGAGTCAGAGGGGTGAAAATGTAAATATTTACTCCCTTTTATGTCTACAAAAAAACTTTTTTGTTTTATGAACACCCCAACAGGTTTTTAGCGAAAGGTACAATTTGTAAAGTAAGTTTATGCTAAATTGACCCCTTAGTTTGTGTCTGGCAGCATTCATGCTTGTTATTTGATAATCCTGACATTTTTTAGCAATCACTGCCCAACAAAAGCAAGAGGAATAACTTATCCATTGATCACCCCTTTTTCAATTTTCAAATCGATCTCTATCAACATTGCATGCTGTCAAAAGACATTGGTCACTTGATGGTTCCAGATGATTGATAGATAAGCAGCCAGATCCACTTAAAAACTGAAAAACTTTGATGATGTTTATAGTTTTGGTTGATAGCTTCTAATTAAAGAAGGTGGGAATTAAAGAGAGTTCATCATCATCATCATCATCATCAGTTTTTCAATGTCCGTTGTTGGACATAGACCTTCCCCAGGATTTGCAACACTTCTCTGTCATTGGTGTCTCAGAGCCAGTACTTTTTGAATTTGTCTAGCTCGTCTCTCTATCAAATATTCCGCTGGCCTTGATTGCGTATGTGATCTCAAAGGGATCCATGTCGTGAGTTGCTATGTCCATCGGTTGTCTGCCATTCTTGCAAAATGACCGGCCCACTGCCATTTGAGATCTTTAATGGAATCTATGATGCCCCGGACTCTTTGCCTGGATGTACTATGCTGCCTTGTGGTCTCTCCACGTGAGGCCCAGCATAATTCTTTCATGTGCACGTTGCATGGTTCTCAATTTGCTGATTCGTCTCTTGGTTAGGTTCCATGTTTCAGCTCCATAAGTGACTATTGGGAGGATGCATTGGTTATACACTAGGATTAATGGGATCTTCATATTTTTGAAGGTTGTGCTTGCTCTGCGCAAGGCTTGCCATCCTAGTGTGATTCTTTGCTTGATTTAATCTTCTTTTGAGGGTCTCATGGAGATTTGTTGTCCCAAATACTATACATACAAAGTTAAGTAAGCATGAATTTACATTGCAAATTGAACCCCATGCTAAAAATCAATGGTTTATAGATCTTTTTTCAAGTTTTTTCTAGATATAATTACCATATGTTTGAATTTTCAGCTCTTTAGCTTCATTGGTGTGGCCTATAGGCCTGATACATAAATACTTACATTACATACATACATACATACATACATACATACATACATACATACATACTTACTTAACCACCCAGTCCAGCTTGAATACTGAAGAAAGCTAGGTTTACAGTTTCTACTAATGATGCTTCATTTATTCAGTCAGTGATCACTGGGAAAAGGATAAGAGATAGAGTAACCCAACCTTCTCTATGCCCTACACCCCAAGGAAATGTTTGATCACTTTTTGCACCC
>OY735240.1:24382827-24412827 GCA_963457665.1 Thysanoteuthis rhombus | reverse complement strand
TTATGATCTCTCCATGTGAGATTGAGCATGATTCTCTCAAGCGCGCGTTGTATAGTTCTCAGTTTGAGGCTTTCCAAAGTACTACCCTTGGAACCTCATACTTATTTCAGCATCGCTTCTACTTTCCAAAACTTTCAAGAGCATCTTAGTTCAAATCACAGATTATTAATTTCTGATCTGCACATTTAGAGCCTGAATGAGTTGATAAAACAGGTCATACTTGTATTTACATTAGATGTAGTGACAATGCCACTAACTTCCCTTGGACTTGATTCTCATTTATCCTTTTTTCTCCTTTCAACACAAATACCAAAAATTCCTACTTTGTCAAATACCTGAGTCAAGGATATGAATTATTTCTATTCGACAGGAATCAATTATTAGGTAAGTCATATACTATCAAATAATGTTACAATGTGTGCCAGTTAGTTTTGTGTTACTCATGTTATCCTGAGCACATTTTGTTCTGTTTATATCTATAACATCCACAGAGCTGGGAGCCGTGCTGGTCACACCCTGTGTTTAGATAAATGACAAGCAAATACGTTAAATCAATGAAGAATATTCTCTCTTATGGAGGTAGTCATTTGAGACTGGTTTTGAGGTATGATAACTGATGGTTTTAGCCACCTGTTGGATGGAGTCAAACTCTCACACTAGGGTTGACTTTATCCTCCCCTGATAACAACAATGACGCTGACAATGACCCTCACCAAAATAAGAACCCTTCAAGGATACAGAGGAGACTGAAATTTGGCATGCAATTTTGTTTCAATACCACTAGAAGATTTAAAAAGAGTAAGTTGGAGCCACCCAACCCTCTTCCCCAACAAGCCACCTTTTTTTTTTCAGTTTATATCTAGAATTGCCTCAAATGATATCTAGAATTATCTAAATTTTCATGATATTTATCTAGATATTATTTCATTGAGTCCCCATTCATGGTCAAATTTGAAGATCTTTTCTCAGTTTTTAGTATGTTAATATTTTTTCTGTTAAATTTTAAATGAATAGATAGCTAGATAGGTGAGTAAAGGAAGCCAAAATGTGGCTAAATAGGGAATCATAACATAATAAATAAAATGTTGATATAGAAAAAAGTTAAATGACATCAAGAAGCATGAAGAATAGATGAGATGTAAACTTTTCAAAGAAAATTTCCCATTTAAAATCAGTGGCATTTGGTATTTTATATCTTGGTGTGCTCTGAGCTATGGATGGACAAAAATACAAAAATATTATAGTGTCTGCAAAAAATGATGGACAGTGAGAATATTTATGAATGATAGATGTACCATAATTCCCCATGTACAATTAGCTACCATAGATAATCCCCAGCCCCCAATCAAGCTTCAATTTCAAATGAAAAGTGTGTTTTGCCATATCACTTCTTTGATCTGATCGGCATCTCAAAAATGTAGGATATTTGCCAGGAGTCAGGAAATGTAAATATTTATCTAAACCTCATTCAAGTAATAATATTTTCCATCCTCAAATGTATGCAAGTGATGAATATGTGTGGGTAAGTAATTCTATTGTAACAGTAATTTGTTCTTGTGGGGGTTTGGGTGAATACGGACATATGCAAAGGAATAATTGTCAGTAGTATAGTTGATTATAAGCAAAAGGTAACAAAGGAAGGAGAGAAGTTGACAAGTTAGTTGAATGAATGGATGGACATTTGTTTTAACTTAAAAAAATTGATGTCGGGGGAATGTACTGATGGTTCCACTAAGAAAGAAAAAACAGTTTGCTAGTGTTAGATGCTTTCCATTGTCATTGTAATTAAGAAGCATCTCAAGACCATAAAACCTCTCACCTTGATCACATGGTCACTGCTGCTAACACAACCATTGAAAAGGTGTTGCCAATTCTCAACTAACCCAACTTCTCTCATAACTATGACAGCTACAAAGATATTTCATACTGCCTTAGGGCCAGTGTGTTGTTGTTTCAACTGCTCATATATTTTCATTTTCGTATTTTCATAAAAGATATTTTTCAAATTTTATAAGGTAATTTTAGCCAAACCTACATTTTTATAATTTCATTATTTTAATTATCTGGAAAAAAGAGTATTTTTATTGTAAATTACTGCCACTACAGCAATCTGGCAAGTATGTTCTCAGTTTTCTATATAATCAATAACCATCATAGCAGTGGTTGTAGTCAAATGGACATTCTACACCCAACAAACAGTGCAGGAAAGATGTCCCACAAATATGTTTCTGTAGATGATAAGCATCTTGATTTTATAGCTAAGTATTTTTTAGACAAAGTCAGGACTATACTTGGTGAAGTTATGGTACGTAAAGTAACATTTCATGGATATTATCTATACAAACACACACACACACACACACACACACATGTATACAACAAATCTCTATGTAATCATCAAAAATAGAAGGAGAAATTGAATAAAGAATTACACTTGATTGGGAAGCTTTTGGCAGAGCAAGCTAAGCCTTCAAGAATAAGAAGATCCAAATAATCTTAAAAAGAAAGGTCTACAACCAATGTATCCTTCTGATAGTCACCTATGGAGTTGATTGAGCTCTCATGAGAGGATTGGCTCTCAAACTGAGAACCATGCAAAAGGCTCAGGAGAGAATCATACTTAATGCTACATGGAGAGATCAGGAAACAGCACAATATATAAGAGAAAAAATAGAAGTCAGATATATCATAAAATCCATAAGAAAACTCAAATAGCAGATCGTATGTAAAACTATATCCAGCAAAAAATACGATAGTGTGATGTTTGACTCTTGGGGAAAAAATCAGATTAGATAAAATTAATTGTGAAATCTGCTTCAGATATTTTTATTGTATCAGTTATCCATTGAGTTGTGAGATTTGCTTTTTGTTGTAGTTTTTTATTCATCCAGTTAAAATCAACATTCCTAAATGTCACAATACTTTAATATAGATAGATATAAAGATTTACAAAGATTGAGCATAGTGATTATTTATCATCTAAAATGGATAAAAATCTGTTTTCTATTTCTTTCTTTTTGTATTCTTACAAATTGAAAAATACATTATGAACTATCCAATATGCACACAGATACTGCAATCAGATCCTTGGCAGAAGTGACGGGAGCAACACTTTGATCCTCAGCAGTCACGCTAATAATACTCTCTGATCCTAGACTAAAATACTAATCCATACATAAATAATGCAATCATATTTTACAGATGTTTTGATTATTAATGGTAATGTCAGTGTTATAAAACAATGATTTTGATAAAAACAATTTCATTTTATCATCAAATTTTACAGTGGTATCACATTCTTTCTTGTATTTCTAAAGAAAACCAATAGGTTATACACATACACACAAAGATATATGAGGATGCATCAATGATTCCATAGCCTGGCAATTGAAATTTTCACTATGATATTTGATCTATATGATTAACTGGTTAGTCATTCAATAGAAAATGTCTAGTAAGCAACACCTTTTAGCCACATGCCATGTTAGGAGTGATCAATAAAAAAAATTTGGAAAAAGGGTTGATCACTGAATGAATTACTTCTCTTGTCTTTTGTTGAATAGTGATCACTAAAAGTCAGAAGCTTCAAAAAAACAAGCATGAATACTGCTAGACACAAACTAAGGGGCCAATTCAGCATAAACTTATACTGCAAATTGAATGCTCCACTAAAAACCTACTTCAGGGATTCATAGAAATAACAAACAATAAGGTGTAAATGTTTGAATTTTCAGCCCTTCAACTCCATCGGTTTGGCCTGTATGTGCCATACATACATACATACATACATACATAGCCAGATAGCTAACCATCCAGCAAGACCACTTGGAAAACAGAAGAAACCTATGTTGACAGTTTTGGTTGACAGTTTCCAATATTCATCACTGCATTTAGTGCATGACTAAGAGAGAGATTATGTTGAAAATAGATATTCGCTATGTCAAATAAATGCTTTTTTCATCATTAGGCTGCAGACTTATTTGTCAACCTACGTATAAGGAGAAAAAATATATTTATATTGAGAGAGAGAGAAAACATAAATGACTGTAAGCATATTAATGATAGAAATGCTATCAGCCATTCTATTACAAGAAAAAAATAAATGACATGCATGAACAGCAAATATCTATTATGGTTGATTGACATGTCATCGGAGAGCCACAATAATTAATAATTGTGAGATTTATTACATATTCATTTAACATTGCTATAATGCCATATTTACATGAAGGACAAAGGCAGAAAATAACTCCATGAATAGTTTATGAGATTACCATGCCAACTAAGGTGTTATACCATAAAAAGGATGCTTTACTCTCTGCCATAGAAACAGAATGCTGAATGAAGTAAAGTCATTTTTGAAATATATAATTATATATAGATTAAAGAGTTAACATCCCATCACTAGCTGGATACAGCTGCGATACCATAGATAATATGTGTTTCCTGAGGCGTGATATTTCTCAGCATAGGCAAGACAAGTCCGCTCAGGATTCGCCTGAGACCTCAAGACAGGCTTGTTCAGGATTTGTCCAATGATCAAGTAAAACTTGTTTTAATATCTCTGCAATACTACTTGCAGGGATCAGAGCAATTTTTGGCTTTGCAGCCACCCCAGACTAAACAATCTAGTATCAAATTCATTGGGAGGTGAATACCTAGATTATAGATACCTTATATAATTTTGTGACGAGACATTGTTATTCCAAAGGTTGTTCAGATTACTGAAATTGAACTCACTCTTTGTGTTGCTTTTGTTACTACTACAATGTTTCAGCCAATCCATTCTATGGCCTTCCTCAGATGTACAAAGACACATTATGCAATAATGAGAAGTCATCATCATCCCAAGAATTGTTAAGACTACTGAATATATTCTTCAAGTTTTTTTTTTTGTTAACAGCATTTTGGCAGATCCATTCCTGCATATAAAAAATATTTTACACTGGTTGCTGAGAATGGAATTGCCTGTATGGCATACAGAATTGGCCGGTGTATTTGCCTCAGTATCCATTCTATACACCACCACCTATATATGCTGCTTTTAACTCATAAATTAAACAGTATTGGAGGTAAAAATCAAGTTACCTAAGTGAAAATGTACCACCAGTATGGTTTAAATCATAAATTTATTCATTAAGTAGTGTGTGTGTGTGCAAAATTTCAAGTTCCTAGTATGAACAGTTAGGGCTGGATGAAGTCTGCATAGATAGATACATACATATATATATATATAAATGTTAGAACACATGAATAACCTAAACCCAGCAACAGAAAGTACACTGTTCTGTTGTGGGTAGCAGAGATTAATGAGTTCAATAGTTTGAACAACTCTTGGAATGATAATGACTCTTCTCAAAATTAGAGAAGGTGACTGAAAGAATGAGTTCAGCAGTCTGAACGACTAATAGAAAGATAATTAGTTAGACAGTAATAGTTACAAAATTAGAGAGACTGACTGATGAGCAGATAAATATAAATACAAAAACACACTACTATGAACAGAAAAGATTGATAGATATCAAGATGAGCTTGTTAATGATCACTTTCTAATAGACATCCAAACAACAACTTGAAATAACTTCAAAGGATTGGAGAAATTTATTAATAAGGTAGGAAACTTGCTAACAGACATGGATCAATAGTTAGAGCAATGAATTAACCACTGAGAGGACCAGGTTACATCTTAAGCAGTAATTGTAATGTATTTAATAGAGATTTCCCAGAGAGACAAATTTTAAAGTTGAAGTTTTCTATTTCATGATTAGTCCCAGTTGTGACGATATAGAGATAAGTGATTCAGAAAACTTATATATAAAAGTACATAAATCTACTGGACTAAAACTTCTAGACTGCAAAACTTCTAGCGAGATGCTGTAATTTGATAATAAACCAATAATTTAATTGTTATTTCAGAGAAAAACCAATACCACTCCTTCAATGCAACATACATTCTGTATCAAGGCAAAAAAAAATGTTGATGTCCATAATAAAACAGATCGTAAATCAAATGAGGTAGAGGCTCTTAATTGTAGATATTTCATCATCATCATCATCATCAGTCTTTTTTCATCCGTCGTTGGACATAGACTTTTTCAGGATTCATTGCAAACCTCAATCATAGATATTGAGAAGCCAATATTTTCTTTATCCAGTTCTTCTCGCCATCTCATATTCTGCCGGCCTCAGTCCTGCATTTGATTTGCTGGGGATTCATGTTGTGAGTTGTGATGTCCATCTGTTGTCTGCCATTCTTGTAACATGACCAGCCCATTGCCATTTGAGTTTCCTCATGGTTTCTATGATGTTTCAGACTCCTGTTTTTCCTCTAATATACTGTGCCGTCTTGTGATCTCTCCATGTGATGCTGAGCAGGATTCTCTCCTGTTCACATTGCATGGCCCTCAGTGAGCGGATCAGTCTTTTGGTTAGGATCCACGATCAAGCCCCATAGATGACTATCGGGACGATGCATTGGTTGTATACTTTCCTTTTAGCATTAATGGAATTTTCTTATTCTTGTACATCAAGCTTGCTCTTCTGAAGGCTTGCCATCCTCGTGTGATTCTTAGCTTGATTTCTCCTTCATTTGAGGATTCAATGGAGATTGGTTGTTCTAAGTAGATGCAGTGGTCTTTTTTGTCCAGCTTGGCATTATCAATTTTGATCACTGAGTGTTTACTTCCAACATGTTCGTTCACAATTGGCTCTTTCAAGAAGTACCTGAGACATCAGCCAAATGACAGTATCAATGGGGAGCAGCAGTCCATGGGTAGGTTCCTGGTGCCCAGCTGAAATTAATTTATGATGTGATCAAAATTAGCTCCTTTGCCAAATAAAGCCATTCCTCCACATATTTCCTGGCATAATTTTAATAATCACACCCACACTAATGGGGGTTGATTGCTTGGAAAAGGTGTCAGAAGATTGACTGACATGTTTCTGCATGTTCTTTATTCTTTGGAAAACCTCATGACCTTTAGCCAAATATCTCATCATAAGAGGATGCAAAATGATATCTGCAAATAGCAGCTTTCAAGTCTGCAATTAAGAATCTTTGCTCAGATTAAGTTTCTGTCTGATTACCAATATGAACATCATGAAGTACCAACATCATATGTCAGACTATAGAAAGGTATTTAGAGTACTGCACACTGCAACTCACCAAAGTTCTATAACTGTCCATATTAAACTTTCGTAGACGACTCCTTTGTCATAATACCAGCACATCGGACAATGAAATATATGCATTATTTTTTTTAATTGAATGTTAAGCTTATATACCAGCATGTAAAGTAACTGACAAGTCCAAGCCCTTTCCTCAGTCACAGAATGACTATTGTTTATGTACTTTATTATAGATGATCAAGCAGTACATAGGTGCATCACTAAGTCTGCATCCTAATGATGCAAAAGGCATTTATTTTACACAATAAATATTTTTTTAGGTATAATCCATTTCTTTCTCAATGCACAGCTGTGAATATCACAAATTAAACATTATACAATGAAAATTTCAGATCAAAATTCAGCTAATAACTACATGTCAGACTACAGACTTATTGATCCACCTTTATCTGCTGCAACTCCAAAATACAGGACACCACTGCTCTAAAGTAAAAAGTACATTCCATAGAATTATGTGAGGTTCTACCCAAAAGTGGGTCACAAAAGGCACAAGCTAAAAGTAGGATAGTGAATAGAAGACAGAACTCTTCCCCTACTCCCTCGTCAGCCCTTATGCGACATTCTGTAAATTTACGTAATAGATATAACTATTCTAATGTTCAGGTTGTATACACAATTTTTTTTCATGGGACAAACTAAGCTATAGTAATTCATAATTTAAGTTCTTGTATAATATTTCATTTTATTTTTTTAAAGAAAACTATAGACAACAGTGGTGTAGAGAAGGACAAAGTCTCCTCTTTGTTTCATACAAATAGTCTTATATATCAAACTCTATAGGTAACTCTTAACTAAAACAAAAATGGTATCATAGAAGGGTTCAAATATCCAAGGTTGCAGTAAATATGTTAATGATTTTTTTTTAAACCTCTTTTCTGCAATCAGAAGAGAGAAATAACAAATTGCTCAGATCGTATGACAAAGAAACTCAGAAAGCAGAAAGATTGGATTGTAAAGAACCAAAATAGTCTTGTCAGTGTTGCATAACTAAGAAGCAGATTATAAAAACCTGATGTGAGGGGAGGTGGGGCTTGAACAATGCAAATGACACAAGAGTGTTACTTGACAACATCTTATCATGATAGGATTTATTGAAACAAAAGTCTGTCTAGAAGATGAATTGATGAAACCAGGTGGAACATGAAACTATCACCTCAGTCTTTATTTACATTGATACTGATGTACATGCAGTGGTCTATCAATGTATGACAGGCATATGCTTCTGCAATAGTGTAAATGAATCCAAATGATGTGACAGATTCATGTTCCACTTGGTTTCACCTATTCATCTCCGGGTACTTTTTTAGGCTGGCCATATCACGCAGCAAGGTAATTGCACAGGGGGTTCATTAAGAAAACCTAAGCAGGTATATGTATTTTCGGCAAGTACTAATGTAAGCTGAAGCTCTTGGAGCAATCAAACCTGAAGACTAAATGAGGCAATCATTCGTTTTGTCTTGTACTTCATCTTTTGTCACTAGGTCTTTCTGCAAGCCAATATCATAGCATTTCAGTGAAGGCAAACCTTTTTAGTGCAGAGTCAAAGTTTGATTTTTTCAATATTCCTGTCATCAGAGTGTTACTTACAAGTATACACGGATTTTAGCTTCAGGTAAATGCTTGTAGATATACTGATTGTTTTTTTAATATATTTACAAACCTAAAAGTTTGATAAAAAAATATAACTTGAAATTTCAATAGATACTTGTAAAACTAAGATAATAAAATGAAATTGAATTCTTTTTTTAAGGTTCATCATGTGTTACCTAAAAGCCTTCAGCCTGTCACTGATAACACATGAGCCACAGGTTTGCCATCATTGTTGTATATTGACCTATGATAGTGGGTTCAATAATTAATTTCTTATTAATTTCTTATTTAATTTATTCCCATGAAACATCTTAACAAGCTGCCATATGGATAGTACTCTAAATCTTCAAAATTTTCATATATTTCAAAATTAGTCACTGATGGAAAATATTAGACTTAACAAATCTTGACACTGGACCATATTAACCAAGTACATGGTAGGTGTGTGCAAAAGTACCTAGCACTCATTTCTGAAAACTAGAGACTGAATCTATAGTTGAAAACCATTTCCTTTTTTTTTTTTTGCTGGAAACTTTTGCACAGCTAATATCAAGGAATACACTAACTACCAAGGGTTCCCATGATATACACAATATGCAGAGCATCTGAAGTAATTCTTTGAGCCTTGCAATTATAATCATTATAATCAATATTCTATACATACATTCTGTACTAGAAATAGATCAACATCAATAATTTGAAAGCATAAATTAAACATTTCATGTACCAAATAATTTTTTAGCTATGATTTGGCATTTAGTGTTGAACATTATTTAGATTTACCAGATTCCAAAACTGGCAGCTATCCATCTTTATAAATATATGTTAGTCAATTTGACCGCTAATTTAATTGTTAAATTATTTTAAACCAGTTTAATTTGTACAAAACCAGTATAATTACAGTAAGACTGATATGATTGAACTATTAAGTTCACACCATATATGTTGTTTATAAGATGACTTGTCAAGTATTTTCCCAAATAGATCATATTAGTCTGTTTACACCCAATGAACTTGACACACTGATAGATATGATGCCGCCTTACATAGGAGAATTTAAAAAAAGCATGGATGCTGCCAAAAATGAATTAAGGGACAAATTTAGCATGAACTTATTTCATAAATTATCCCTCCACTGAAAACCTTTCTAGGAGGTACATTTTCAAAAAACAGAAAAAAGTTTTTTCTAAACATAATAATTAGTAAATGTTCAAATTTTCAGCCTTTTAACTCCTTTGGTGCAGTCATTATGCATGCTAGATATATACATGCCCACATACATACATACATACACACATACATACATACATTTATGCATACATAGGTATTCAGTCAGCAAGACCAGATTAAAAACTGAAAAAGCCTATTAAGACACTTTTGGTTGACAGTTTCAAGCAATAAATGATAAGAGTACAATAAGAAATTATAAAGGTCATATACAGATGCATAATCAGAATTTTTTTTTTTTTGCTACAGCATTTGGGCTGAGGTTTTCATTAACAGCGGTTTGGGGGGGGATGAGAATATTTTTAGTCAGGTCTTTGGTAAGATGATGCTTACTGTTTATCGGCCAAATAGTCTAAATGTGGCAAAGGACCAGTTTTTCCTTATTCATTTATTTTTTTGTAACTTGATACAAACAACCTTTCCACAGGTGAAACTCTGCTCCTCTCCAGCTGTTCTGGAAACCTAAATCCTACAAAGCACAATGGGATAAGGATGTTTTCGTATAGAGGTGTGTCTACTACCTATGTACGTTTTCAGTTTTTGATCATTCCAGGTGGGTGTATGTATATGTAGGTACACTCCAGGGCAAAAAGATAAGTCAAGCACTTCCCATCATATAAAAGATCTTATCAATATAGAAAACGCATGGGAGCATATTGAAGCCAAACTGGTCGTGAGAAAAATTTTGAATACTGACCAGCTGTGGGCAGCAGTCAGAGATGAATGGAACAACATCACACAGCACACTGTGAATAATTATCGGATAGCTTAACCAAAAAGAAAAGCAAGGGAGAAGCTATCCTACACTAAAATGTACTCTGCAAGCAAATACCACATGTGTTGTTGCATAGCATTGTTGAATATTTCATCTATCATTGTTATAATAAAAAGGTAATTGCAAAAAACTTGATAAAAAAAAGCTTATCTCGTTTTTTGGCCTTGGAGTATATTTTGTCATCATAAATTTATCAATGTTAAGTTTCCGGAATGAATATTGATAGAAAACAGAATATACACCTTCTCATACACAATAATTTATCATGTATCGAAGTATATCAACACCTATTATTATTTTCACCATCTCTGGAAAGTTGTAACCAAATAAAATAATAATCATCATCAGCCTTTGAACATCTGTCGCTGGACATAGATCTTCCCAAAGATTCAGAAGATTTCTCTATCATGAATGTTGTACTGCCAATAGCTCTTGAAACTGTCAAAATTTGTCATGCTATCCTATATTTTTTGCAAATGCTCACATGATCTCTAGGTATCCATGTTGTGAGTCATGATTGAGCAGTTGTCTGCTATTCCTGCAACGTAGCCTACCCATTGCCATTTTAGTTTTTGTAATGGATTCCACGATATCTCTGACTCCTGTTTTTTTCTCTAATATACTGTGCTGTCATATGGACAGATCACAAGACAGCACAGTCTATGTCATTGCAATGGCTCTTACATTGAGAGACAATTGTTTGGTTAGTTTCCATGTTTCATTTCCAAAGGTGACAACTGGGATGACAAATTGATCATAAACTATTCTTTTTAGAACCAATAAGATGCTTTTGTTCATTACTGTTGAGTTGAAATACACAACACTAATCCATTCCATCTTGTTGAGGCTCAACAATGACATTATACATTTATAAAATGATTGTCAGAACAATCTCTATTCACGGTATCTTATAATAACCCTGTTTAACACAGCTTCATTTTGTTCTGCATTTTATAGAAACATATCAAGAGCGCTAAACAAGGAATTAGTGTATTAAACATTTTAGGGGAGTATCTTCAATTGCTCTTTTCTGCAAAACCTTCAAGCACTTTACATATGTAGGTTAAGGTAGAGTAGAACTATCAGCATTTTCAATAACCATGATCCTTAATGAGACAGGTCTGGTTAGTAACTCAATAGCAACCGTCACATGACCAACATCTTTTGTCAGCATGCCGACTTAGGGGTGATCAATTAAAAAACTGGAAATAGGGGTGATCAATGAATAAGTTTCTTCTCTTGGTTTACATAGGGTAATGATCATTAAAAAAAGTCTGAATTTAAAAGAAAAAACACTGTGAATGCTGCTGGACATGCATATATAACCAGCTGGATCAACTTAAAATCTGAAGAAACCTATTTTGACAGTTTTGGTTGACAGTTTCTAATTTGGTCCTTCTATTATGTCCACAAGATACGAGTGGTGTTGTAATGTGTCTGTTCACATATGTTGGGATGAGAATCTCAGTGGACGAGAAGAGGCCATTGGAATGTCTCATATCTTGTAAGTATCCTCAAGGAGACATGCACCAGGGAATGGTCAAACCTGTAGTGAATTCTATAAGTGATGCTTATCTGCTGCCTGGTCATTAGTGGGAATAACTGGCAAATGACACAGGATGTTTCAGAAATAAAACATTCCTTGGAGCTCACAAAAATATTCATACTTATCCAAGAAACTGTCAACTAAAACTGACAAAATAAGTTTCTTCAGTTTTCAAGTTAATCTGGCGGGCTGGCTGGCTGGCTGGCTGGCTAGCTATGGTTTATGTATGTATAATGCATACAGGCAACATCAATGGAGCTAGAGGGCTGAAAATTTGAGTATTTACTCATCATTGTGTCTAGAAAGAACAAGTTTGTTTTTTTGAAAATTCCCCCTCAAATATGTTTATAGTGGGAGGTTCAATTTGCTATGTGAGTTTATGCTTAATTGGTCCTTTGTTTGTATCAAGCAGCATATATGTTCGTTTTTCGAAAATTCAGATTTTTTTAGAAATCACCACCCAATAAAAAGTAAAAAAATAATTCATTGAATGCCCCTCTTTCAAATTTATCAATCAACCACTCCAATATGGCATGCTGCCAAAAGATACTGGTCACATAATAGTTTCTATTGAGTAAGCGACCAGACCTGTCTTCATTGCTGTTATTTGATTTGCATAAAGTGAAATATTCCAAGGTTACTTTCTCTTCCAACTAATAAAGTGCCCAAAATAATGGATTGGTATAAATGTTTTTATGTAAACACGGTTAATTGGTATAGCACATGATATAGTATGGATATTAAGATATTCCTAAGAGCTCACAGAAATATGCTCACTGATATCTTCATGGATGTAATTTAATTCATACACAGTGATGTATCCCAAGGTGAGGTGCCCTTCCCTTGGCAAAGTGTCCATAATAAATATGTATAAATGTGTTTTGTAAGCATGATAACAAGATTAATTGGTATGACTCAGTGGTATTTATAATGTTTACATTAGACAATCTATGTGTTCTTTTTTTAATGTCATGCAATTAGATATACTACCATGGCAAAAGAGGGTATTTATTCATATGTCCCATGATCAGAAATGTGACGCAGTCTTTCAATGGTGGGGGCTTCGCAAAAATCAAAGTAGAAACTTTGTATTAACTGTTGACATTAGGGAATGATCTCACTCTCTCTTTTTAAATGAAATATGGAGGAACTATCTACAGGGTAGATCTCCAATGCCAAGGTAATTCACTTCACAATTCTCAGCCAAAAATTAAAAAGTCCTTGAAAATTAGTGCCTTGTCAGCAAAGGTAGAACAAGCCTGGATGCTGCAAAGTCAAACTCCACTCCGACATCTACTCTGACTAAAGATGATTATTGCAACTTTTCTATATATAAAATAATAAAATTCATAGGTATATAAGACTTATCAGTTTAGCTCAGTTGGTAAGAGAGTCACCTACCAATCACACGGTCATGATCTAAAAGATGGAAAATGCAGACCTGAAAAAAGTAGATCATTACATCTGCATAGCAAGCAAAGAATCACTTTAGTATGGCAAGCTTTCGGTAGAGCAAGAACATGAAAATCTCATTGTTTTTAAAAAGAAAGGTCTAGAATCAATGCATCCAGTAGTCACCAATGGAGTTAGAACATGGTATCTGACCAAATATTTGACTCTCAAACTGAGAACCATGCAGTGAACATGTGAGAAAATCACGCTCAACAACACATGGAGAGATCACAAACCAGCACAGTAAATTAGAGAAGAAAACAAGAGTCAAGGATATCATAGAATCTGTTATAAAAATCAAATGACAATGGGCAGGTCATGTTGCAAGAATGGCAGACAACCAATTGACATCACGACTCACAATGTGGATCCCCAGAGATCATATGCAAAACTGTAGCTAGCAAAATGGTGTGACAAACTAGACAAGTTCAGAGATTATTGGCTCCACAACGCCCACGATTGGGAGGTCTGGCGAATCCTTTGGAAGGTCTATATCCAAAGTCAAAGACTATAAGTCTGATAATAATGAGGGAAATGTTTGGTTTAATGTGAAGTGATAGACGAACAGTGAAACGTTTAAATCCCTAAATGCAGTAAGGATTGTTTTTGCTCTTATTCAGGGTTTGAAAACAAAGTCAACTCCAAGTTGGACAGGAGGTTGGAAATTTTTGGTTAGGAATTGTGGATAAAGTATACAGCTATAGGTCAGTGGGCTTTTAGCTTCATCTTTGGTTCCAGGTTTGTAACACTCATTAGCGCACATTTATCGAAAAGTCAGTTAAAGAAAAAAGAAGTTTTCTCTAATTGATTAGTCAACAAACAGGATCTGTGATTACAATATAGAGAGTGAGATCTTTTCAAGCTGTGAAATGCTAATTCTTAGAATAATTCTTGCTATGCTGTTAATGCTTCTACCAAATTTAACTAATAACACAATTTTCTCTTCATAGTATTTCACTGTAGAGGGGAGAGAGACAGAGAGATCGGTTGGCTGTGAACTAAATCAAATTTTCTGTTGCTTTACCTAGACTTTTCTGCATTGCAGATATATTTGTATATATAGTCTTAAAATACTATATTTCATCCTGTATAATCTGCTACCATAAATAATCCCCATCACTTGATTGAGCTTTAAAACGAAAATGCATATCCCACATATAAAAATATGTATGAATATGTTATATTATTTTAAACTCTATTCAAGATTACCTCCAGTTATTACACAGAGAATTAATCACTTGGCTTAGACAGTGTGAATAGGATAAACAATTAAAAGTAAATGGGGTAGCTGCAGGTATCGAACCTGTGATCGATAAGGTAGCCGCTTCAATGTAGCTTTGCTCTTCCCCTTCAGCTGAACAGCCCGATCGAAAGACAAAGGCCCAAATAACTGTTTTATCCCTACTTTGCTCATCTTGTTTATTCACTATTTGTGTCTGCACTATTGTTTCTCAATGTGGACAATTATATTATTAAGAAAAGGGGATATAATCCGACAGAATACTTATGAATGTGTTGTATTATTTCAAACTCTATTTGAAATGACTGCTGTTTCAAATAATATAACGCATTCATAAATATTCTGCGGGATTATTTACCTATTTCTTAATAACAAAAATACGTATAACAATTATGTTTCAAAATTCTCAGGAGCCTCGAGATCTGCTTCAAAGCAGATATTTTGTATTAGTTGCAAGCAGGAGCATACCTAACGAGATTTTGAATCACCCCCTTTCTCCCAGACCCTAAAGGAAAGGGTCCCCCAAAAGATTTTTGTATAGTAGTTCACCAACTGCATTTCAATAAACATTATACACTAACTCTTCTCCCTAATGTTGGATGTAGTCCCTCAAGGAACCAAGCTCCATAAGTCCCCAAATCCCCAGCTATGCCCCCGGTGGCAAGTTAACATTACAAAAAAATTGAATCTCATGAACAGCAGGATGAGAACAGTGCACCCCCAGCTGAATTTAGGGTTTGGTTCAAAATTCCCAGGTTACCAAATAAAACAGGCTCATGAAGAAGGCTGGTGGTTGAAACAATGCGTATATAACAACCAATATAAGGACAACAGTTTGAATAAATCATTGTATAATAAGTAAAATTTTAAAGACATAAAATAGTTGTCTACTAGGATTTCTTTTTTTTTGTGAGGTGAGTCATAAGTTTATTAGAATAAATATTCTCATTTTAGCTTGTTACTTGCAGAAACACCTGACTTCCAACAAATCTATATCCAAAGTATTTATATAGTATACCCTTAAAGAAATGATGAGTAGAATCAAACCTCCTAATGAGGGTAAAAGTTCGTTGTTGCCTTAATACCAAACCAATTTATTTATTCTTCTTTGTATAAGATATACTTACTTCATCAAGTCCAAGTAATTGAAAGGTATGGATTTTAAATTTTATATCGATAAGACTTCATTTCAGATAATAATGAATGTTACTCCAATAGGAAACTGTCAACCAATTGGTTAGGTTTGTATTGTGTGACAGGTGGCTCTCAATGGAACCCACAGATGTACCTATGATGATGCACACCAAGTTCCAGTCATCTTTGATGGTTCTGGGGGTAGTGAGCAGCTAAGGCTATGTCATGCTACCCAACCTCTTCCCACAGGCTGCTAGGCTTGATGCCACCAGTAGGATATGGCGGTCAAGCCTTAGATTGAAAGGTGAGCCTAGAGAATGCATATGTTCTAACAGGACTTTGTTCCCTCCTACATGGCCCATATATCCAAGGAGGAGTGAATGGTCAAGAATTTTCACAATTATCTGACACTTAACATGTGGCCTTCTAGCCCTCCAGATATGAATCCCCAAGACTACTACATCTGAGGCATCATCAAAAGCGATACCAATAAAAGGCCCCACAATATCGAAGACTCATTAAAGACTGCCATCATGGACGTTATAGCCATCATGAATGAGAACTGTCACCTAATCACTTTCAAGACCACATCAAGGCTTTTCTCGAGACTGAGAGCAATTTCATTGAATAACCTGTTTCTTTATATCTTGTTGAATATATGTACTAATTTTTATGAAAATATATTGATTTTTTCGATTGAATATCTTTGTTTTTCTTTATATCATCATTTGTTCTCAATTACCTTGCATGCCTTGTAAATGTCTAATTTTTGAAAGGTTTGAAAGTTGTCAAATTTAGAGTTCTTCAATTCAGGGTCAAACAGCTTTTAGGTTTTTGCACATTCACTTTAACAAGCTGATTTATCAGATACAAAACCCTAATTTAAACCAAAGTTTGAAATCAAATCGAAGATCCGCAAATTAATTGCAACAGATACAAAACTTTTTGAACTATGGAAGATGTCGGACCACAGACTGACGAATTAGAGAAGTATAACCTGTACTTACTTTATGAAGTTCAGGAGAATAAAATATCAATGTTCACCTTGAAAATCTTTCAAGCAGACTACTTTCTGTTTCCAAGCCTAGTAATGCTGCCAATTGAGCTAAATCTTATTTTGAAACATGCAGATGTCTGTGACTCCCTTTAATACAAATATGATTGGCACCATTCCAACTTCTCTCATAACACCCAAGGATGATTGCTGAACAAATACTGAGAACCACTCAAACCAAACCTCAAGAGCAAATATGTATCTAGGGCTTGAAATAAGTCAGATATTGAAGACATCTGTCCGAATTTGACTTATGTCCAATTTAGCTAATTGCCAAAATAATTAGAAACTGTCAACCAAAACTGTAAACATAAGATTCAACAATTTTTAAGTCAGTCTGGCTGGCTGGCTAGCTATGCATGTATGTATCAAGCATACAGGTGGCACCAATGGAAGTAAAAGGCTAAAAACTGAAACATTAACGTATTATGCCTTCAAAAATCGTTTTTTTTTAAATATTCCCTTTAAAACTAGTCAGTCAGGGGAGGGGATTGATTCACAATGAATGTCTGTGCTAATTTGAACCCTTAGTTTGCATCTGGCAGTATTCATGCTTTTTTTTTTTTTGAAAATTCAGTATTTTCTTCAGTGAATACTGCCCAACAAAAGGCTAGAGGAGTAATTTATCCATCAATCACCCTTTTTTTCAATGTTGTAATAATCACTAACAAATTCTAAATTTTCAAAAAACAAATGTAAACACTGCCAGACACAAACTGAGGGACCAACTAAAAGGCATCAAACTAAAAGCCAATTAGGTGGGATTTTTGAAAAACGAAAAAAATTGTTTTTTCCTTCACATAATAAGGAGCATATGCTCAAATTTTCAGTCCTCAAGCTCCATTCATATAGTCTGTATGTAATTCTTTCATGTGCACATTGCATGGTTCTCAATTTACGGATCTGTCTCTTGGTCAGGTTCCATATGAAGGCCATCACATAACAAGGTGTAGATCCAGTACATGTCAAAGTGCTGAAACATATATACAATCACAGCCGCTCCTTTATCAAGCTACATAAAGACGCGGACTCCTTTCAGCTCCAGGAAGGAGTAAGACAAGGTGATACCAGCTCACCCAAACTCTTCACAGCCTGCCTCAAGATGATCTTCAGAAGACTAAACTTGGAGTGCACAGGAATCAGAATAGACGGTGAGTATCTGAACAACCTCAGATTTGCAGACGACATTGCCCCTTTTGCAGAGAACCTACACAACCTCTAAATAATGATAGATGACCTAAATGAAGAGAGCAAGAAAGTTGGCCTACACATGAACTTCAGCAAGACAAAGATCATGTGCAACAACCATATTGAAAATAAAAACACTAAGATCAAAATTGAGGCCACAGAACCAGAGAAAGTAGATCACTACATCTACCTAGGACATCCTCCCTATAGTCACTTATGGAGCTGAAATATGGAATCTAGAAATATTTAGTATCTAAATAAAATAGTAATACCAAATGTTGATCATACGCACTGACAACCTTTTCTCAAAATTTTGTAAGTAATCTCAGAATTGCAGATTAAAAAAGTGAAAAACCTGACTAAAAAGACTACAGAGTATCATAATGGAGAGACATTACTGGAGAGGAAAACTCAAGCCAACAGCCCACAAAATTTGAATATATATTGAATTCTGAATTCAATCATTTCTATCTGTAATATTCTGTCTATAGTTTGTTATTAAGAGGAGATAGGAGTCAATATTGACTCATATATACTCTCCCTGATAAAGTAAAGACCAAAGTACACATGGACTATCATTTTAATACATTTTTAGAAACTGTCAACTAATATTGTCAACAGAAGTTTCTTCACTTTTTGAGTGATTCTGGCTAGCTATTTATATGGTGTGCATAATGGCTGCACAAATAGAGCTAGAGGGCTGAAAATTTGAACATTCACTCTTGATTATGTCTATTTTGGTTTTTGAAATCCCCCCCCCCATTAGTTTTTAATTGTGAACACCACCCCACAAAAGGCGAGTGGAGTAATTTATTCATTGATCATCCATTTTTCAAATGTTTTAATTGATCATCCCAACACAGTATGCAGCCAAAAGACGTTGATCACATGACAGTTTCTATTGAGTGACTAATCACACCTGTATTTTTATGTTACATTATAATCCTCTGTAATCTAAGAAGTATAAACTTGAGCAAAATGATCTAAGCTGTAGACATAGCTTGGTATCTTAATATGTTATTAGGGTGATTAGTATAAAATTACTTTCATGTATTAATAGCTTTAGTATAGAGAAGATGTTTAATATTTGCCCAGTCATCAGGTGACTATATTGAGGATACCCAGGAGGAGGCTGGTGTTGACTTGTTAGATGAGTTTTATGATCTCTGAACCAAGGTTGTGTGAACTAAGTGCAGATCTAAATACATATCAGATGCTTCAGATTATGATGAAAACTACTGGGTAAACGTATACTCCTCAAAGTGTGATCAGATGAGAAATGGTTAATGTTTAAAAGAGTGAGGGCAAATTTTATAGAACATGTTTCACTAATTGACTGTACATTAAATGTCTATAACTTCAAGAAGAGTCATTACCATTCAAATATTTCTTTTGACAATTCAATCACTTCTCCCCAGAACATTACGTTAATACCAAAGATAGGAAGAAGAGAATAGATTGTCAAATGTTTCCCGTGCATTAGCTTTATTGGAGCAAGTTGAGTTTGATGAAGATCATGAATAGCAACTGAGAGAAATGCAGATACAGGTAGACCACCTATACTCAAACAGATGTTACAACACTACTTTTTAGACTTTTCAAAATTACTAAAAGGTACTTGAGAGTTCCAGAACACAAGACTAGTTTATTTAGAGACCACTGTTGTTGCTCTCAATTTAAATGTCAGTCATGGTGTCTAGTGCTGATTGCAATTAATTGGAGGTTCGAAGGATAGGACTGCAATATTTCTGGGCATAAACAGTGAGACATGAGTGGAACTGATTGATCAAAGAGCATTTAAGGTTTTATATCAGTTAATTTCACAAGCTACTGACAGTGAGCTCAAGTATTGCTGAGCACTCTAGAAATATGGTGTGGTGTCGAAGTTAGTTTAACTCAACGAATATCAATTGATTGAATCCTTACTAGAGAAGTAAAAATCATTTATAAAGCATTTCTAAAGCAACATTATTTACAATGCTCCTATTTACCCACACCCTACAAGAAGATAATGTGACACAAAGTAGGTTTAATGTGGGAAACCTTGCACATGAACACGTAAGCCAGGAGCTCCCTAAAAAAATTCACATTAGTCCTCACAACTATTGTTATAAGGACATAAGAGCTCTCAACTTGATCACAAGGTGGACCCCGAGGTGAACCCTAATCTCTCTGGTTCAGAGCAATGCCAAGGACATTGCATCAGCATCTGTCTGATCAGAAATGATCTTCCAAAATGTTTGATCAGTAATTATTTGCAGTGCTTTTCTAGAGTAAAATCATGACCAAAATCAATAAGCCTGTATCAGCCCCCCTCTCTCTCTCTCTCTCTCTCTCTCTCTCTCTCTCTCTCTCTCTCTCTCTCTGTTATATTTGCTCTGTTTCTAGATCTCTGAAAATCTGTTTTCTTCTTGATTTCTTAGCATTTCTATTTTGAAATCATTAACAATTCATTTGCATCATACAAATGATAGTCTTATTTTATAAGTAATTCTTGCAGTAATTCCAGACCACAGACAATCGCTTTTTTCCTTATCTTCAATGCACAACAGAGGATGAATGCAGGAATTTCTGAGAATCAATCTAGTAAAAAATTGCAAAATGTTGATTATTATCAAAAAATGTTCTCCGCTATTGCAAGAAATATTAAGATTGCAGAGGAAGACTGAAGTGAAGTAGAGGCGTGGTAATGTAACAGTAAAGTCAGTCGGCACTGATGAGGAAAGTTAAAATGCTGCAAACATATACACAGTTCAAATGCCATTGGTTTAAAAATATAACCATTATTACTAAGGGGTAAATGTTGGTGGGGTGGCAAGTTCATATTGCCACTCAGGTTTCCAGGCAAAATCTTTAAAATTCTGAAATTATTTACAAATTATTTTCTTCATATTTTATTTCAAAAGTTTTAGGGTTGGGCTCTCCTCTTTTGCCATAAGCCTGTATAAGTGTAGAGCATTGGATGTTTTGAGGTATTTGTTTGATAAATCCTACCAGTAATATTACAGGCTACATAAACAGCTAGTTATTAATGCGATGTCATTATTATTATTCTCTGTGCAATGAAAACCTGTGGCACATAGCAATTCAAGCTCTATGTTTTTACAGGTGTTTCTAGGCAAACAGCCAAAAAACAAAGCATTTTATAGCGAGACATACTGACAGGATTTGCACCGATCTAAATGTTGTCGGGTTTCAATGTGCAAAAGTAAGAAAAAAAAACGTATGGATAAACAATTTTGCTCAAACAAAATATTTTTACAGAATACAAGACACAAACTTAGTTTGTTTAATAATATCTAAAAATGAGAGCATAGAAAAAAATGAAGGGTGTAGTATTTTATAGTAATTTTATGGTTTGGGTGTTCTCAAAGATAGAAAACATCCGAAAAATAATATCATACCATCTTAAATCATTTCATATTCTATCTAGCTATATCTTGTTGAATACTGCGTTTCATTAATTATATATAGATATAGATGTAGATATAATGAAGTAAGGATTTGTAACATTAGATTCAACAGGACTGAAACATAAACATGTTTGTGTAGTGGATCCCTACTTCTTTACATTTCAAGCTTTTATCTAAATCAACTTAATGTTTAATGTTTATAGTATCGAGCAATTGGATATTGTATTATATTATATCATATTTTAGCTGAAGCATAGAACCTAACCAAGAAACAGACCTGCAAACAGAGAAGTACGCAACGTGCACATGAGAGAATCATGCTCAACCTTACATGGAGAGATCACAAAACAGTACAGTATATAAGGAAGAAAACAAGTGTCCGTGACATCATAGAGACCTTTAAAAAACTCAAATGGCAATGGGCAGACCATGTTTCAAGAATGAAAGATAACCGATGGACATGTCTCACAACATGGATCCCCAGAGATCACATAAGAAACCGAGGCCAACAAAACACAAGATGGAGGGATGAACTGGAGAGATTCAGGAAATACTGGCCCCGCAACGCCCATGATAAAGAATTGTGGTGAATCCTGGGGAAGGTCTATGTCCAACGACGGACATTTAAAGACTAATGATGATGATGATGATGATGATGATATCATATTATATCATATTCCTGATTTGTATTGTATATATATATAGATATATATATATATATATATATATATATATATATATATATATATATATATATATATATATATATATATACACACACACATGTATATATAGTCTGTGAGGCTTTACATTTGGGATGTAATAGAATTTTTCATAATCATTTTGATGTCATTTCAGTCAATTATTTCCAAATGTCATGTTAATGCAATTGACATGAGATTTCCAAAGGGTTTTATGTTTTACATAGAATTTGATATCAAATTACTATGTGTGAATTTTTTTTGTAGGATCATCAGTTGTTCACCATGTGAATGTTTCGGATATTTAAAAAACAAAACAGTTAATTTAACATAATATATATACTAAAACACACACACAAAGGTATATACGTATGTCCATAGATAGATAAAAATGAATAAAAATGAATTAAAAAGTCTGATCTGTTTTTTTCTCCGTGGATACAGTTCAACCCTGAATAAGGGAGCGTTACACACACATATATATATATATATATATATATATATATATATATATGTAGATAGATAGATAGATAGATAGATAGATAAATATACACATATATCAAGAGTCCCAGGAGGAAGATGGACAATGGGGTAATGGTTACAAGCACAGAAAGCAGATTGATCAACTGAGTTTGAATATCTGTTTTATGTTCACTTTACACTGGTGACGCAATATTTTGCCAAAAAGAAAAAACTGTACATAATTAGTGAATATAACAGTTACACAGTACAGAAGCCAATGATATTTCGCCACTGACTCACAGGAGAGTGTCAGTTCACATGTGCATAGTAAGGCCCCCTCTGATTGGTTGCTAAGTTACATGAGGGCTGTGTGACAGGTTCCTGAGATATTCAAACTGGCTGGATACTTTTCAGACCAACCTAGTATATATCAAGGGGAATATGAAACCAAATACTGAACTAAAGGAAACACAACATCCAAACATAACAGTTATTTAGCAAAGTTGATACTAATATAGGTCTGGTCAGTCACGTACCCAACATATTTTGGCATGTTGGAGATGGGGGTCCAATTAAAAAATTGGAAACAGGAATGATCAATGAATGTTACTTCTCTTGTCTTTAGTTGTGCAGTGATCACTAAAAACGTCTGAATTTTTTTTTTAAATACAAGCATGAATACTGCTGGACAGAAAAACTGAGGGATAGATTTAGCATAAACTTGCATTGAAAATTGAACTTCCCTTTGAAATTTTCAATAAAAAAACAAAAACAGTTTTTTCTTGACATAAAGTGGAAATGTTTGAATTTTCAGCCCTCTAGCTCTATCAGTGAGGCCTGTACGTGTGATATAAACATACAGAGCCATGTAGCCATCTAGAACAACTTAAAAACTGAATAAAATGGACATTTTCACTTCAAGTTATGAACATAGAAACATAGGAACAAGCAGAAAAGACATCCATAGCCTCAAGTGGAAGGGTTTTTTGTGTGACTGATGGAAATTCCCATCAGCTGAGTCATAAAAGTGCAACGAAAGTCATATATAGGTAATGGGTTAAAGGTCATTTCCAGGAATATGTGTAAAGGGAATGAGCTAAAAATCTTGGAAAATTGAAAGCCATACATGGATAACTACTTTGTCATTTATACTAATCTCAATATCCCATTCATAACTTTCGGCAACCAGAAAGAAATTACAAAGCCATCACTTTTGATCAATTTTTTTCTTGTTCCACTGTCAATACACAAAGAAATCATAGATTAATTTTTCAGTAGGTCAGCTTTCTCTATGATTGGTATTGTGTTCATTGTCTTCCAACAAGTCATTTAAAAGCCATTTCCAGAATGATATGTAAGCAATTTTAGAGCAATATCTGCAGCCTCCATATAAACTAGTCTAGTGTTTATGAGCAAGGTCTTGTAATTTTGTCTTCATTAAACCTTTCAAGATTAATTCATTAAGGTGCTTGATGTCTGAATTAAAATGTCCCTTTAGACTTCTACCATCAATTACAGAAATCTTAGTGGTGCTGGTACCTGTATTCAATTTTACTTTTTCCCAGGATTCATAGAAACCTTGGAATATATGTGTCCCAGAAGTCTCAAAAGGATTCAAAAAGGTGCAAGACCATCAATTACAGAAATCTTACAGGTGTTTGTACTTGTATTCAATTTTAGCCCTACAGGAAGATTTTCCTTGGCCTATTTGAGAAACATCTGATGCAAATAGTATGATTAGTTCCTAAAAGGACTGGCTCCAAGACTCATTGGGAAAATGCCCATAGACTCTTCATTTCACAGACAGGTTCCCAGGGAAATGTTTTATTTAAGAATCAACTTGAAAGTAAACAAGCTATTTCTCATAAGTTTCTTTTGGCTCAGTCTCAAGAATTTGAATCAGATAAATACGAAGAATCACGTTAAAGTGACTTGTATAATAATATCCAGCTTTAGCAGATAATAGTTCTTCAATTCTTTCATATACTCATGTAATCTTTCTCACTTGAAAAGTTGTCAACATCGGTTCCTTCAGTTTTTTAAGTTGATCTGGCTCATTGGCTGGCTGTGTTTGTATGTATGCATCATGCATATAGGCTACACTAATGGAGCTAGATGGTTGAAAATTTTGACATTCACTCTTTGTTAAAGCCAGAAATTTTTTTTTTATTCCAAATTTACTCCTTGAATAGGTTTTTAGTGGATGTTCAATTTCAACTGTCAACAGTTGGTCCGGCTGACTGGCTATGTCGCAAAATTTCCCCCAAAATAGGTTTCTAATTGAAGATTTAATTTGCGATGTAAGTTTATGCTGAATTGATCATTTAGTTTGTGTCTAACAGAATTCACATTCGTATTTAGAAAATTCAGACTCTTTCGATGATCCCTGTCAAAAAGCAAGAGAAGTAACTTATTAATTGATCCTTCCCTCAAATTTCCATTGATCACCACCAATGTGCTGCCAAAAGACGTTGATCACAAAGCTGTTTCTATTGAGTGACAATCCAGACCTGTTAGAAACCATAAACCAAACCTGTCTGTTTCTTTAGTTTTTCAAGTCCTTCCCATTATTTTTACCAAATGCTAATGATGACCATAACTACTTTAACATGTTTGCTGCCACAGACAAGTCAACTCATCTTTACAAGTTGTCAGTCCTGTGCCATGGACAAGATGATCTGTTTCACCCTAGTATGTTATTCTATCGCAAGATGGCAGCCTCTTCTTGAGCAAACAAAGGAAATTTGCCAATTTACTTGGGTGATATAACAACAACTGAATGTTTGCACATCTTTTTGGTCATGCACAGATTACTCTAGCGTATAAATAGGTCATTTAACCTGTTCACTGACACTGACAGTAGCATTTCTAGAGTGGTTGGCAAAGATCAAGCACACTCTTAGTGGCATGAGAGATAACCATGTTAAACATTGTACAAACAACTGCTCCAGGCATAATTATATATAAATTGAAAACAAATTTTGTTAACATTTGAATGCTTTGAGAGTTCTTTGGAGGTAAATATAGTAGTTGATACAATGAATTACAAATCAATGTTTGTTGTTATGAAGATGTTTTCAAATTTTGGAATCCCAACCTGTGTCTATTTTTTTGTTTCATTGATATTCTTTTTTGCTTTAATATCTGTCTTACTAGTATTGGAGACATGTGAACTATTCCAGGTATCTGTTCTATTGTATCGCATACATCTTCATTCAAAATAGTGCTCAATACGATCAGGAGAGCAGTAATAACATGAGTAAAGATTTTTTTGATAGTTCATTACAGATTGTACATTCCATTTCACCTAAAAAAGATTTCCAAATCTGTTTTCAAGCAAAATCTGTACAATCTGTAATAAATCATTGAAAAAATCTTCATTCATTTTATATATATATATATATATATATATATATATATATATATATATATATATATCAGAATTGTACTAGATTTTTTAGATTTTTTCATATTTTGTGAAGGCACTTTTTTTATTTCATATCTTATTTTTATTGTGCTTCTCTATCATTCAATGTATTTTTCTATTAACCATTCTTTTAGATTTCAAATTTAACGAGAACACTAAAAAGAAATCTTGCATAATAAAATCAGATGTGTTCTTTTTTTCAACAAATTATGTATCAAGAGAAAATGACATCAAAGACATAAGCATGTCTGTTCAGCTCTTCATACAAACAGATAATACTACACACATACACCAATTGCATTTAGAGGTTCACTTTTTGATAACACATAAAACCCCCTTTTTTTTCGCCAAATTGGCTCAAAAGCCAAACATAATTGTTATTATACTGTTCTACATTGGCCAAACATGGAAATAAATGCAAAAAATTCAGGGAAATGGGTTTTGTCTTAATATTGCCTACTGAATTAAAAGAGGTGGGTCTTATATGCCATCAAATACAATCCATCCAGTTCCATGCAAAGCTGGTCATAGGCCAAGACCAGATGGGAAATTTAGGCCCTATTTCAAACTGCTCATCAAGTATTTTAGTAATTAATGCTTAATATATGATTTATATAAGAGTATGTACATATATATATATAAATATATATATATAAATATATATATATATATATATATATATATATATATATATATATATACATATATATATATATATATATATATGTATATATTGTACATGATGTACTTACAAATAACAGAAGAGAGTAAAAGATCTAGAATGATTTATGAAAAAAAGGCAATGCCAGGCAATTACATTCAAAATGTATTTAAGACAAAAGAGTAGAGTTCTGTAATTAGAAACAGTAAATACAATGAGTATATTCATGTTTATCCTGTAGTTGGAAATCATCTGCATTAATCTTTAATCAATCTTCCATAAAATAGTCTATTTTGAGCTAAAGCTTCCCCTTGACTCTCTTTGAAATATCAATATTTTTTACCGAAGGGTCTCTCTTTGACTTTAGCAGGAGAAGTAAGCTCCCTCAAAACTAATCCACTGCTAGTCTAGACATGGATGTTGGCTGATAATTTTCCAAAGGGGCATAAAAGAATATACTCGGAATATACCTAAGTGGCAACCCTGTTACCAATGAATAATAATAGAGTCTTTTTATTAAGGGAATATTAAGTTATGCTTACATAAAATAATTGTATAGCACCATTATTCTTTACAGTCTATATAAAGTTCCAACTTTCAAATGCCCTTGCCCTCGGTGAGATGGCCTGATCCAGGGGGGAAACAAATTTCCTGTCTTCATTCTCCCTTCCACTGCAGACATCAAAAGGCCTAACCTGGGTATATCATTCAATTCTCTGTAAAAGAGACCAGATCTTCTTCATATTTTATTTGCTACTTGCTTTATCCTCATCACATGAATTCTAAAACTCTCTGGCCACCAACAAACAGATATACAGTTGTAGTATACATCATCCACACATCCTGCCAACCAACTACTTTACTCTCTTTCATTTTTGGAGAGCAACATCTCTAATTGCTCTATATCAAATGTCCTGCCTCTTCTGCCTTCAAGTCGTGCTGCATCTCGGGATTCTTTTCGTGTAAACTCTCACTTTGCTCTATCAGCAAATCCACACATGTCTAAGATAATAGCTTATTTAATAAGTGAAGACATTTACCATAGAAGCTTACAAGTGGACTATTTCATGTGATTTTTTTTCCCTTACTTTTACTTATCTGTTTCTTACATATAGAATTTGAATTACAAACTATTAAAAATAAAATGAACACAAATGTAAGATTTTCAGGCATTGTCAAATATCCACACATGTAGTAATTAGCAATGTGCATTCGTCATGTCACAGTGATGTAACTTAAGAGGAATGGAATTTTATGTTACATCAAACTTGATAAGCTGTATTTTTACTTAATTTTACCTCTAGATAAGTTTGAAAAGAAAATGCTACTCAGCAGAATGCTTTTGATATTTTATATGTACAATGCAATTGCAAAATTACTTAATTATTGCCATTAGTTTTTCCACATCAAGAGTTGACCAGTTTGTGGTAATTTTAAATACGTTTTTCCCAATTTTCTATTTATAAGATATTCCATAATAACTTTTTAAAACTTCAGAACTTGAAATGAAAAGAAATTATATTGCAACATTTTCTAAAAAATATGAATAAAAAATGATTTTTTACATTATAGCACAGGTAGACTGAAACATCATTTCATTCTTGACTGTGTAAAAGACAGGACAGCAATAATAATAAAGTTTCAGCTTGGTTCCAATGAAACAAGTTCAAAAAATATATTCTTCATTTATTTGCAATGAAAAGCAAGTCAAAATTTAGATGAAGGTAAAAAATAGCCATGAAAATTAACGATAAAATCAGAAAATATCTATGACATTTCACAACATTTTTTCAGCATCTTTTTTAAGGAATGGATGTAATCAGTAAAAAGTGCTACAACATACTGAGGTCTCAAAGAGCAAATTTTCTAAACAAATTATGATGAAGGTAAAAAGTAGCCATAAAATTAAATGATAAGATTTTTTAAATATCTGATAACTTTTGCAGCAATCTTTTAACATCACACACCTTCACACTTGAAGAATGGATGTATTTTGAAGAAAGAGCTATAGCATATTGAAAAACTATCTTTTTTTAACCTTTGTTAGTTCAAGAAATAAAGCGAAACCACAGAACTTCACAACAGAAAGTTGATGGAGGTAGGTCAATGCCACTCTAACTAAGTGAGTGAGTCTAGCATTGGGAACATTGCCCAGGAATTTCTTTTATTTTTTTATGCTACTATTGTCATAAGAATAGATAGTGCAAGCAGCCAGTTGCACAAACATACAAACGCACACACACAGATCAGCTGTACCCAGCAAGGTTCCCCACCCAATCCTGTTTATGCTGGTAGTGAAGTCTAACCCACCTGCCTAGTGAGGGAGAATATACAAGTAACATGAAACGTCATTCACCAAATGACTATGAAGCAAGCAAAACAGAAAACCATCTTTGTATTGCTTTGCACCATCCCTGGGCCAATTTGTATCTCAAAGAGGCCAGCCTGTCTACACTCCTCCTACATAAAAAAAACCCTTCCAAGAAAACTGAAGATACTCTGACACAATTCTTCCAAAATTATATATATATATATATATACACACACATAAACAAACAAACACACACACACATATATATATAGTCTAGAAAGCTTTACAACTTTAAGCACGAAGCACATTGAGAAACTTTTATGATTTTCTTGTCACTTCAGTCACTTATTTCCAAAAATCTCATAATGTAATTTATCTAATTTTCTTCAGTAGGTTTTTTTCTGTTTTGTATATACTTTGTTGATATGGTATTATGTGTAAATTTTCTCTTGTTGGGATCATCAGTTGTTTACCATGTAATCGTTTCAGGGATTTTGAAAAACAAAACAGTTATATTAACATAGCACCCCAACAGTGTTAATCGAAAACCACCTCTCTTTCATCTATGATTTAAATATATAGCTTATGACGTACACGTAGTTTGTCATTTCATATAGGGTATTATCATGTA
>OY735240.1:24337827-24377827 GCA_963457665.1 Thysanoteuthis rhombus | reverse complement strand
TTTTTTTAGTTTGTGTGTGCATGAGACTGTGTGTTTGTGTGTATGTATGTATGCTTGTATGTATGTATGTATGTATGTATATATGTATGCATGTACATATGTATGAAAACACATATTTTTTTATCTATGTATTTATCTATCTACATTAGGTTCACATCCATTTGAGTTGCTACTGTGCTAGGAGCAATCTTGACTTGCTACACCAGAAACCACTTCACAGTGCAAAAGTCACAGTTTGATGTGCTGTGACCTCCATTAGAGTTATTAGGCCATTCTTTTTCAAGGATAAGGATAGTATAAATGTGACTGTCAAATAGTTAGCAATACAGTGTACTGCTGAATGATTATTGGAGGAATTTCTCCGCTGTGAACAGATGTACCCCTATGCCAAATTTCAGCTTCTTAGGTGCAAATTTGTAGACTACAACTTGGAATGTTTAGACATACATACATTCACTTTTACAAAGATAAATACTAGAGTTGCCAGTATATAAGTCACACATTTGAAATCTGAAAAATATGGAATTATCACAGTGGATCCAAAGTAAAGGTATTAGGACTATGGGATCATCTACTGGAGCTCAAAATAGACAACTTCGGTACTGAAGTGAGCAGTTATACCTTTGTAAACAGTGCCTTGAAGGCTAGCAAATACACTATATGAAAACATCGAGATATACATTTACATACAAACACATACATACAATATATATATATATATATATATATATATATATATATATATATATATATATATATATATATATATATATATGATTTATATATATATATATATATATATAAATCATACAAAAACATACACACAGAAACATGTATATGAGTGAATACCAAATCATGATTATATCTTTACTGAATTAAATACAGTTATACCCACTGATTCTACTTAGTACTCCTTAGACAGAACTTTAATTACTAGTTTGTCAAATATACAACCACACATAATTTCCTGCCAGATTTTTTTTTCATTTTGATCAAATCTGATCTTGCATTAGTGACATGTGTGTATATGCCTAAACAGATGGCAGTTTTGCGGGACATACCTTTTCTTAGATATTGTGACTGAAGTAAATCTATTGTTCAAATACAGAAGCATTTATTTATGCTGCTCTTTTAAGGCTATCTGTACATCTCACAAAAATATGAATGAATTAATACAAGGAATACAAACACACTGATAAAAAGCATATATGTGTAACCATATTGTTGTGTAATGGTTAACAAGCAATACTTCTATAAAGAGTTCAATTCTCACTGAGTGCAACAATGGATAAATATATATATATATATATATATATATATATATATATATATATATATATATGAAATATCAGAAGATACGTGACAGGTGATAACTACAATGACTTTTATGAAGGACGTATATTTTGCTTAGCACTAAAGTTACCCAGTAGTAAAATCCACCAGACTCAGATCATGAAAATATATAAATAAATGAGCGTTGTGTAGGGCTTAAATCCATGTCCACTAGGATGCTAGATTTTGCTACTGCATAACTTTGGCGCCAAGCAAAATATAGTTCCTACCTAAATGTCTTTATAATTATCACATATATGTATATATATGCAAACAAGTAATGAGATTGAAATTGACACACAAATATAGATACAAACCCTTGAACAGATATGTGCATATATGGTTGTGCAATGGTAAAATAGTAGTGTTTGATCACTGATTGCAAAATAAATACAGTTTGTATTGTATAAGTTTGTACATGCAGTTGAGTCGGCTTATAGGTCTGTAGTTGTTGAGGTCTTTTGGGTTTCCTTTTTTATACCAGCCCACCCAAATTCTTCATAGCTTACCTCGAGATAATATTCAGAAAACCTTCAAAAACAAGAAGATCCCATTAATCCTAAAAAGAAGGGTATACAAACGATGCATCTTCCCAATAGTCACTTATGGAGCTGAAACATGGAACCTAACCAAGAGACAGACCCACAAACTGAAGAAAGAATCATGCTCAACCTCACATGGAGAAACTACAAGAAAGCACAATACACCTGGGAGGAGATTGGAGTCAGAGACATCAAAGAATCCATTAAAAAACTCAAATGGCAATGGGGCAGCCATGTCATAAGAATGGCAGACAACCGATGGACATCACGACTCACAACGTGGATCCCCAGATATCACAAGTACAACCGAGGCCAGTAGAGTACTAGATGGAGAGACAAACTAGACAAATTCAGAAAGTACTGGCTCTAGGTCACTCATGACAGAGAAGTCTGGCAAATCCTAGGGAAGGTCTATGTCCAATGACAAACGTTAGGAGACTGATGATGGTGATGATGATGATTGTATAGGTAATCAAAACTCATGGCTATATTCATATAAACAGGGATATCTACACACACATATGAATAATCATATGAAGACAAGAAATGATCCAGCTTAACATATGTAGATATAAAATATATATCAATATGTCTATTCGTGTATTCTCTTCCACTAAAAAGTTACATTTTTCTCTTTATCATCAGAATACGACCATGTTTTTTATATGCGAATAGGATCCCGCAGTCTCAAGGATACTTCCCAATTTTGTCTGGCAAAATTTTGAGAAAAAAAGAATAAAAGGGCTAGTTTGTCACTTGATAGAAATCACTTTGTGACTAATATCTTCTGGCAATATGCTGTGTAAGGGTTGATCGATTGGAAATAGGAAAAAAAGTTTTCAATGAATAAGTTACAACTCTTGCCTTTTGTCTGGTAATAATGACTAAAAGCGTCAAATTTTTTGAAAATCAAGTGTGAATACTGCATAAATTTACATTGCAGTTTGACCGCCCCTAATGAAACCCTATAATGACGGCAATTTTGAAAAGATACAAAAAAATGTTTTTTCTTGATGTAAGAGTAAATGTTTAAATTTTCAACCCGATACATTGCCAGCCAGCCAGCCCGACCAACTTGAAAACTGAAGAAACCTTTGTTGATGGTTTTCAACAAAAATAGTATGGGTCTATAAAAAAAGTAATCTCCTACCCTCTAGATCACAGGATAAATTTCCATGATTTATGCCAAATTTTAAATGCAGAAGCATACACGTGTCACAAGTATTACTCAAGTAACAAAAGACTATCATATAACAAATCAACTATCCAGTGAACCACTTCTGGAATAAGCATAATGGATGAAATATCAACTTCCACTGAAATTATACACAGGAGGGGTTGCTGAAAAGTTCTCGGTCAAACCAAGAAGGGAATGACCTAGAAACAAACTCAAAAATAAGCACAAGGATCCTACAAATTGGCACTCTACAATATAAAAAAATATTCTTTCCAGCTACAGTGACAAAATAATTCTCAGTTTTGGGGGAGTGGGTGAGGCTGAGAACTGACACCATTTCTCAAGCTGGGAACTTTTCAGCACCCCCTCATGTATATGTATGTATGTATATATACGTATATAATATATCACTTAGGGGATACAGAAATAGATATAATGATATTTAAATGAAGGAAATCACCCTAATTTCAAGATATTACTTGGACAAAAGAATTAGCATACATAACTGTATGAGCACTTTTTCATTCCCTGAAGTGACAAACAAATTTTGATAATAAGCAAAAATGGGAGAGGAAAAAAAAGAATTAGTAGAGAAGTTGGGATGAAGATGGAATTTTTGAAGAATTAAATTAGTCAATACTAACAATGGGTACTAACAGATTTTGATGTTATCATATTTGAAAAAAATGAATGCAAATTAATACAATTGTCTTGGAAAACCTTTTTTCAGACAATCCAATCTGTTCTTCCCATTTTTGATTTTAACACAACATTTCAACTGACTTACTCTACAGTTTTCTTCAGGTATATCATGCAATATTCATAAGAAAAGAGAGTTTTTTGTATTAGTCTCTTTCTCCAGTAGTGCAAATATGTTGTCTTAACATCAAAGAAAGAAGACATTGGTTTGTTTGAAAAAAAGTTAGAATTTTAATGACTCTAACCAAAATTATACATAGAATATATTTACTGTTTGGGCTTTGTTATACTTAGTCCATATAACATTAGTTGGAAGGATTTCGTTTGATCTGCCATTCTAACATCAGTCAATTCTGGTTAGAACTCTTCCTATCTTTCATAGTTAGAAAACCTCAACCAAAACCATCCACATTTTTTTACATTTTAAGCTGGGCTGGCTGGCTGGCTGGCTGGCTGGCTGGCTGGCTATGTATGGGTTGAATATACAGATCGCACCAATGGAGCTAGAAGGCTAAAAATTCTAACATTTACTCCTTATTACACTACAAAAATGTTTTATCTTTTTTTTTTTAAATTGCCCTTAAAATTGTTTTTTAGGAACACTTTCAATTCACAATTTAATTTCATTTTGCATTAGTCCTTCAGTTTGTGCCCAGCAGCAGTCACACTTATTTCTTTTAATTGACCATTCCCAAAATGGTATGCTGTCAAAAGACATAAGCCATGTGATGGGTGATTGACTAACTAGACCTGTTTTAAAAATTCTCATTTACTTCTCAAAATCTTTGTTGACGCAGAATTTCAATATTCTATCACTTTTCTCCTTAGAATCAAAAGCAGTTGACAAACCAAGAGATACTGGTTAGACAAAGCCAACTTTGGCACAAGGCTGCATTTCTAGAGCCCACAATGAAAATCAATTTGTTTTTATTAGCATTTGACTCAAATACATTAATCAATGTGCATACTCTTTTAGACAAACTGCTCGAATCATGTCTAATAGTTTATGCACAGATAATACAGTTTGATCGTTCATTAGTTTAACCAAATCATTCTCAAATAAGCCCCCACCCCTTTGGGAGCCCTAGCACATTTGAATTTTTCTTATAAAAAACCTTCAACAAAAATTTTTAGCATAGATTTCTCAAGTTTTTAAGCTAGTCTGGGAGGTTGGTTATATATATATATATATATGTATATATATATATATATATATATATATATATATATATATATATATATATATACACATATATATATATGTATAATTATATGTATATGTATATATCAAGCATACATGCCATACCAATAGAGCTAGATGACTCAAAATTTCAACATTCACTCTTTATTATGCCAAGAATGAACAGTTTTTATTTTAAAATTACCCTCCTAAGTATGTTTTAGTGGGGGATTCAATTTGCAATGCGAGTTTATGTTAAATAGATTCCTTAGTTTGTATTCGGCACTGTTTGTGCTCATTTCTTTGAAAATTCAGACTTTTTTAGCGAGCTCCTTAAAAATGAAGAGGATTTTTTTCCTCTTCAAGATTCAAAAATGAAAGTAAAGCTTCTTTTCCCTCTAACCTTATTTTTACTCCATGAATATTTAACCTGGTGAAGACAGAAATAATGCTAGATGAACTGAACAAATAAAGTCAGTCTTCATATGAACTTCTGAAAACAAATGCCATGTACAACAAATTTATCAAGGACAAAGATACAACAATGAAAATCAAAAATGCAGAGCTGATGAAAGTAGACCACTTTATAAATCTAGGACAATGACTCCCATATGGAATCCTCAAAAGAAGAAATCAAGCAAAGAACCACTCTAGGTTGGCAAGATTTCAGTAGAGTAAGTTCAACCTTCAAAAACAAGAAAATCCTATTAATCCTAAAAAGTAGGGTATACAATATATCAATGCATTCACCCGATATAGTTACTTATGGAGCTGAAACATAAAACCTAACCAAAAGACTAACCCTTTAACTGAGAACCATACAATGTTCACAGAAAAGAATCATCCTCAATATGACATGGAAAGATCACAATGCAGCTCTGTATATGAGACAAAAAACAGGAGTCTGAAATACCATAAAATCCATAAGAAAACTCAAACGGCAGACAATCGCTGAACGATATGACTCACACTGTAGATCCCAAGAAATCATATAGGAAACTGTGGCCAGCAGAAAATAAGAAGGTGTGATGAACTTGACAAGTTCAGAGAGTACTGGATCTGCAACTCCCATGATAGAGAGGTCTCGCAAATGTTAGGGAAGGTTTATATCCAACAACAGATGCTAAAAGGCTGCTGCTCATAATGAGACAGGTACTTCTGCAAGTGTATATATATATATATATATGTTATAGTGTATATATATATATATATATATATATATATATATATAGTTATTCCACCAACATGTTTTGCTTTTTGGCTTTATGGAAGAGGCAATTTTTAAAGAAAAAATATTGAAATGTTTGTTTATCTCAAGTATTATGATATTGTGAGATATTATATCTCACAATATCATAACACATGCAAACGCAAAGTACTTTGAAATTGCAAAGAAACTGCAATTCTCAAATAAATCCATATATTTGAAAAATTAGGGGTAGGAACAAAGGGTTTTTTCTAGTAATACTAAGGAGTAAATGTAAAAAGTAAAAAGTTTTCAGCCCTCCAGCTCCATTGGTGTGGCCTGTATGCATGATACATACATAACTAATCAGCCAGATCCTCTTGACAACTGAAGAAACCAATGTTGACAGTTTTGACGAGAGTTTTGGCTGATGTCTTTAATATTGATCCAGAGTGCAACATTAATAAGATAGAGTAAAGCAAGTAATAAAATTATAGTAATAATAATGATGACTACCTCTAACCAGTCTAGTGTCATAAAGCAACATTAATAAGATGGATTAATAACAGTAATAAAATGATATTATTCCAGAAGAAAGTATTGAAGTCATAATAAAAAGCAACAATAATAAGACAGTGTAAAACTAGTAATGAAATAATAGTTAAAATGAAGAGTTTATCAAACCAAAGTGTTGTAATGAAAAGCAACAATAATATGATACTAATACTAGTAAATGTGTTTCAATGAGTGTAATCACCCACATGCACAGTACTTATGAATTTAGTACACATGCAAGTAGATTTAACAAATTTGATCCTAACAAGATGTTTCCCTATAGGACAATATCTTCAATATGATTATTAGGTTAAATTATTCCAGCAGCCACAGTGAGTACATCTTTATATTGAATCCCCTTTTTATTGCCCTTCATAAGCACTTTCTTGTCTTTTTTTCTCTGTTCATTATCCCAAGTGTAGACAGGTTCATAAGAGAACTAAATATAGCCATCCTAACAAACTGATGATTCACAAGGAGATTAATTTGCACAATTTCTCTTTTCTGGTTCCTTTCTTTTATGCTAGTTCACTCTTCATCCTTGTTTGTACCCACTCCTTTTCACTCTCTCTTCAACTTTGTTCTCACAACCCCTCCCTTTCTCTCTCTATCCTTACTCTTGCACTCTCTCTCTCTCTCTCTCTATCTATCTATCTATCTATCTATCTATCTCTCTCCATCCTTATTTTCACATACTCTTTCTCTTTCTATCTTCATCCTTGTTCTTGCTCTTTCTTACCTTCTCTCTTCATTCTTATTTCACACTCCGTCACTTTCTCTCTTAATTCCTATCTTTTCTCTTTTTTTACTTTCATTCTTACTCTCTCTCTCTACCTCTGCCATCTTTTTATGGTCTCTCTTTCTCTCTCTCTCTTACAATAATCTTCACTCATCAGGTATGATGACGCAAATGCTGCCAATGCTATTTCTAATATTCAGCCATCCTTTTGTTTCGAGTGGACAGTCAGTCCTATTCATCCCCCTGGGAACGGCAGGTTCTAATTTCTCCATCCAGACATATCTGTCAGGAGAAACTGTTTATGTTATATAAACTTACTGTTAGGGTCTCCGATAGGAATTCTTTGAGGCAGTACAAAGCTGTTTTCGCAACCCCCAACACAAACACACACTTCGCTAACACCCTCATCCTTTAAACATTTTGTTATTATCTGTTATAACCTTTTTAGCACACCATACTATATTCGCATGTAGGTAAACGTGGAAGTGTGATCTGTGAGGTCAATAACAGCATGGACAATATAATTGGCAATCCAAGTTCAAACTCTGGTCACTGCTGGCTATGTTCTCTTTGCATTAAGCCTTTGGGAGATGCATGAATCCATATAGCTAAATAGCAGGGCAGGTTGGGCTTTCTAGTTTTGGGAAGACAACCAGTCTAGGAGGAGGACAATTCTAATTTAAAACCAGGGAGGGTAGCCTCCTTAAGGCTGTTTAACACCCAATTCGATGTCCTTATGAGACCTCCTGCAGCCAAGTTAATGCCAGACATATCTCTTCTCTTTTTTTCCCTCTCTGGACTCCATCAGCAAGGCTGAGAGGGGGATTCTGACAATTGGGCATTCCAGGAACTCCATATGCTCCGCCTAGGCATGTGCCAGGTCCAGAGACATTCTATTGTCTGTAGAGACAGAACAGAGGCTATCCATGCCAGTAATTAAAAAAGTCAACCTATTCTATTAATGGATGTATATTGTATCAACTTCACAGCTCTCCATCCCCTTTCAACCTCTGGGTCCTGGTGCAATACACTTACTGCGTCCCACTCTCAGAGGCCCGGCTCACATTTCTGGCAAATCTTAATGTACAGAGATCAGTGCTATCATGCTTTCAAAAAAGATACATCTTTATATAATATACGAATTATTCAGTGAGGAAGTGTGTGTATGATAAAAGAGACTCGGAGAAAAAGATCCAATTTATGATAGTGAAAATACTTAGAAATAAATGGAAATGAAATGTATCACATGTAGAGGCCAAACAAATGGAGCTAAAAAAATTTAACATTTACTCATTATTATATCAACAAAAAACGTTTCTGTTTTGTTTTTGTTTTTTAAATCTCCCTTGCCCCTAATAGTTTCCAAGTGGGGGGGGATTCAATTCGCAATATAAGTTTATGCTAAATTGATCTCTTAGTTGTGTCCAGTAACATTCATGCTTGTTTTTTGGGAAATTTAGACTTTCTCACAGATCACAGCACAACAAAATGCAAGAGAAATTACTTATACAATGATCCCAATATTTTGATTAATCACTTCCAATATGACATCCTGTCAAAAGACTTTGGTCATGTGATAGTTACAAATGTTGCAGTAATAATTTTCAGTCAAAATGCAAATAAGAGAGGAGTTTGATCCAGCAATAGTGAGGCTTGTTTAATTCTTAAATGTTAAAATAAAGCAATTACAATATTTCTGAAACTAGCAGCAACAGCTGTTTACGTAACCTGTTACATACATATATATTGACACAGTAAATAATGAAATCACTTATAGAAGAGCATTGGAAATATTTTGACTATAGAAAAGCATTGGAAATGTTAAGACTATAGAAATGCATAGGAAATGATTTGACCACAGAAATTCATTGGAAATAATATCACCATAGAAATTTAAATAATAGTTGTTTAGGTGTCTAATAATATCATAGGTAGGATTTATTGAACAAATACATCAAAACATTTATCCCCTCTAATGATTATAAATATATTGACACTGCAAATACTGAAAGCCTACATGAAAACTTATTGGAGATTATTTTACTATAGATTTGCAGAACAAATTATACTAATAATAGCTGTAATATTATGGGTAGGGTTTCTAGATCATTTACATCAAATTTTTATTACTTCTATTTTTAAAGTATTTTCACTACCATAAGTGAACATACATCTCCAAAAAATATAAATAGAAAATAACTCAACAAGTCTAGTTAGTTATTCAATAGAAACCATCACATAGCTAATGTTGTTTGGCAACATGCCATGTTGGGGTTAGAGGTGATCAATCAAAAAATTGGAAAAAAGGATGATCAATTAATGAGCTACTTCTTTTTTGTTGGGTAGTGATCACTAAAAAAGTCTGAATTTCTCAAAAAGAAACATGAATGCTGGTATGCACAATCCAAGTGACCAATTTAGTATAAAATAGGCTGCAAATTTAACTCCTCACTTTAAAAAAATGGCAAATTTTCAATAAAGAAAAAATTGTTTTTTCCAGACACGATAAGGATACACTGCCAACCTGCCAGACCAACTTGAAGACTGAAGAAATCTATGCTCACAGTTTTAATTGACAGTTTTCTAATACCACAATAACCTGATGATAAAAGAAAGAACATGCAGAGAATCAAAGATTGGATGATAAAATGAGTGTGAATTTGTGCTCTACTAATTCATCAAAACAGTCATGGCCAAAGTGGTCCAAGGTGATGTCTATGACAGACAGACTCCAAAGGTGTGAAATGCAAATTCAAATCTTATCAGACGCCATTTCATTCCAGTTGTGCAAAATTTGCTTTAGGAGTTTAAGAGAACATTAATCCACTTTGTTACGATAGAAATGAACAAAAATAAGAAGTGGAGTAAAAATAGCAGTAAAATGATATCATTCTCAAAGAGTGTATTGAAGTTGTGATAAAAAGCAACAGTAAAAGATGGTATAAAACTAGTAATTTAGAATAAGAAAATCCCATTGGTCCTCAAAAAAAAAGGGTATACAACCAATGTATCTTCCTAATAGTCACCTATGGAGCTGGAAAATGGAACGATTGACCCACAAAGTGAGAACCATGCAATGTGTATATGAAAGAATCATGTTTAACATCACACAGAGAGATCAGAAGACAGCACAATATATTAGGGAAAAAATAGGAGTCCGAAACATCATCAAATACATTAAAAAACTCAAATGGCAATGGGCTAGTCATCTTGCAAAAACTACAGACAGCTGATGGGCATTATGATTCACAAAAGACTGTATGCGAAATTGATACTGGTAGAAGACAAGTTGGAGAGAAAAACTAGAGAAGTAGAGAAAGTACTGGCTCTGTAATGCTCATGATAGAGAAGTCTGGTGGCTCCTGGAGAGGGTCCATGTCCAACGATGGACATTAAGAGAAGAATGGTGATGATGATGATGGTGGTGATGATGATGATGATGGTGGTGATGATGATGATGATGGTGGTGATGATGATGATGATGATGGTGGTGGTGGTGGTGGTGGTGGTGGTGACGACAGTGATGATGATGATGATGATGATATTTCTCCTAGCCTTTTAAAACAATTTCCAGTTTCTTATTACGGATAACAAAAATATTTTGTCAAACTCCAGGCCATGTTAAAATTGACTTTGTTTTTCCCCATAACAAGAGCAAGAACAATTATCTCCAAATTCAGGGGAGTAAACTCTTCACTCTTCATCTATCAGGTCACATTAAACCAAACCTATATATATATCTGTACCTCGCATAAATGAATCGCTATAACCTACCTGTGTACCAAAATGATTATTTAAAAATTATCTAAAATTTTTGGAAAAAAAAGGTCCTTTATCTATAATCATTGAAACAATCAATACCAGCACAAGATCTGGGCATTGTGGCTCCCAAAATGACTCTAGAGATGCCAAAAAGCACTCTTTTGAAAGAAAAAAAATTTTCTAGATGTTGTCTAGTGATGCAAATTTCAAGACCCTGAAATGTGACCATGAGTACCCTGTAACACACAGACACGCACAAACACATAGGTAGATACAGACATTCAAAGAGAGAAGAATCTGTAGCCCACTTGGCTGGTTGATTTTGAGTGGAAGATGATTCTCTCACCAACTGTGCTAAACTGACAAGTCTCATATACCTAGGAATTTATTTATTCTGTATGTAATAAAAAAGTTCCAGTAATCATCTTCAGTCAGAATAGAAGTAGGATTGGTGTTTGACCCAGGTTTGTTTTTGCAGATGATAAGCTCTTATTGCTTCCTAAAACAGACAGTGTGCAGATAGGTAGTAATAGGTAGATATCCATAGACATCAAACTCACAAAGATAGAGAAATACTGGAATTGTGTCAAGAAATTATAAACACCTGTGGCACAGCTCACAACATTCAGTCAGTAGTTAAAAAGAAGTGAGAACAGGTCTGGTTAGTCATTCAACAGAAACCACCACATGACCAATGTCTTTTAGCAGCATACCATGTTGAAGGGGTGATCAATTAAAAAATAGGAAGAAGGGGAAATCAGTGAATAAGTTCCTTCTCTCGCCTTTTGTTGGGTAGTAGTCACTAAAGAAGTCTGAATTTTCAAAAAATAAGCATGAATGCTGTTGGATACAAACTAAGGGGCCAGTTTAACATTGATTTACAAACTAAAACCTCCACTAAAAACTTATTTTGGTTGATGGTTTCTAATTTGACAGTAAAGCACTGATGAGCCAAAACATTATGACCAGTAGCATTTAGTAAGAATGACAGCAACTCTCATAACAATGTCAGAGTCAGAGGTATATAAGCAGGTAAGCCGGCCTCAAGCACTTCATTTTGAGGTGTTTAATGCCCAAGAAAGATTTCAGTGACTTTGATAAAGGTCAAACTGTTATGGCTAAAAGACTAGGTCAGAGAATTTCCCAAATGGCAAGACTTGTTATTTGCTCACAATAGCAACTGCTGATAGGGCATTGGGCAGCCAAGACTATATATCTAAGTGCTCCTTAAAAGTCTAGGGAGCTTAAATAGACTGATCAATCTGTTCATCTACCAGTGTTTCTGTCTTCCAGGAGGTTTCATACATCTCTCAAAACCACTTCACTTGACAGATGAACATAGTGTTTCCCGAACGTTTTCAGGCTACTACCCTTTTTTAGCAAATATTTTCAAGTCAAGCATTTATAACCAAAACTATAATTGTAGAAAGTATCAAGTACTTCTAGATACTTTCTACAGTTATAGTTTTGGCTATCAATGCTTGAATTGAAAATATTTGCTAAAAAAGGGCGATAGCTTGAAAACGTTTGGGAAATATTGTGTTCATCTGTCAAGTGAAGAGATTAATGAATATAAAATTTATTAAAACCAGGTTTTTAGACACAGAACTTAGTGCATAGGAGGTATCAATTAGTATTCTTTGCCCCTTGCCCTCTCACCACCCTTAGTCTTCAATTGCCTCTTAACGCCCTGTTGCCTTCCAGCGCTCATATGAGTCACCCAGCACCCCCAAGGAGACAATAGCACTCACTTTGGGTATCACTGGAAGAACAGATCCATCAATCTGCTTGAATTTCCCAAACTTCTGGGAAGCATCTCGTGTATATAATAATGATACTTGGGAGCCAGATTCGGCTCTCAGCAACATTTTCCATGGCCCGCAACCAATCTAAACATTTATTTATCTTATATATTTTTTCTTAAAAAGTTTATTTCATAATTCACATTGTAAAATTACTATTGTTTTGGCTTCACAAATCAATAATATAATGATTGTAATTCATATGTTTGCTTAAAATAGAAATTAAGTATGCTTTCTGTAACATGATCAACATTTTTAAGTGAATGTAAGGCCTGAATAAAGGTGAGAAATGTCCCATGTGGCTTGCTAAATCAAAAAGATTGCCCATGCTTTCCCTAAAACAATAACAACCACAAAATTGGTTCAATTCTCATCATTTTTAATTTACAAAGACAAAAAGAGCCTCAAAGAGGAATTTTATCAGAGGTTATGGGGTTTCATCTGGGCTCTCTTTCTTACTCCATTAATCATCATGTTTTGGGCTCCTTCAGACCACTTTTGGACCCCTCCAGGCCTAGTTATGATGTACTGCAACCCACTCTCATAGGCCCTAATATACACAATATAAATTAGAGTGCATATTCTAAAATTTTCAAGACTACACTATTCAAGGTTTTATTATAATTCAATGTTTTTATTTTCATTGTATCTTGGATAATTTGTACAGCATTACTTTAATCATCAACAGCAGCAGTAGGCTTTTAGCGTCCATCGTTGGACATAAACTTTCCCCAGGATTCACCAGACCTCTCTATCATGGGCGTCACAGAGTCAATACTTTCTGAACTCGTCTATTTCTTCGCACCATCTCATATTTTGTCGGCCAGAGTTTTGCATATGATCTCTGAAGATCCACATCGAGAGTTGTGATATCTATCGGCTGTCTGCCATTTTTACAATATGACCAGCCCATTGCCATTTTTTATAACCTACACTATTCAAGGTATTCCCGTATTGTCAATAAATCTGAGAAGTCATTAACATTCCAAATTTTCATCTTTTATTTTGTTGACTACTTCTTATTTTTATCTTAATTTATCAGTTGCTTTCTGATGAGAGTAGAAAGAAGTCATGAGATTAAAAATTAAAATGAGTCATAATACTTCATCAAATAAAAATAAATTTAAAAATTGTAATCTAAATTTCGTTTAGACAACTGAATGTCTTCTTTACTTTTTTGATGCTGTCAACAAAACGTTTTGACCAATCAATTCTTCAGTTCTTGGAAGTACATAATCTAAGGAAAGAGGCAATATTTTGGGAGGATTATTTTCCTCTTTTCTTGTATTTTACACCTGACAAGGTCAGCAAAAATGTTGTCCTGACAAAGTCAAGGATGCAGAGAAGAGTTTCAATCATCTAATCAAACTTTAGAATTTAAAAAAATGTTCACTTCCAACCATTGCATTGATGACTAAATCATAGCAAAAAGTAATAGAAAGAGAAAATTAAAGAATCAATTTTACATTCGAAAAGCAAATTAGAAGGTGGTGAGGCTACATGTAAAAAATCTATCCATTTTTACCAACTTTATAGTGCCCAATGAAAAACAAAAATTATTTTAAAGCTTGGACACTATTGATCATATTGCAGAGTGTTCATATTTTTTTATAAACTCAGCATTGTAGCTCTAAAATTACTGAAAATATCCACTTTTTAAAAATGGTTTGTTGAGTAGTTATCATGCAAGCCCACTCATATGAGATAACTGTCTTTAATATAAAAGCTTATTTCACTTTTTTCCCCGGTTTGTTTGGCTGTTTGTTGGTTTTTCTCAAATGTTTATGTTGAAGCTAACAGATGTATGAAATTAAAGGAACCCTGCTGTGATTAGAAAGTCCGACCTGGAGGTAGGCAGGCATGTGACATATCTATTACATCACCGTTCTGCTGTTAGAACAAGAAATCGGATTAGCTTAAAAGTACAGATGGAAGATTACGAAGGTCAGGGTAAACTCAAGGAATCACACTTCTTTACAAATGATGAAGTCCTCTAAGATTTATTGCAATAAATGCATTTACTTGTATACCATGGTTAGTGTGGTTAATTCATTACAAAATTTTCTGTACTATTCGAAGACATATTGTTCAAGTCTTATAATAACTTAACGCAGTTTTTTTCCTGCTTATATTTGGTTACATCAATTTAAACACCAATAACTTAACCGTACTATAGAACAGCAAAACCCGCACCATACAAGGTGTTCCTGTGTACTAAAATATATATTTGTATCATGTTTGTCGAATTTTAAAATAAGCTTTGGAAAATTCCAGACAAAATTTTGACATGATTGCAAAGTTATTTTTATAAAACATTCTAAATTATGATATATTGTTGAATTTTTTATTTTTTTTAAAAACAAAAAACACACACACACACACACACACAAATAAATAAATGTAAATAAACAATTGATTTTTTTTATCATGCATCCTACCACACCAGGGTTCGTTTCACACCTTTTTGGTGATTATTCAAGTGAATTTTTTCACACCTTGCCGGTAATTTTTCCTGTGAATTTCTGCTGTATTGAAATATTTAAAGAAATGAACAATGAATGAAAAAATGAGAAATCCACTTGAAAAATTACCTCAAGATGTGGAAAAATCCACTTGAATAATCACCAACAAGGTGTGAAACAAACCTGGTGTGGTAGCATCCATGGAGAAAAAAACTAATTAACATTTATTTTACATCTATCCATTTACATGGCCTATTCTTGTGATGTTGAATGCTCGAGGGATAATGCAACAAAAGATGAAAAAAATGTAAAAATATTTATATGAACATATATATTTCTCATTAAGCAAGTATGTGAAAGCAATAAAAATACTAATCTATTAAAAGCAGCATTGTGACCTAATTTCTGTCCCTTATCCAGTGTAATAAGTAGCCTCACCTTTCTAAAAATATCCTAACATTAACATTGATCTCATATTACAATATTAACGTGAACCGTTATTTGTACAAGAGCATAGGAATTATACCTATGAAATGAAGATGATAATGATATTAAATGAGACATCTTCAAACTTATTATTTCAAATTTTCTATGATGACTACTTTTTACCTTCATCTCTATTTTATTAATTGCTTTTTATTACACCTTTATGTTCTAGCTGATTACCATCCAGCAGTGTGTGAATAGCATTGATCGGTAAATAAAGAATAAGGCTTAGGTGGGATTCAAAACAAAATCTCCAAAGGGAAGCAGTTTAACCCGACCTGCTTTACCAATTAAGCACCAAGACTCAATTGAAGATAAAAATCCAAATAACACCCTTTAAATTTTGAATAATAAGGATTTCTGATGCTTTATCTAACAAAAATGAAAAAACAGAAAAATGTATCTTGAAACTTACATTTACATATAACAGTCCGGAAAGTTACATAAACTGTATTAACTTTGAAATTTCTACAAAAAATCAAATCCTAATTCAAGGGGAAGAACTTCAGATGAGAAGTTATTTCTTAGCGCTTTTAGGTAATTCTTTTTAATTCAATTCAGTTCTTTTTTATTATTCTATTCATTGGAGAGTTTTTCTGCATTAAGGACTGGTTTCAAACAGTTCATGAATGAGAGGGGATTTAATTGAACCGTTTGAAATAATGGAATTTCCAAATATGGTACACCATTCTTTAATATCTCTCTTCAAACTGGAAATCTATTGACAAGACAGATTTCGAAAACTAAATCTACTAAATAATTAGATCTTTTTAACTGATAGAGTAATATATTTTTGGAGTAAGTAGCTTAGTCATGTTGAAAATAGCACTAGTGTACCAAGTTTTAAAAATGATTTAAACAAGTTTAGAAGTTATGGAAAGAGCACAAGCTTACAAGGATTTTTTTGGTATTGGTCTGATGTGAATTGTGTTAAATTGTAGATGTTGTTTGTGTTTACATACATTGAATAGGTTTTATAAATTTTGAATTTGATGTGTAAATATTATGCATAGTTTGGAGATGCTGAAAGAAACATGATAAAACAGCAAATAAGTAAATGAATGTAAGAGTTAATCTAATGATAATAATAACGAAATGATATATTTAATTTTAGATAAGAATGTGAAGTAGACAGAAAGTCATGTTGAAATGATTGCTGTTCTTCAAGAATATAGTAATGTTTGTTGCAGAGTGAGTAAACAGCCTCACTTGAAAGTAAGACCCCACAACATGCTCCCTCTACCACAGTGAACATAGTATGAGGCACACATGTGCTTTTTGGCAAAATCAAAATACATCAAAAAAGTTTAATAGGACAAACATTCTTGGTATTTTCCCTGCTTACTGTTATTTTTTCATACCTAATTTTTGATAGTTAGATAGATAGATATTAGCAGACTGAAATAGATAGATAGATAGACAGACAGATATGAACAAACAGATAGAAATGGGTAGATTTGAGCAGAGATAGATAGATAGATAGATAGATAGATAGATAGATAGATAGATTGATTGATATGAGCAGATAGATAGATACAGATTGATAGATAGATAGATAGATAGATAGATAGATAGATAGATAGATAGATAGATAGATAGATAGAGAGATATGAGCGAATAGATAGATATAGCATGAGTAGATAGGGATATGAGCAAATAGATATGAACAGACTGAGATAAATAGATAGATATGAGCAGACTTGGATAGATGGATATGAACAGACTGAGACAGATAGACAGATGAATATGAGTAGAGATAGATAGATAGATAGATAGATAGATAGATAGATAGATAGATAGATAGATAGATATAAACTAAGATATATTGCCAGGAACAGTGTGTAAGGCAGCCAGCATGACTTACCTTGTCTTGCAAAGAGGATTAATTTAAGAGAAGGTGACTTTTTTGTAAGTACTCAGTCTGTTATATTTATGCTTTAACAGACGTACAGATGAAGGTATAGATAGAGAGAATGAATGGTGTATACTATGAGTAAATAAACAGTCACCAGGTGCTGCACACTAAATGAAATATAGCCCATCACACAGAGTAAATGATTCATATATACATAGATGAACTATACATCTGCATTTATAAGAACAAACTTTTACACAATTATAAATGAATAGTAAAATAACTGACATTCATAAATACATAGCATGTATCACATATATACTGAGGCACAGATAGGAAATTTCCTATAAGATGAATAAATACACACTGACATACTGACATACAGTTTAAATGAGATGATAACTTTATATAGACATAAAGAAAGATATATATTGCGAGAAAAAACTTTTTGATAGTCTAACCCAATAGGTTTGTATATCACAGAATTTGGGGGGGCTATCTTTTTCAGCAAGGCAGCCATTAAGAACACAGAGACTATTCTGAACTCGATGAACGGTACCAAGACATATCAAGCCAAAAAAAAAAAAAAGGAGAAAGTGACAACAATTTTGTCTCACTTTCCAAGTGCCACTAACACCTGAAATGCTTCTTTAAAAAGAAGTAATTAAGTGCTGGGTACCAAAAATTACTCATCACTTTTTTTTTTCTTTTTTTATCATAATACTTTCACAAAGGAGAGAATAGTGGAAACAATGAATTTGGTGGCATAGTGAGATGAAGGCAAAGGAATCAACAAGAAATAAACAACTTACCTTTTGATCGAAATAGAGGTATAGAAGGAGAAGGTTCAGTAAGCTCCCCGGTTTCACTTTCTCCTCGAACTCTGAAAACGTAATCCTGTGTAGGTTTCAAGTTTGTTATTAAGTAATTTTTAGTTGGTAATCCTTTGACCAAAGTCTTCCACTCGTTTGACGGTGGTTCAAGCACTTCAACTGTATATCCCAGGAGTGTTGGCTCTCGATCATATGGAGGAAAATAGATCCTGTGCCATTGCAAGAGTATCCCCTTTTTATCATCAGATACAATTCTTGGTTGGAGGAGAGGAGTCACTGATAGATGTCCTGGGGAAACAAAAGCAAAGACAGAATAAAAACAATGGTCTGGTGCCAGCAGAATAAGACATAGTATATGTAATTAATATCATGTCTGTTTGTGTGTGTGAATATATATATATATATATATATATATATATATATATATATATATATATACATAGATTAATTTGTGCAAGCACAGGTATACCTTGATTAGTGCAGTTAACTAGTTCCCAAATTTTCCGTACTTTTCAAAACCTTATAATTTAATGTTTATTTCAGCTAATACTAAGTTACATAAATTTTTACATCATTACCTTAACCCTTTCAGGGGTGAATATACATAAGGTACAAATAAAAAATCATTTCATATATTTTGTAGATAAAGATACAAGGAGAATTCAAATTCTGTCATTATTTGATCAAATATTTCAATTTGAGGGCAATAACCAATCAAATTTTCCAATATAGTCCATAGTTATGGGCCATATGGCCTTTCACGCCCTAAATGGGTTAAACATGGGTCAAAACAGTCCAATTCAAGGTATTACTGTATACACTTTGTAAATTTTATAAACGACAAGAGAATGATATCAAATACTTCTTTCATGTATGTAATGAGGTTTTGTGTTTTCGAACTTTAAGACATGATATTTATATTCATTGTATTTACATGTTTATATCCCCTAATAGATCAACAATAAAATATAAATTAATTATAAGTCAATGATGAAGATACGAAGAGAGGGAAAATTTGTACCAAAAGTTAAACTACAGACAACCAATTCAAAGATATGCAAGTAACATCATATAAATTGTTGTATATATATATATATATATATATATATATATATATATGCCTACATCAATGTCTGTACTCAATGATGAAAAAAGCTTTTAATTCAAACAACAAATATTTATTCTCCAACATAATCTCCTTCCCTGACAATGCACTTAATTCAGTGGTGAATATTTATCATATAAACTGAACATTATACACAGGCAAATTCCACCATTGTATGGTCCAAAGTAAACCTCATTTGACAAAGATCGACCAATAGATGATAAAGTTATTAACAATTTCCAATGGGGAGTTTCTTTCTACACACCCTGTACAGAGAAAATTCCAGATTAAAATTCAGTTCATAACTGTATTTCAAGCTTCAGGTATATCACCCTTATATAAAGCTATACAAACATTTAAGGGGTCACACATTGAAAGGTATAATCAAAGATGAGAAGAGAAATGAACACATATCAATACTCTAATATTTTGTAGATTTGGTGTTGGTGTTTATACTAAATAAAAATGTATATAATGAATGAAATAAAGAAAAATAAGTAAGATTATAAACATTAAAATCAGTAGGTATAGTCTATATAAGCTCAAGTATGCATTTATCTATAACACACTGAAAACCTTCCATCATAATCACGGATAATGTTATCAAATGGTTATTGTTATCAAAATCAGATGGCCCAAAACATTTTATTTAAAATGTATTAAAAAGTTTCTAGAATCTAAATTGTTCCAATTTTTATATCCTTCGCTTCATGTTATCAATTATTGTTATATAAGAGATTCTGTTCCAAAGTGATCTCAATAAGCAGCTTCCTCTGTATATGTTTTTCTATAAGTCATTGGACAAGATATTCAAGAATATCCATCGAATAAGCTTTGAAAGAAAACAGAAAAATCCCAACGCATGGCACCCTATAGTATACAGCACATTTAGATTGTTTATATGATAAATAGAAAAGAGCAAAGAAAAACAATGATGTTAAAAAATATACATCATTATTGTTGGTTTCATTATTTATTTTTATTATCAGATGAAGTATGGTTGCAGATGCACAGGACAGAGCACATGGGGTGACAAGAACCCCTAACCAAAATCCAGGCAAAACTATGGGAAATCTTGGACAAGACAGTGTAATTTGTGCAAATCCATGTCAAATATCAAGCAAATCAAGCTCTCTACCCTCCTTAACAAAAGAGTTCCTATTTACCTATGAGTATTGTAATCAAATATTTTGTTAATTTTTTTCAACTATTAACCTTCATCTTAAGTTGTATTGAAAACAACAGAGAATTAAGATGAAGGTAGAAAGTTGTCAAAATCTAATACGATCATTAATGTTTTTTCGGGATTTCCATAATGAAAAAGAAGAGAAAAGAAAATACAATCCTACATAGAAAGAAAGAAAATATATAAAAATAAATGGACTAACAGAGAATGCTACAACAATATTATGAACAGAATAAGGTTAACAGATATCATGGCTATAACACATATAGGACATAAGTAGAGCACATAAGGTAGAAACTTGAAAAAAAGTCCAAGTACAGGAATATACATCAAAATTAAATCTATTCAATAAGTTCACACCAAATTGATCATAAATATCACATGACAATACAGGTTTAGTACGAGTAGAATATCTTTTTAAAAAAAAGTAATTGATAAAAGTTGGTCTTTCAGTGAAGTGCCAAACAAAACTGTTTATATTTTTTATCATTAATTTGGAGAAGTTCTTATCTTCATCTTAATTTTTACTTGCTTTTTATCACAACTTCAAGTCGGACCGTCATTCTGCGGTAATGGATTAACAGATTAGAATAAATGATTAAAGTACTGTGCTACAATATTACATCCGATAATTAATAAATTAGACAGTTATAACTGTATACAATAAAGACACAATTGGATTAAGAGTTGATACTTTAATAAAATTATGTTAATAACAGAAGCTATGGAGTTGATGAACATCGATGGACTTACTTCAAAACATTGGATGCATATTTTTCAAAATATTTACACATACACATGTATTATGTATAGGAAGAGAGGAGGAGAGAGTAACATTCATACAAAAAATGACTGAATTGATACCAACATTAAAAAAGACATAGTGATAAAAACAAAAGTTATGTGCATTAAGTGAAAGATGAGTGAATAAAAGTTCAGGGGATCTTTTCCTAACAGCATTAAATCTTCATAGATCGCTATACACCTGTAGAAATTGAAATCATATCATTTTTTAAATACAGGCCGAATGCTCTGTAACTATCTTGAAGAAAAAAAAAAGTTCTATTAAGATAGCCACTCGATAGCAGATTTCATTTTTTTTCATACTTTCTCTGAGTTGTTAATTTTTTTTAAATAGTAAACATTGTTATACACATGTACCTTGGGGTTTTACTTCATAGCTGTTAGTCCAGAGAAGAAGCTGATGTTGAAGATGAGGGAAAATAATGTGATGGAGAAAAAAAAAAAGAAGAAAAATCTATAGCATCATGTTACAAAGGTAATATATCTCCATCCAACCAAAAAAATCTATCTATATATCTATATACCTATCTATCTATCTCAGGTGCCCAGCTGACATGTCTCAGTCCCGGGGAGCGAAGCACGTAGAGAATTAGCTCAAAAAGTTTTGGCAAAAATAGTTGCCTGCCTCCAAGACAGAATCATTGGCAGGAGTAGTAGTAGATTTGGGGGTAACAGGAGGAGTAGATAAGTTAAAGCCAAAAGATGGGGGTGGGGGAACGGAGTGGGGGCTTGTAGTTGCAGATTTCAGTTGAAGATGAAGAGAGAAATAAGAATGGTAAGGATGGCAGCACCCAGAGTTGATAGTGGCCCCCTGACAGTTACCATCATCAGAATCAGTAGCACTGGCAGAGATATAGAATAAAGCAGAGAGATTCCAAGGTGAGGTAGAGTAGGATGGGGAGAAAAGAGAAGAGTTCAGTAATATTCAAGAGGAGTCAGGTGTGAGTGAAGAGTAGAGGGGGCCGAGGGAAAGTGCTCCAGAAACTGAGCTCTCTGTGATAACACCTATACCCATCTCCTTGCCTTTTCTGCTTGACTGACAGGGACCAAATCAAAGTACTAAGTTAATAGCCCAAGAAAACAAAGGAAAGGCACCATATCTCAAACATTTCTACCAAATTTCCCCGATACCCTCAGTAACCACTGCCTGGGTCTCCAATCCATTTTGGACATCTTAGGATGATCTCTTTCTATCTATCTCCTAGCTTATACAACAAAATGTTTCAGGGCCAGCACTTTGCAAATGCAAACTAAGTGGCTACTTAGGGCAGCCCCTGGCTACCACAGGGCCACCAAAAGGTGGTGGTGGTGGTGATGGAAGTAGATCCAATTTTGCATAGGGCCATATAAAGGCAGAGGGTGCCCCCAAATCAAATTCTGCTTAGAGCCCCTTAAAGTCTTGGACCCAACCTGATGTGTCTGCTATGGATAGATCTGTCATTTGAAAGTGGACTGATGCTAACTTTTGTCTGAATTTCAAGGATGAGGAATCATTAGAAACAGTCAACAAAACTGTCAACATGAGTTTCTTGAGTGTTTAAGTTAGTCTGGATGGCTGGCTCTGTATGTATGAAACATACAGATTGTATCAATGGAGCTAGAGAGTTGAAATTTTAAGCATATTAACTTTATCATATCTGAAAAAAAATTTTTGTTCTTTTTTTCATTTTTTCTCCAATAATAGTTTTTTAGTAGTAGGTTAAATTTGCAATGTAAATATTTGCTAAATTGACCCTATTGTGTGTATCCGGCAGCTTTCTTGCTTTTTTTTTGGAAAATTCAGAATTTTAGTCAACTAAAGGCGAGAGAAATAATTTTTTCATTGATCTCCCCTTTTTCCAATGTTTTCATTGATCACCCCAAAGTAGACCCGTTATTACAAGACTTCAAAAGATAAAAACATGACCAAGCACCAAGTGTGCATAGCATTCCATGCAGTTGTGGCAGAGAATGGTGAAAGGTGAGACCAGCTGACCTCTGAAGGTAAAGCTGGAGGAACATCAATAAGCCATAGCCAATGGAGAGATTATGAAGTCAGATATAATAGATCAGATGTGAAGAAAAAATGGCTTCACCAACTCCTATGGAATGAAATCAGTGTAACAGACTACATTAGAGAATAAAGCAAGTGAATGTTTCAGTGAATGTATTAGTATACATATTCAACTCTATGAACCTCCTAAATAGAATTGAACACTATGTAAGAGTCTTTGATCAGGAAAGAACAGACAATAGGTTCAAGGCTCAAAATTACACTAAATTATTGTCTTACGGAACAACAACCAAGTCAGTGTATGTTGGTTATGCATTGCAGTCTACCTGATGGTCTCAAGTTCAATGTTTGAGTCAGGCATTGGAATCCAGTGGAATGAGCAGAAGCAGAATCACAAGAACAAATTGACTTATTCAAGCCAGGAATGCACATAGGTGTGCTTTAAAAAATTTTAAGTGCATAATGAGGTCACATCATAATTGTATTTGTATAATTTTACCGTGAATGAAATCCAGATCCTGTATCCTTCAAAATGATGTACGACTTCTCAGGGTTTCTTAGGAAATGAGAAAACTTAAATTCAATCATTATGTTCTTGCTTTTTAACCCTTAAAAAACCCTGGCCTGATTGAATTGGCAAAAAAGGATGAAATGACAGAAGAATTAACTAATATAAGATATCCGCTAGCATAGATAGCAGAATGAGAACACTCTACTCTCATGTACGAAAATTCCTAGAATGTTGCCAAATACAGCAGGTACCAGAAGATTGCTTTTGATATCTTGATAAGCACGCAGATAAAGATCAGTCATCACAATAAATATACTATAAAAGTATTAAATCAAGAGGTCAGATTTTTAGAGTAAGTAAATATCAGAATTATCTCCTATAAACAATAAAATAATATGCTATCTGATGTTTTTCCAAGCTTAAAATTGGCTCTTCTTCCAGGATGAGTAATACTGAGGTATATAGCACATTATACACTGCTATTATAACTTATTGTTATTATTATAAAAATCTGCCTGATATGGTGGGTTTTCAGCTAGTTCCTGCTGAAGACCAATCAAGACAAATAAAGTTTCTTGTTGGCAAGAAAAAAACGTAAACACACTACATCCAGAAGATTATAGGATTGTATACAAATATTCATGCAAATACAGATACAAAAATACATTCTAGTAGGTATTTGAGAAATGGACTTATCTGGTCCAAAATGGTTCATGTTTGGTCCAAATGAATTATGAATTGCATAATATTACATAGAAATGTATTTGAAATGATCTCCCATCATTACACGGTTGATATATCACTCAATTTAGACAATGTGAGTAGAATAAACAATAAAAAAAAAATCCCTGCAGCAGCCCCATTTTCTTTTAGTATAAATGTATGAACTATGGATTTTTTACGTCATCACTAATTGAGTTCCTATTCGGTGAGAAAAAGCAAATGCTACTTATCTTTTTTTCTCTTTTTAGTCTTAGGTCTTTGAAATTGAGATGTTAGTTTTTGGCCTCACCAAATATGAATACAGATTCTTTGGAAATATGGTTTTGAACCAGCCCCAGTGAAATATCTTTTGTCTAAAACCATTTTCTTTGAGTGAAATACTATTTTGTGACGGAAATTTTGCTTCAACCACTTAAGGCAATTTTCAATTACTATAAGATATTTATGTATTATAGGAGAAAGGAAGTTATCCAATCTGTATGGCTACAAAATAACAAACTAATAACTCCCATTCTTTTAATTCTTCAATCCATACAAAATTTGGGGTTTCAATACCAAGAGAAATTAGTTTTGATTAGTTGGTGAGATGAGATTTTTGCTAACAGTCCCTGAAATTCTCAGAAATTTTATCTATGTCGCATAAATGAAAGTTTAGTTGTCATATAAGCACTATTTGAACTCAAGTAATTTTACAGTAAGAGATGAATTTGAAAAGGCTAAGTGAGATTTGACAGTAAGAGACAGATAAATTTTAAAAAGATAAAGGAAATTTTACAGCAGGAGACAAATGAATCTTTATAAAGTTGCACTTAACAAAGATGAAGCGCCGGCTTATTGTCGGTTGAAGTGAGTTTTAACATTGATTGTTTAGACAACTGAAATATTTTTCCTTTTGGTACATTTTTGTAAAATCTGCTGAACATCCAGCACACTGGTAGTATGGCCTTGGTGTTGGGGTTATCTATACAAGATTGCATCGATGATCACTTCTAAGGGCTGGTATTTGGGGAAGATGTGGAGTTGGTTCCTCGATGATCTGGTCCAAATTGAGTTTTAAAGTAAATTACTTTTAAACATCTTGCATTCAATAAATGATTCAAACAATACTTGTTGCTTTACACTAAATCATGATTAGTTGTAATGCAAAGAGGCTCTTTTTTTATATTATTCATTATTCAATTACATTCAGTATTTGCTCTACAATATTAATCATATCAAAATCATACGTGGTCGGAGCATCACTAATAACCTCTAAGCAATGTTCATTGCTTTCCGGTCTTTTGGTCATGATCAGTCACATCTTGCCAAAGGTCTAGACAGGGTAGAAGTACTTCCTGATGCCTGCAGCAATAGCACACAATTTTTGAACCAACCCAAAGACATAAAATAAACAAGTCTTGTACTACATTACATCGCTTTGGGAAAATGTCTAATTCCCTTGAGATAGTGCTTAAGAAAATCTCTCCTCTCTCTCAATCTCCCTGACCTTACAGGAAACTATGGTGCACACTTTGGTGATCACTGCTTCAAGTCTTAAATTCATATAAGAAAAATTGAAGGTCAATATTAAGAGAAATAACTTTTGATTAAAATTATCTCCCTTTGACCATTAGGTGAACCTTTCAATTTTTTCTTCCATTCAATTTTCAGAGGAGTTCCATCATTCTTAATTCTACTCTTTAGAGGGTTCCACTGTCAATACAAGCACTAATATATAGCCAAATCATATTGGGATCATTGGTTCTTGCAAGTTGAGCGATGTCGAGCTTGGTCATTACCCAGATGGGTGATAATCCTGGAATACCAGATGCTGAATCCACCAATAAGATTATTTTGCGTCTATCTTAACTTATCATATATTCTCTACACCAATTAACAGAACATATCTCCAAACTAAGACCAAACTGTACTGCTCAATGGAAGACACATAACAGTCTGGTCTCATAGAAGCCACCATACTTGTACCATTTGGCGCTGACCATCATTGTTTCAAGTGGTCCATGCACGGCCTGAATGAGACCTTTAGAGTCCCTGAGCACTGAAAAGACTATGGCGCCCCCATGTATATATAACTCAAAATAAAAACAATACTGGATCATAAAATAAAATTTTATCCATCAAAATGAAACAAAACTTGATATAAGACTTATTTATAGTAAATACTAAGGCACCAGTATTAGATTGCATAAAACAATGTGACATCAGATTGAGGATACATAGATGACTCTAAATCCAATAAAGGGACAGCCATTAAGTATTACTACATGAGAATTGGATACCAATGAACATAGAGTTGTTCATTTCAAAAGATCAACATAATATACATTGAACAAAACATTCCCTAACAAACACAGCATACACACTTTCATTTTCATTTCTCAAAGTAATTATTGTAAGGGGAAAATGCAAATACCAAAATACACTATTTGCACAATGGTCCATGGTAAATTCAGGACTGGAAAAAACTCTCTGGTGCCTCTTTACTTGATGCCCTAAGCTCATGCTTATTATGCCTAAGGTTTAATCCAGGGCTCAGTCCATGAATTTAAGAGTTAAGTAATGTTCATTATTAGATGAAAACTCTGTCTACACCATTGCTATACTTAATTTCTTTCGAGAATTTTGTTTTATCACGTTGCTAACAGTATTCACCATCACATAGGTTGATACTATCTAGAGATACAACTGCCTTAATCTCAAAACCAGTGCATATGCATATTTGCTATCCCTAGAGCTGTCAATACTTTGTTCTCAAAACCAATGCATATATATAAGCTATCCATGGATAAAGAATTCTAACTGTCTTCTTCTCATTAGGAGTGCAAGCATTATGCGCTATCTCAAGATAAAGAACTCCAACTGCCTTCTTGTCAAAACCAGCTCATAGCCTATATGCTATCCTTAGATAATGAGCTCTGGCTACATTTTTTCCCAAACTAATTCATAGCTCTGAGCTGTTTCTAGATAAAGAGCTCCAACTATATTATCTTTGAAATAATTATATAGGTATGCACCATGCCCAAATGAAGTGTTCCAACTGTATTCTTCTCAAAACTAGTGTATATATACATATGAAATTTAGAATTATCTAGATTTTGATGCAATTTCATTAGAACATATCTAGATAGTATTTTGATGTCCAATCCCATGACTAAATATAATGATCTTTTTCAGTTAAAAAGGAAACTGTTTTCAGAAAAGTTGAAATATTTTCTAAAATTATCAGCTAAGTCATTTGAGCTTCAGTCAAAGCAGAGTTTGACCCTGAAGCAGCTAGTCTCATTTCTAGATAAAGAGCTCCAAAAGCATTTTTCTCAAACATTTTCAACAAATGAGTCAACCAATGGAAAATGAACCATTGATCCAATCCTCTAGGCCCGTACCTGTTTCCTTGGTTTAACAAATAAGTAATAAAATTTTGCTTGATCAAGTAAATGCTTCAATTAGAATTACTCCATTTGTAAACACAGTGAATTTTAGCTGCATAATACAAATTTTCAACACTGAAAATATAGAAGATCATTTGAGAAAAATTCCAAGATCTTATAATTCTTATCTACTATGGTCTCAAAAAGAAAAAACAAAAAACAGATGTGGTTCAATTCACAGCTACATATCTAATTATTCTAACGTTAATCAAATGATGATAGCACTATAATATTAGAAACCATCAGCCAATAGAGGTTTCTTCAGTTTTTAGGTTGGCTATCTAACTATGTATGCGTCATGAGCAAAGGCTGCAGCAATCGAGTGAGAGAACTGAAAATTTAGAATTTTTCAAGAAAAAACAATTTTTTAAGATTCAACACTAAAATATGTTTTTATTCCAGGGTTCAATTCACAATGTAAGTTTATGCTAAATTGGTTCCTCAGTTTGTGTCTGGCAGTGTTAATGCTTGTTTTTTTTATTTTGATATTTTTTAGTGATCACCACCCAACTAAATATGCGCAATTTATTCATTGATCATCCCTTTTACAAATCTTTTAATTGATCACCTCCAAGATCCTGTCAAAGGTTTCAACTGAGTGACTAACCAGACCTGTGAAGTCATTTTTCTTATTCACTTATGAAAAAAAAAGGGTGCAATTATGAAAATGTAGAATCACTGATTGATCTTATGCAACAATATCCATTTAGTAGTTTCCAAACCTTGGCTTAAATTAAAATAACTAAAATTATTTCCTAGCTTCATGGACACTTTGTCTAACAAAATTCAGGCATAGAATATGTGATTTTTATAATAGTTTCCATTACTTTTAAATACTATTGATTCTTTCAGGACATAAAGTGTACAATTATGAAAATGGAGAATTGCTGATTGATCTGATACAAAAAAAGCCATTTAGTTATTTCAAAGCCTTTGTTTGAAACAAAAAAAAGAACAAATTCTGTTCAAAACCTTTGATGTTCTGCCCTCAGAAACATAAACATGTTTATGTATTGAAACCATTATTTCACCATCTTCAAAGATGTACTCTAACTAAATGATTTTGCATTGAGCTCTTTTATGAAATAAACCCATTACAGATTGTATATTGAATTACAGATTTGTACTTTGGTATATATATATATATATATATATATATATATATATATATATATATATATATATATATATATATATAGAGAGAGAGAGAGAGAGAGAGAGAGAGAGAGAGAGAGAGAAATACATAGATATAGATATATATACATATATATATAGATATATACATTTATATAACATGAGTCATGATATATATTTCTCATTTAGTGATTCGCATTTAGTGCAGTGAATAACCAGGATGATTGTGCACTTTTTGGAAAAAGCATGAAATAGTACAAACTAAAACTAATTTTCAGGTGTGGAAGGAAGTCAGATTTGACTTTTGAGAACTGTGAGAGGTCAAATTCAAGATGGCAACCAGTCAACACGATTTAATGGGTAATTTGAGGAATCAAACAGAGTAGAGGAATATTTAAGATGAAATTTCCAGTTAGGTTAGGAATGCCTATTCAATTGGTGAGGACCCAAGGAAATATATTTGGATCAAGGTCAAAGTAAATAAAAACATTAAAAAGACATTATTTTGCTAATACATTCATGCTGGGCAGCATATCAATCATGTTACAAGCAATACCTTGCAGAAATATGCCAATTTTTTCAACAATGTGATGGGTAATTTACAGACCAGAATTTATGACATAAATGCAATTGTCTCCAATATTTTAGCAAAACATGTGAAATTTCAGTCAAATGAAGCCTTTTGCTGGTCAGTGATCACTAGAAAAGTCTGAATTTTCAAAATCACATGTATGAATGCTGTTGGGCACAAACTGATGGATCAATTCAGCATAAACTCACATTGCAAATTGACCCCCCCCCTTCCGGAACCAAGAAGGTTTTTTGTTCAAATTTTCAGCCCTCCAGCTCCATCAGTGTAGCCTGTACATGTGATACGTTTGCATTTTTTTGAAAACTCAAACTTTTTTTAAGTGTCACTGCCTATCAAAAGGCAAGATAAATAAATCATCCATTGATCATCCCCTAACACCACACGCTGCCAAAAGACATGGGTCACATGACATTTTTTATTGAGTGACCAACCAGACCTCTTAGGTTGTTTATTCATATTATGACAGTGTTTCAGATGATCGATTATGCAGCCTTCTTCGGGATAATAATTCTTTTTAAAAGTAAATCTTATGAAGAATAGGATAACTGATCATGGACATCCGCTGACACTTTTCCAGGGAGTGGTCAAAAGAATATATTTCAGGGCTGGGGAGATATTTTCAATAATATATCTTAGCAGTAACCCTGTAATTGGTGAATTATAATGCCATCTTTATATGGTCACATCAAGTTGTGATAATATAAAATAATTGTACTACACAATTATTGTTTGGTGACAATAAAGTTCAAACTTTCAAACCCGGATCACACCCTAGGTGAGAAGACCAGATCTGGATGGAGGGACAAACACTACTTATGTAAATGGCATAGATGAAATGGCTTTCATAGTTCCTATCCATGATTTCATATCATATATGCAGAAGTGCGAGGAAATTCTTCCTTAGAATTATAGGACATGGTTGAATACGACGATGCTGTTATATGAGTTGATGTGCAGTAGAACAGTGGAACGATAACACAGAGAGCCAAGATTTTTCAATGAGTTTCAGCTAGAGACGGAAGGAAGGTATATCTTTGAAGCAAACTGAATGGAACATTAATAGATTCTAGAAGACTCAGAACTTCCTATTTCATGGTTTTTGAAAGGATCCTACCCACAAACAGAAATGAAAGACAAAAAATAGAGAAGGATGAAAGCAAAAGGAAGAATGAGAGAATATGAAGAATGAAGGAAAAAAATCAGAGAAATGAAAAAGGAAGAAGAATGAATTGAAAAGAAAGAATAATGAAAGACAAAAGTAAGAAAAAGGAGAAATTAAAAGAAAAAAGAATATGAATCAAAAAAGAGAAAAAAAGGAAAAGAACGAAATAGAAAAGTGAGAAAAATGAAAAAGAAAAAAGATTGAAAGACAAGGGTAAAGAAAAGGAGAAAGGAAAAAGAATAAACAAAAAAGAAGAAAAGAAAATAAGAATTAAAGAAAAATTGAAAAAAGAATGAATAATAACAAAAGTAAAAAGGGAAAAAGAATGAAATAAGAAAGTAAGAAAAATGAAAAAGGAAGATGAATGAAAGACAAATTGATGAAAGAGGAAAGGAAAAGAAGAAGAAAGAAGAATGAAAGAAGAAATTTAAAAAGAATGAAAGAAAAAGATAAGAAAAATGAAAAAGGAAGGAGAATGAAAGAAGAATAAGATAAAAATGAAAGTATAATGATTATAAAGATGGAAGAAAAGACAAATAAGAAGGAGAGTAGAATTGAAGGAAAATAAATAAAAAAAGAAGAAACACAAAATAAAAATACAAGCAAAAAAAAAAGGAAACTTCTGCTGGAAAAATTCCTGAACAACTACAGACACATTCACACAGGTAGGAAAATAGTGTCATTGAAAGTTGGTCCAAATCCAGTTATTTGCAAAAGTGCTCAAAGATTTTTTCTTTAGAGTTGTAAGACATGCTTGAATAGAAATAAGAGTGAGAATGCAAGATGTAAAAATTGACTGGAAGCCTGAGTACAGGCCTCCCCCATTATAGAGTGGTTCATTATAGCCTAGACCTCGATATAAAGCAACGGATGCCTGTAGGAACCAACCAAGATGCTATGAACAACACAAAAAAGAGAGTAAGCTTGAAGAGAAAAAAAATCTCATTTTGAAATATTTCACAAGTCATCTCATAATTGTCAAACTCCAATACAAAGTCTGGAGTTGACTATATTTTCATACTGTAACAGCAACAAGAACAACCCTCAACAAAATTTGTCATACAGATATGCACAGGCCTATTTCATTTAAATAAATAGATACATTCAAACAAAAAAATATTTATACATATATTCATGATTTTTTTATTACATATACAATACAAAAGTTACAGTAATCATCTTCAGACGGTATAGAAGTTGGTGTGGAGTTTGACTCTGCAGGACCCAGGTTTGTTTTTCATAAAATTGTGTCATGAAATTACAACATCAAATTAGCATTCATATGGGAAATCATGAATCACAGCCACTCATATATGCTGCTTTTTACTTGGTAAATTAAGTAATGGTAGTGGTAAAATCAAGTTATCTTGATGAAAATACAACTAGCATGGTTTATATCATATATGTATGATATAGAAAAAAACAACCTAGGTCTGATTAGTTATTCAATAGGAACTGCTACATGACCAACGTCTTTAGGCATTATGCCATCTTTGGGGTGATCAATTAAAAAATTGGAAATTTTAGTGATCAATGAATAAGTTACTTTTCTCTTTGGAACTCTGAACTCTGCCCACACTACAAACCTATTTTAGGGGTTAATTTTCAAAAAACAAAAAACTGTTTTCACAAATCATTGAGGGGTAAGTGTAAGTGCAAAATTTCAAGTTCCTACTGAAAACAATTTGGGCTGGCAAAGTCAGGATTCCTAGATACACATAAATGTCAGATACACATTTGAATAATCCAAACCCTAACAACAGTGTTTAAACCATAAAGAGAGGAACAGTCTACGAGGTAACTTCATTTAAAACTTTTCACAACTCACTTCATAATTTATTATAAGATTGTGATATGTTATGGAATCTCAATATAAAATGTGATAATAAAAATGCCCCATTTCAAATTAATCTATACATTAACTTAGATGTCTACTCCATCTCTCAAAAAAGGAAGTGGATTTAATGATAAGATTAAAAGCCAGGTGTACTCGGTAATCACTTCATTTAGATAAGGCAAAATTCTGGAAGGAAGATGATTCCTTTCAATCTTATGAAGTTGGACGCAGACGTAGATTAAGAGAAAAAGTTCTCCTATTTCTCATATAAACAGGTTGGTCTGAGAACACAAAAAATCATCTCTTTTTTTAAAAATAACTTTCATTTCAAACAGGTGTGGTTAATCACTCAATAGAAAATGTCTCATGATCAATGTCTTTTGGCAGCATGTTATGTTAGGGGTAATCAATTAGAAAAAAAATTAGAAAAAGGGTGATCAATGAATAAGTTACATCTCTTGCCTTTTGTTGAGTAGGCACCATTAAAATCTCTGAATCAAAAAACAAATGTGAATGCTGCCAGACACAAACTACAGGAACCAATTCATCATGAACTTACATTGCAAATTGATTCTCTCTGAAAACCTATTTATATGAGTGAATTTCAAAAAACAAAGACATATTTTTTCTAGACAAAGTAAAGAGTACATGTTTCAATTTTCAGCCCTCTGGCTCTATTAATGAGGCCTATATGTGTGATACATACTAATTAGCTTGCCACCTTAAAAGCTGAAGAAACTTATGCTGACAATTTTGATTGACGTTTCTAATATCTTTAACATTCTTCATAATACCATGACGTCACTTGGGAAATATGACTAGTAACAAAATATGAAAGAGATGTTAATATGTTCCCAGAGCTGTTTAATAAAACTGCAAGAGGGGAAAAAAGATTATTTATCTATAATAAGCAGGAAAGTTTCTGATGATACTAGTCAGTCACTAAGCCAGACTATCATTTGGTGGAAACAGATAGCAACTATTTTTATACACATTTTCATGAATCAGAAAAGTGGTAGTAAATAAAGAAATACTTACCTTACAGCAAAAGAGGTTAGGGTTTGGTGTAAGGTTTAGGGCATACGAATATTTTCAAAAGCTTTTATTGATTCATCTTCAATTTAACAGTGATTGACTTGTGTCATCAACAAACTCAGTGATTGACTGACGTCATCAACAAGCTTAGTGACACCATTTAAGAGTTGTTGCTGTAGTCGGGGGACTTTTTTAATAAAACAAGTTATTTAAATTGTGAAAGAAAAACAGCCAAAATTTTCCTAGAATAAAAATAAAGTCTATTTTTATTGGAACCCCAGTACAACTACTCAACTCCTGAAGGTTTTAGGAGTCTAAGTATTCATTTGACACTCCAATGAAGGCAAAATACAACACATGATCTTTTTTGATATGTGCCGGAATCTGTAAACCCACTGATATAGCACAATTCATGATCACATTCCATGATAGGTCATTTAAAAATAGCCCGAGTGTCTTTGGGTTATTGCTTCAGATATCAGAGTATAACTCTAACCCTATACAATTTTATGCATTTGAACAGTTCTGTCAAGGGACAAGATTTTCTATATATAGGTCTCCACTCTAATCTTAACCCTTCTGGTCCAGAGACAAGGAGAAGCTTAACAGTTGATGGAGAACCACATTGGCTAGCTAATGCCAATCTAAAAGCTTTCCCTACACTAACTGCTTATTTGCTTCTCTAAAGTGGCCAATTGACTCCTAAAGTTTAATGGGTCTCTCCAGGGGCGGATAAATGCCATGAAGGGTCTATTGAATTTTGAGGGTCAAAAGCTGACATTCGTATGAGAAATGAAAAGACATGAAACTTGCCACCACAGTCAATAATTGAATAAATGTACCATTAAAATTCGAGGTCATCTAAAAAAATTTCATTGAAGAATAAATATGGTCAGAATAAATTCTATTCATGACATCGCTGGTGTTTTCCACTGAAATTAAATAATGTAAAAAAAACATCTATAAGCATCTAGATTCTAGAGAATTTAGATGTTATTAATAAACCCATCAGAATAAGCCCCCTCCCCCAAATCAAAAACAATTTTTTTCAAAATCAAAAGAAGTTATCTAATGGAGTACTGGTGCCAATTATCAAGTCTCCAGACAAAACAGTATGGTCACAAGCACTAGAAAACACAAACAAACACACACACAAAAACACTGAAAAATACTGACACATCATAATTGGTTAATTACATACTATGGATCTGGTTCATATTCAGAAGATTTTGTCCTTTTTAGGCTGTATAGGTATGTTTTATAAATTTTTTTTTGGCAGTACTGCCTGGGGATCATTAGGGAATCATGAAAGGGTTGATGGTCAAAAACATCCCCTAACCCAGGTTTTATCATAAGGCTTCATTTACAATGTAAGTTCATGCTAAATTATTCTCTTTGTGTTGGGCAACATTCACATATGATTTTTGGACTCTTTTTGTGATCATTTTCCCCCAAAAGTTAAGGGTAATCCATTAAACACCTTTTTTTTCAAATTTTTTCTATTGAGTGACTAACCTGACCTGCTTACTTCTATAATTGTATGATAGATCAATGCGAGAAATGGGGAAAAGAAGTCCGATCAGTTTTGACAAAATTTTGATCAACAGCAGTTATCCCCCTTATTCACTATGATAATCAAAATATTCAATGCAGAAGTTTACAGCATTTTTCAAATATATCTATACATCTCTATTCGATGCTTTTTCTGTCAGTCCAGGGGCAGACTGGGCTGTTGAGCAACCAGGCAAAATCCTGCTGCCTAGCACCTATTTAGTAGGTTAGTGATTCTCAAACTGCAACACATTAGTTTGCTGAAACTATCACTCAGAATACAGAATTATGTATTCCAAATTTCGAACATGCCTTGTACCCATACGATGTACGCCTCTCGTCCAAAAAAAAAGACTTGTCAATCTAATGGTTTTATCGCTACATTTTGTGAGATCTCAATTTTTTTATTGACAGATGAAAGGAAAGAGGGATAATAAGTTCATATATCAATATGTTGATATAAAAGTTTCATTCATTGATGATTGAAATGTTTCCTTTTTTACAGTTGACATGTCAAACAAGTCAATATAGATTACATTGGTAATGAAAAAGTTTGGAATATATTTCTTGATGTGCCATCATAATGAAGTTAGAGAATCACTGACGTAGGCAGATAATCTGATTGCTACTGACAGGGTCAAATTTAGCATTGATAGAACTCAGTGAATAACATTTCTTGGTGGCCTATCTACTTTTGTAATTATTTAAACAAATCAAAACAAAAATGAAATATTCATAAAATTATGATATTTAATCTAAAATTCAATCAAGTATGATTTTTAACCAGATAATTTTTAATCATCAAGTTTTGAGAACCAATTGATTTCTTTATAAGAGAAATTACCATACCAAAATCACACTTCATCAATTGCAGGCACCACGGCTGTTTTTTGTGTTAATTTCCTGCCTAACCATCCAAACCTAACCAAGATAACCTATCTGCAATGATGTAAAAGCATCCCAAAATTAGACATGCTAACCCAACTAGCTGTCTTTTATATTAAATCCTGTATGTAAGCTACCTAGTGGAACATGAAGCCTATACTACAGACATTTTTTTCTTTCAATTTTCAAAACTCTCTCATAATTTCCCAAATATATATTCATCTATGTAACATGAAATATACTAGCTGAAAACCCATCCAATGAGGCAATGTTTCAGCTAGTTCAATAATTACACATATTAATCTTTGAAAAAAATAATCAAAGCTGGCACCATTCAAAATTATCATAGTTGTTGTTGAATAGGTACTGGATGAATAATTACAACAATATGCAGGTATTAAATTAAACAAAATAAAGAGTGAAATAAAACTGAACATTCTATCAACTTTTTAAATAATGGGTGTATATATTTTACCATATAGTTGGGAGCACGCTATTTTTTATCAGTTTTTGATAGCAGGAATGTTTTCCTTTGATTAAAAATACAAATAGCAATAAAAAAAAACGTTGATACCATCAAAAAAATTTCTTAATAGTTGTTTCCAATACTACTGTTACTAATGTTATTTTATCAGCAGTCAGTATAGCAGACTAAGGAAGCAGAAACATAGCTTACATCAGTGGTTCCAAACCTTTTTGTTACCAATGACCCCTTTTCTTTAGATTAAATTTATCATGGCCCCCACGTTTTTGAAAGATCTGCCTACTGTAAAAGGTCTCAACAAAGTTCAACCTTCTGCATGCATCAGTTTAGTAATCCTCGTAAGTCTCAAGTACAGTCAAGACCAGGACTTTATTCCAATAAGTCTATACAATCACCTTTTGACAGAATGCAAGCCAACTGAAAGGATACCTCCACCATTTGCCACACTCTTCACTCATACCAGAAATTAAATCCAGGACCCTCTGCATATGAGGCAGACAGGCTAAATATTACACCAACTGAGCTGACCAATCACAAATGTAGCAAAAAATCAGGTAGCTTGAATGAAAAGCCACCTTCATTATAAATTATCACCAAAACTGTCAACATAGATTTTTTTAGTCTTTCAGTTGGTCTGGCTGGCTGGCTGAATGCCTATGTATGTATATATGTATATATGTATGTGTACCTGCTGCAGCAATCGAGCTAGAGGGCTGGAAATTTCAGCATTTTTAACTTATATCTTAGAAACCTTTTTTTTTGTTATTTGAAGATAACTCTACAAAATAGATTTCTAGGAGGGGGTCTAATTTGCAATGGAAGTTTATGGTCGATGGATCCCTTAATTTGTGTCTGGCAAGATTCATGTTCGTTCTTTTTTTAAATTTGCACTTTTTTTACTGAGCACTACCCAACAAAAGGTGTGAGGAGTAACTTACTCATTGATTAATCTTCTTCCGACTTTTTCATTGATCACCGACCATGTGACATGCTGTCAAAAGACATTGGTTCTGTAATGATTTCTATTGAGTGACTAACTACACCTGTTTGTTCTATGGCTTAAACAATTTTAGATCTTGAGAAATTCCTCAAATCAAAATCAGAATCATTCTGATATGACAAAATAGATAATCTTATCTGAAAGGCAGTGTAAGCTCATGGAAAAAACAGGAAAAATACTTTGATGACTGAATCATTATGCTATATATTCATATGAAGAAAAGATTTTTTATTGAGAAAAATGCTGGAAACTTTTGCATCAACCTGATATATGTATATATATATATATATATATATATGTGTGTGTGTGTGTAAATATATGTATGAGAATTATTTGTTCAAATAAAAGAAAAAACAAGTATGAGAGACCATGGCGATTTCCTATGTTGAAACTACAATGAATCATCAACAGCGACCCTTAAGTTAAAATCAATATGCAAACCAGTAAGTAGTCCAAGTGATGTCACTTTTTATGAGCCTGAAAAGTAGTCCCCACATCATAAAAAGCGATGCTCTCAGCTCTCTTCCTCTTTTTTTCTCTTTTTCTACACAGAACCTAAAATGAGTCAAATTGCTCTCCGGAGTATATGACACTAGGATCTGCATTTGCTAACTGTCGCACCCGAAATAAAAGTAACTCCATTCAGTTTTATCACACGCACATTCCTAGACTTTTATATTACGAAGAAAACCTGAAACATAAGAACCCTCTGATATGAACACATATAAAGACATTGTCAAAACGTGTATGACACAAACAAATAAACCATTCGTTTCTTTAAAAATACAGATTCAGTTGTCTTTGTTTTATTAATGACCATTTCCTTCCTTCTTCTCAAGAGGCCCATTCTAATCAATCTTGTATTATGGAGAACAATTATATTTCTATGAAACCATATGTCAAAACCTTATAATATCAATTTGGCAAAAGCATTATGAATGCCACAGTGTTATAGAAACATAAAAGTGTTGGCAATAAACAAATCATAACAGAAGAATTATCCCAAACAAAATAACCTATCCGACACTCAATCAACATCAATACTTTGAAATGAATGATTCACATCCTAAAAACCTTATGACTCGAACACCACCATAGAAACATAGAGTCATTGGTAATAAACAAAGCTCAGTATAAGAACGAGACTTGTTGATCATTCAATAGAAACCATCACGTGAACGTCTTTCAGAAACCCACAGCCTTGGGGGTGATCAATTGAAAAAAGAGAGGATCAATAAAAAAAATTTTAAAAAGTTGATTTTCTTGCCTTTTGTTCGGCAGTGATTGCAAAAAAAGCCTGAATTTTCAAAAAATAAACAAGAACACTGCTGGACACGAGCTGAGTGACCAATTTAGCATAAATTTAAATTGCAAATTTAACCCCCCACTAAAATCCTTTTGGGGAAATTTTCAAAAAACAAAAAAAAATGTGTTTTCTAAACATATATATTAAGGAATAAGAGATCAAATTTTCAGCTAGCCAGTTTCATATACATGCATAGCCAGCAGGACCAACTTGAAAACTGACAAAATCAATGTTAAGAGTTGACTGTTTTGGTTTATGCTTCCCAATCATCCCAGAACAAAATTAACTGATTGATATTCTATAAACATTAATATTTTGAAATAAATTTTGCACAACATGATATCAAAGTATTGAAAATCATTTCAGTTGGTCAAACTACTCAGGGTCTGAGAGGGAATGCAGTAAATGCATCGCAACGGGGCAGGGATGGCCAGGAGGGACCAGAGTTTTTCCTTGGATAGAGCTGTATATCAAAATTTCTAAATCGATGGGAAATGTCCATAATAAACGAATATGTTGACTATTGTTTACCATCAAGAGAACTTAGTATGGCGTACTAAAAGGGTTATAGCAGATAAAAACACAATGTCTAAAGGATGAGGGTGCTTACGTAGTGTGAGCAAGAGGTGAGCAGCCAGAAAACAGCTTTATACC
>OY735240.1:23697827-23720327 GCA_963457665.1 Thysanoteuthis rhombus | reverse complement strand
GAAGTAACTTATTCATTGGTCACCCCTCTTTTAATTTTTTCTTCTGATCGGCCCCAATGAAGCATGCTGCCAAAAGACATTGGTCACATGATGGTTTATATTGAGTGACCTGTTATTATTTCATTTTTCCTCAATTAACAAAATTTGCTGTGTCACTATATATCTAATCATCATAGTGAATGAAAGTTTAGATATAGTTGTTAAATGAATCATACCTGTGATACCATACATTAGATAAACATTTTGAAAATAAAATTCAATAATCAAAATTCAATGATAAAATTATAAGATATCACTAAATTTATTGTATTAGTCAATTTATTATGAATAGAGTACTTTTGATAAATTGGTTTGATTACTCAAAAGCTTGTATTGAATTAGTTACAATGAATATCTATAGTAAAATAATTTCCAGTGAATTTCTATAATAAAATAATTTGTAATATATTTCTGTTGTAAAATCATTTCCAAAGAATATCTAAATATGCTTTTACCATTTGGTGTTTTATTATATGTATCATCATATGAGGGAATGAATATTTTCTCATATTTATTTAATAAATCTTACCCATGATATCACTGGTAACATTAACAGCAAGTATTAAAATAATTTCTTATGAATGTCTCTAGTGAAATATTTTCCAATAGATTTCTCTAGTAAAATAATTTCCAATGAATTTTTATGTCTGCTTTCAGTACAATATTAGTATTGAAATATGTGCACTCATTTGAGAGAATAAAAGTTGTGATCCCTTTACTGGACTAAACCTATCCATGATATTACAGGTTGTATAAAGAGCTAATATTGACATGATTCCTAATCCATTTCTATTGTAAAATAATTTCCAAAGAAATTTTATACATGCTTAATTTATTGTGTCACTATAGATATGATCATTAGAGTGCATGAAAGTTTTGATTTGAATTCATTTAATGAATGTATATCATTATGATATCATGAATTATAAAATCTACTAGATTTAAAATGATTTGAGGTGAATTTATTCAAATGCTTTTTGTATTTTACCTGAGTCGCCATACATGTATCAGATTGTCTAGAAAGTAATGGCATTTATAGATGCGTGCATTTATATCAGCAATAGCTGTCACTGACTGACTGACTGACTGACTGTCTGACACACTGAAACAAAATTTGTCAATCTTATTCCTTTTTGGTGCATTTAACTCCCTCAAGTTACTGTCTGACGGACTGAAACTAAAAAAAGAGACTGTTAAAATGAAGGTGCTTTTAAAGGAAAGGGCTTTTAGAGGTGGGAGCATTGAAAGGAAGGGGTTTCTAAAGGAAAGGGCTTTTGTAGAAGCTAAAAACTAGTGCATCTATGGTCTGATTTTCAGGCTTGTTAAAAGAATAAAAGTTTAAAACGGAATGAAAAGTGATGGAAAAAAGGGTCCAATCGAACCAGCTATTATAACAATTTAATTTCAGCCTGAACTGATCATTTTTCCTGGATTCATCATCAAAGGATCGCTCCCTTCCTGGACATCCATTATCCTCAAAATACTTTCATCTCCTCATCAAAATCTCAGGAACCAACTCTGACCAATAGAGAGAGGAACCAATACTTGGCCACATATTCAGTTGATGTTCCAGGCACTTCAAGTAATTATTTGCCAAACTTTTAACTCATAAAGAAAAATCATACCAAAGTCATTTTTGTCTATTAGGAACTCTAAACCAAAACTGTTATTAAAACTGTCAAAAAAGGTTTCTTTAGTTTCCAAGTCGGTCTGGCTAGCTATGTAAACAGTCCATTCCAATGGATCTAGAGGGCTGAAAATTCAAACCCTTATTCCTCATGAGTCAACAAAAACATTTTCATTTTTTTTAAATGCCCCCTTAATATGTTTTTAACAGGGTGTTCAGTTTGCAATGTAAGTTTATGTAAATTGGTCCTTAGTTTGTACCTGTTTTTTTAATTTTTATTCAGACTTATTAGTGATTACAGCCCAACAAAAGGCAAGCGAAGTAACTTACTCATTGATCATTCCTTCTTCCAATGTTTTGATTGATCATCCCCAACACAGCATACAATTAGAAATGTTGCAGAAATGTCAAAGAAAAAACTATTATTTTCTGGACAAGAGAGTACTTATTATAGAAAATGAAATTATTGATATATTTGTTTAATAAACCATATCTGTGATATCACAGTTTATAGAAACAACTAGTATATAAAAAGGTCTGGTTAATCACTCAATAGAAACCATCATGAGACAAATTTCTTTGACAATATGCCATGTTAAGGGTGACCAATTAAAAATTGGAAACAGGGGTGATCAATGAATAAGTTACTTCTGTAGTCTTTTGTTATGCAGCAATCATTGAAAAAACATCTGAATTTTCAGATAAACCAGCATGAATGCAACCGGATGCAAACTAAGGGACCGATTTAGCATAAATTTACATTGCAAATCAAACTTTTTCCCCTGGCAAAAAACTCTATTTAATAGGGGAATTCTCAAAAAACAAAAAATACATAGCAAGCTAGCCAACTAGACCAGCTCAAAAACTAAAGAAACCTAGGTTGACAGTTTTGGCTGACTATTTCCAATAAAAGTCAATTGATGCTGGAATTTGTTTATTTTCTGGCTCAAATCTCAAACCGCTGATGAGCAATCAGCCAGCATACCAACAAAAAAAATTTGTTATTGTCCTTTTGGTCTTCCTTACACTGATATAACCGTCAGACCTACCAGGCAGATGGGATAACATTTATGAATATGATGACGTTTCTGTTTATTCCTAGTTTACAAAGAAACTCGTATAAAACTAAAAGTGAAGAATGTTGGCTATTTCTACATTTCTCATTTATATTTCTAATTGGGCTTTCTGAGGTAAAGCTTTCGACTCTATATCTATACCGGTATCCACGCCTTTATTTGTTGGCAAGAAATTGCATACAGCATGGTTATATCATCTTCTAGCGGTTTCTGTCATTTTCTTTTCAAATTACAGGATGTAATTTTTGTCATATTTCCATAAATCTTGTCACAAGAATACTATTTGGAAATTTTCTCTGACAACATTCGTACATTCAAAATGTTCTTTGGACAAATGAACTCCTTGTTGTTTATGTAATTAAAATGATGTTTTGGCCAATTCATTCTACAGTGTACTATTCAAATGTGATGGTGGTAAAAACCCAAAGGTAGCAATACTTATAACATTAGATGGTATGATATCCTTTTCTTTTCTTCCTTCCTCCCTACTGAGTAGTGGAAGCCGTATCAGGTTGAAATCAGCATGTCTGATATACACTCAGTCGACATGTTGATGTGAACTGCGTCTTTGATTTTTCTCGGTTTTCAACAGCGTTTCCTGTCTATAATCCAGAATTCCTCTCAGGGAGGATAATGTTTGCCTCCCTCTTTTGAGATATAGTCAGCCATCCAAGATCATTATATTTTGCCATCGGATTAAAATTCTGTTTGATTGAAACATTGCATTATTAACACGAACAACAAGAAAGAGTTGAATCAACTGAGAAACTCCTTGAATAACAATGACCCTTCTCAAAAACTATAGGCATCATTTTTACATAGTTTTTCTGAAATCATTTGCTTTTTAACATAACTTTTCTAATTGGATTAAAATAAGTTTCCTAAATTCATCTTTCTATTGTTTGGATTAGAGTAATCAACAACCATCAATTAGAAACCATCAACCAAAACTGTCAACAAAGGTTTCTTCAGTTTTCAAGTTATTCTGGCTGGCTGACTATGTATGAATGGATCAAGCATACATGCTGCACCAATGGGCGCTACAAGGATGAAAATCTAAATATTTATTCCTTATTATGTCTAAAAAGAATCTATTCAGAAAATCCTCTTTTTAAATGGCTTTTTCTTGGGGGGGGTTCAATTTACAATGCAAGTTCATGCTAAATTGACCCCTCTTTTGATGTCCAGCCGCATTCATGCTTATCTTTTGAAAATTCAGACTTTTCTTGTTATCACTGCCAAGACAAGATAAGTGACTTATATAGAATTGTTAGTAGGAGTTCATATTTGAATACTATCAACGTGATAGGAAGGCCTTGCTTTACTCTTTGCACCAATAAGTCTTGGCTGTCCAATGCCTTGTCAGCAGTTGGTAATTTCCCACTACAACTAGACATGAGCACCCAAAAAACTTTCCTCAAAGTCATTCAAATCTTATCATGCCCATAACTGTTGCATGCAACACATCAAAATTAAATACTCAAGGTCAGCCTATCTGCATATATATCTTTGACTGTGACATATGCAGCAGTTGTGTGATAGTAGCTGTCATTCTTGCCCATCAATGTATACATATATATATAATTGATCAGATCATTTATTAATCTATGGATATATATACATATATATATATATAACTATGCTGCAAAACTTTGTAAATATCAATTAAATTTTGATATGATTAAAACTTATTTTATTTTTATCTGTTTTATACTTGGGAGGTGTTTTGTTTTGTTTTTAGAAAAATAAGGGCGATTTTTCTAAATAGACAAATGAATTTTTAAGAATCACACTTAATTGAAATGGAGCTTCGACTTTTAGTCGATTGAAGAGCCTTCTAATCTTCGGGTGTTTGTTTTGTTTTTTTTTCTAGAAAAATAAGGGAGATCTAACAGTAAGAGACGGATGAATTTAAAAAGAGATAAGGGAGATTTTACAATAAGAGACAAATATGTGTGAGTTAGTAAACTTAGACAGCACTTGTAGTATTCTGTGGGACGAAAAAAGTCTCAAAAAGAACAGAAGGTGTTACATATATAAAATACCAAACATGCATTCACGCTCATGTGAGAGAATAGCATTCTGTGCTAAAACAACCGCTCACTATTGTAAATGGAATGCAACTGTTGTAAATATTTACAGATTAACGGCCAGCTACAGGAGTGGAGATCCTGTGAGATTAGATTAGAGAAGATCAGTTTCAGATCTTATCAGAGATCAGTTCCGGTGTAAAGGAAGTAAAGTATTACAGTTTCAGGTTCTGAAGTGTGTTAACCAAGCTTAATTATACAATTCAACAACAAGTACAGGATACAACTTCCAAAAATGTATTGTTGGTTAAGCAGAAAAAGAACCCTTCCAATAGTTTTGAATTCTGGCTGACATTTTAACTTGTTCCTTTTTTAACATTAGAGAAAGGAACAGACTCAAACTTCTTTGCAGTGTCATTCTATATATTTCAACTTTGATTTTCTTCTTTATCATTTCAGATTTATTTACTGTCCTTTAAATAAATTCTTATTTTGAAAATATTGTAAAAAGAATTCTTCTTGAAATAGCTAGTTTATTTTTGTAAAATTTCCATCAATCCATATATGTTGTCATGAATGATAAAATCAAACTTACAGGTATCACTATTTTCCAGCAACTGGTCAGGAACTACTTTTAATCCAATCAAAATTACAAACAGGCACCTGAATTGATAAAGGCTCTCACACAAGTTTACTGAGTGGCCACAGGTTTGTGCATGGAGTTGTGCCGTCAATCATGATTATGAGTGTAATTACAGAGAAGGATTACTTCAAAGGTTTAAGAAATGTCATGTAAGCCCTATGCGTAAAATGCGTGGAGAAAAATGATCTTCAAACCACAAAAATGTTGCCAAGTATGTGCACAAATTTGCCAAGCACATAGATGACAAGCATTTCAATTCAGAACAAGAGCATGATGTGAATGGACCTGCTTTAAGTGGGCGATGTAACCTTTAATTAATATACCCATATCCCCGCTACCCAGAACACTGTTGTTGGGTTTATGTTATTCATGTGTTCTGACATGTATAGATATCTATCTCTATATCTATTTGGGTTGAAGTTATTAATATGTTTTGACATATATAGGTATCTATCTATCTCTATATCTATTTGGTTTTAGGTTATTCAAGTGTTCTGACATTTATAGGTATCTATCTATCTATCTCTATATCTATTTGGGTTTATGTTATTCATGTGTTCTGACATATATTGGTATCTATCTATCTATCTCTATATCTATTTGGGTTTATGTTATTCATGTGTTCTGACATATATTGGTATCTATCTATCTATCTCTATATCTATTTGGGTTTATGTTATTCATGTGTTCTGACACTTGTATGTATCTTTGTGTCTCTGTATCTACATATCTCAGCTTTGTCTAGCTCTAACCGTTCATAGTAGAAACTTGAAATTTTACACACACTCCCCTCAATGAGTAGGGAAAATAGTTTTTTTTAAAAACTTTTTTTTTAATAAATTCTCATCCAAAATGAGGTTAAGTGAGGGATTAAATTTTCAATATCAGTTTATGCTAAATTGATCCCTTAGTTTATGTCCAACTTGATTTTTTGAAAATTTGGAGAAGTAACCACTTCATTGATCACCTCTTCTTCTAATTTTTAGATTGATTATCCCGACACAACACATTGGCAGAAGACATTGGTCACCAGGAGGTTGGGGATAAACTCTTTTTTCACATCTATCCTATCTGTTATGCATGTAACTGTTATCGTTGTTGCTGTTATCAATCATGGTAATGGGATGAGTCATCATCATCATCATCATCATCAGTCTTTTAACGTCCATCGTTAGACACAGACCTTCCCCATGATTTGCCACACTTCTCTATCATGGGCGTCGCGGAGCCAGTACTTTCTCATGGGATGAGTACCCATCAGGAAATCTGCCTATCACAAATTGATCAAGGGCAGATAACTGTCATCAAAATATAATCTGCCCCTCATTATCTTCTTTTTTTTCATTTTTGATTAATAGATATTTGATTTCAGTTCATTTTTTGGCCCACACTGGCCTTCACAAATTCAATGAGGGAAAAACAGTGCCCATTTTATAAGGTTCTATCCAAAACATTTGACACAACTTAATCACGGTGTTCCCAGTTGAAATTCTGAGGGTGAAATAAGAAGAAATAAGCCAGGCAGAACAATTTTAAAGAACAATTTATTCAAAGCAATAATAATACAATGTTTTTCCTCCATGAATTCTCTTAGTTCTTTTCATTTTTAATTAATGAAATTTATTTTTTAGGGTTTTTTCACATTCTGGCCGTCTTGAATTTATCGAGGAAGGAAAAGTGCCCATCTAAACATAACACACAGCTGTTATTCTTCTGTAAGTTCTATTATACCTTTTGATTTTTAATCAATAAAAATTTGTTTTGGGTTATATTTTTTTTCCAACATACTGGCCATCTCAAATTTATCAAAAGGAGGAAAAGTACCCATTTCATAAGGTTTTATTGAAAACTTTGTTACACAACTTACTAATGATATGGTATTAATTCTCTAAAAATATTCACTTTGGGATTTCTTGTAAATAATCAAGTGTATGATAAATAAAGCTAGTCGCAGAAAACAGAGACGTATATGGTTTGCACAAAACTTAGAGATTTAAATTGCTCTGTTTGGCATTCACTTGAAACTTTATCCTATTTCATAAGAGAGGAATCTTTTCTTCCAAGTGGAAGAATCTTTGATTTATCTTTCATTTGATGTAGTATTTTCAACCATTATCCATTGTTGTACAGTATTCTCTTTCATAGTAAATTCTTTAGTAGCTTTTTATCACAACTAATTCCGACCATTGCTATTTACACTCTGCCGTTGACTGAGGGTCTAAATAAGTTGCAAATAAAAAACAACTACAAAATCTAAGATGTAAGAAAACATGTCCTGGTTAGTCACCCAATAGAAATTGTCATATGAATAATGTTGGGGATGATCAACTGAAGAATTGGAGGGAAAAAAAATGATGATCAAAAGATAAGTTACTTTTCTCGCCTTTTGTTGAGCAGTGATCACTAAAAAAGTCCAAATTTTCAAAAAGCAAGTGTGAATGCTGGAATAATTCAGCATAGAATTACATTGCAATTTAAGATGTAAGAAAACATGCCTGGTTAGTTACCCAATAGAAACTGTCATATGAATAATGCTGGGGATGATCAACTGGAGAATTGGAGGGAAAAAAGGATGATCAATAGATAAGTTACTTCTCTTGTCTTTTGTTGAGCAGTAATAACTAAAAAAAAATTCAAAGTTTCAAAAAGCAAGCGTGAATGCAGTGAGATACAAACTAAGGGACCAATTTAGCATAAAATTACATTGCAATTTAAGATATGAGAAAACATGCCTGGTTAGTTATCCAAACCAAACCGTCATGTGACTAACGTTGGGGACAATCAATGAAAAATTGGAAAAAAAGAAAAGGATGATCAATCTATAAATTACTCGCTTTGTTGAACAGTTACCACTAAAAAAAAGTGCAAATTTTGAAAAAGCCATAGTGAATGCTGTGATATACAAACTAAGGGACCAATTTAGCATAAAATTACATTGCAAGTAGAACCTCCCATTTAAAACTGGGGGAATTTTCAAGAACAAAAAAGAAGTTTTTTTCTTGACATGATAAGTAAATGTTGAAATTTCCAGCCTTCTAACTCCATTGATGCAGCCTCTACACATGACACATACATATCGAGCCAGCCAATAAGAATCACTTAAGAACTGAAGAAACCCATATTAACAATGTTGACTTGCTAAACATCAGTAGATTTTGAGATCAGATGCAACAGGAAAGGAGACATTTTTTTTTTTTTCCTTGTTTTCATGGTCAGTGGTAGATTAACCATTAGGCTGAGTGGGCCTTTCCTTTCTTTCTTGCTTCCTGTGCTAGTGATGGATTAATCATTTGGCTGAGGAGGCTTTTTCTTTCTTTCTTTCTTTTGTCAAACTCTTACAATTGAATTTTGACTTTGTATGTAAGAATGACAGATGATAATGACCGGGTGGAAAATGAGTGATGTCATGCACAAATAACAGTGACATAGTGACATAGGCAAAAACTGATGATAAATTCACTCCCACTTCTAAAGCACAATTCAAGTTGACTTATTCTGTAACAGTTAGCAAATCCCATTTACAGAGACTAGCAATAAAGGAGTTGAAATGAGAAATGAAATGGTTTGGAGTTGATATTGTATGGTAAAATGAATTCTGTTTTGTTTACTTTTTAGATTTCGATGGAACAAGGGAGATTGACCTTAGCATAGCCTAGCTTATTTTACTTGAGTTTTCAAGCAGAATATTGATAAGTATTGAATCATCAACTTTTTGAATTCATATTATATTTGCTATACCAGTTCACACACTATGACTAAAAAAGTCTGAATTTAAGCAGACACAAATTAAGGGATCAATTTAGCATTAAGTTACCTTGTAAATTGAACCCCCTCCCATCTATAAAGGTATTTAAGGAGGGAATTTTGGAAAATCAAAAATATAGTTTTTTGTAAACATAATTCTGTAGCTCTAATTCCCTTTATTTACCTGTAAGCATAATCAGCTTTTTAGCATCTGTGTACTATTAACATAGTCATTTGCCTACTTAATATAGATGCTTTTTGCATTATGTCACTATATATGTGTGAACATTAGAAGGAATTGAAATTTTGATGAATTTGTTCGATAAATCCTATCAGTGGTATCTGCGGTTACATAAACAGCTAGTCATACCATAATTAGCCTGATTTTGTTAATTTATTGATGTCTGTGTTCATCATCAGTCTTTTAACGTCCGTCATTGGACATAGACCTTACCCAGGATTTGCCACAATTCTCTCTCATGGGCGTCATGGAGCCAGTATTTCCTTAATATGTCTTGTTCATCTCTCCATCTTGTGTTCTGTCGGCCTCAGTTTCTTATGTGATCTCTGGGGATCGATGTTGCGAGATGTGATGTCTATCGGTTGTGTTCCATTCTTGCAACATGACCTACCCATTGCCATTTGAGTTTTTTGATTGTTTCTATGATGTCATAGACACCAGTTTTCTTCCTGATATACTGTGCTGTCTTGTGATCTCTCCATGTAAGGTTGAGTGTGATTCTCTTATGCGCACGTTGTATGCTTCTCAGTTTGTAGGTCTGTCTCTTGGTTAGGTTCCATGTTTCAGCTCCATAGGTGACTATCAGGAGAAAGCATTAGTTGTATACTCTTCTTTTTAGGATTATTGAGATCATCTGGTTCTTGAAAGTTGAGCTTGCTCTGCCAAAGGCTTGCCTTCCCAACGTGATTCTTTTGAGGGTCTCATGGAGATTCGTTGTCTTAGGTAGAAGTAGTGGTCTACCTTGCCGAGTTTTGCATCTTCTATCTTGACAGTTATGTTCTTATTCTCAACATGATTATTGCACATGATTTTCGTTTTACTGAAGATCATGTGTAGGCTGACTTTTTTGCTTTCTTTGTTTAGATAATCTAGCATTAGTTGGAGGTTGTGTATGTATTTGCTTTCTTACACCATGATATCATTGGTTATGAATCCTACCCATGAATTTGTATTCTATAAATGACTTGTGAAATAGTAATAAATGTGATTCTGTATGATACCAAGTGAATAGGTCTGAACAGTCACTCAATAGAAACAGTCATTTGACCAACATCTTTTGAGAGAATTGATCAATGAATTAGTTACTTCTCTTGTCTTCTGTTGGACATTAATCACTAAAAAAGTCTGAATTTAAGCAGACACAAATTAAGGGATCAATTTAGCATTAAGTTACCTAGTAAATTGAGCCCCCCTCTATCTATAAAGGTATTTAAGGAGGGAATTTTGGAAAATCAAAAATATAGTTTTTTGTAAACATAATTCTGTAGCTCTAACTCCATTGGTGCAACCTGTAAGCATAATCACTTTTTTAGCATCTGTCGTTGAACGTAGACCTTCTTCAAGATTTGCCAGACCTTTCTATCATGGGCATTGCGGAGCTAATACTTTCTGAACTTGTCTAGTTTTTGCATGTGATCTCTAGGGATCCAAAGTGTGAGTCAGGATGTCCAGTGGTTGTTTGCTATTCTTGCAACATGGTCGACCCATTGCTGTTTGAGTTTTCTAATGGTTTCTATGATATCTCAGATCCCTGTCTTTTCTGTAATATACTATGCTGTCTTGTGATCTCTCCATGTGAGGTTGAGCATGATTCTCTCTTATGCACATAGCATGATTCTCAGCTTGAGGGTCTATCTTCTTGTAAGGTTCCTTACTTCAACTCCATAGGTGACTATCGAGAGGATACATCGGTTGTATATCCTTCTTTTTAGAAATAATGGAATTTGCTTATTCTTGAAGGTTGAGCTGGCTTTACGGATAGCTTGCCAACCTAAAGTGATTCTATGCTTGATTTCTTCTTCTTTTGGGGTTTTCATGGAGATTCGTTGTCCAAGGTAGATGTAGAGGTCTATTTTCTCCAGCTCCTCATTAACCAGCCAACTGGATCAATTTGAAAACTGATGAAGCCTATATTTACAGTTTTTGTGACAGTTTTGGTTGACGGTTTCCTTCATCTGAATGATGTCACATAATAAGGTCAATTTCTTTTGCAGCTGAGTTGTTTCACTCCCAAAGGAAAGTGTCTAATATTCCTGATCTTGTCTAACAGTAGAGACAATTGTACATGTTAGAAACCGTTAACCAAAACTGTCACAAAAATATAGGTTTCTCCACTCTTTGAGTAAATTTGGTTGGCTAGCTGGCTGCATGTATATCACACATACAGACTGCACCAATGGAGCTAGAGGGCTGAAAATTTGAATATTTACTCTTTATTATGGCTAGAAAAAAAGATTCTTCTTTTTTTTGAAAATTCCCTCAAGAAATAAGTTTGTAGCGGGAGGATCAATTTACAATGTATATTTACGATGAATTGGTCCCTTAGTTTGCGTCTAGCAGCAGTCATGCTATTCTTTTTAAACAGATTTTTTTTTTAATGATCACTGCCTGGTAAAAGACATGAGAGGTAACTTATTTATTGATTGTCCCTTTTGCCAATGTTTAAATAGTCACCCCTAACATGGTACTGCCAAAAGACGTTTGGTAACCTGACTGTTTCTATTGAGTGACTAACTAGACCTGTTATGTTTTTCTTGGATATTTCTGATATTTCTAATCTGAGTTGTGTACAAATATGAATATTAGCCTCTTTGTTATGGAATTTGATGGTTGACTCATTGAGGAAGAGATTATTCTTGCATGCTGTGTTCAGAGCCATGCAATGGTTGCAAGAGCTAGATTTATTCTGAAAAAATGAAATTGTCAGATAGCCAAGAAATTTACTGACCTCAGAGAGTCTTGAAGCTATCATGAAAGAGCTTGTTGAAAATATCCACTCGAATTAGTCCCAAAAAACAGCAGAATTTTCAACTGCATTGGACATTGGGAAAGTTTTGTTGACATTAAAATGCAAACAATGAATGTCCTGGAACCTCCTTTGTTTGTTTGAAACTACGTTGGATTTTGCGAAGGCTTCTGGTGAGAAATCACTAAAAAAATATTGCAAGTATGTTTATTTGGTATTACTTGTAGAGACAGTAAAAACAGTAATTTTTATTATGGGACAACCTTTAGGTTTTGGCTAGCTTCAGGTGGAAAATCAGAAAAAAATATGTCGATAACATGTTGGTTTGGTGTTGCTTACAAAAAAAATACTTTTTTATGATGAGACACTCTTTACCAATGGTAAATAAAATTCCCAGCTGTATACGTTGCTCCCAGCATGTTTTCTTCACATCTCTTTGCATCTCCTATCAGCACTTTGTTATCGTCTTGGAATTGTTTTTTTATTTCATCTGCGCTTCCTGGAACAATAGGTGCTTAGCTTACATTACACCTGGCTGGGTTATATGCGTTCTTGTTTTTTTCCTCTCACCTGAGAGGTTCATGGTTTTCTGAGATTTTCTTTGCTTTTTTGTTTATTCTATACTTTCCTGTTAACGTGTCCTGAAAAAATAGTACATCAAATTTTGGTTTATTGACTTTAATGTTATCTGTTGGCTTCATGGTTAGTGTACTGAAATATGGGCGAGTTGACTTCAGGTTCAATCCCTGGTGCACGATTAGAATCAAATAGAATGCAAAGCAATTAGGAACAGTCATCCAAAATTGTCAATGTGGGCTTCTTCAGTTTTCAAGTCAGTCTGGCTGGCTATGTATGTATGTTTATATCATGCATACAGGCTACCCCAAAGAAGCTGGAGGATTGCAAGCTTTAGCATTTACTTCTTATTACATCAGCAATAAGAGATTTTTTTTGTTTTTTTTTAAATTCTTCCCTTAAATAGGTTTTTAGAGGGTATTTGATTTGCAATGTAAGTTCATGCTAAATTGGTCCCTTATTTTCTGTCCAACAGAATTCATGCTTATTTTTTTTAAATTCAGACTTTTTAATGATCAGTACCTAACAAAGGTGAGAAAATTGCTATTATTCCCTTCAAACGTGGCTTTTGTGACTAGGACAGGGATATTCATATGCGCAAGTATATCTTGATTTCCGTGTTTATTTCATTCTGAAATTTCCTATACTGGTCTTATTATAACTTAATGTGCTTTATTTTTAGCTTATCCTTAATTACTTTAATTTGTACAGCAGTTCCTTCACTGTACGATATCAAAAAACCACACTAATCAATACCCTAATATTCAAGGTATAAGAGAGTCCAGGGAACAATGAGACAACCCCATTTTCCCAAAAAGCGTAAGCTGTAAAATGCTGCCATCTTGTGAAGATATGTACAATCACACAATTTTTTTTCACCACTGTGAGTAAAAAAAGGGTTGTGATAAGTCAGTGTAGCCCATGGAAAGGCAACATGCTTTCTGGGTCCAGATTTTCTTAGCTCTGTATTACAGATCGACCAGCCCCATCAACCAGCAACAGACCACTCTCATCATGGAAGGAACAGCTCGACATTCAAATCAATCCAGAGAGCCGTTTACATCAGCTAAATTTTGATCTCTGGTTTTTCAGGATCTCCGACAAGAAAGAAGAGTGTTCCAGGCAAACAGCATCGTAAGAAAGGGAGGGGCATCATCGCCAATGACACTGTAAGAGAAGCACTGCTGACTAAAGACGCAACAAAACCCAGGGACAAAGGAGTTCAAAGCAAGAGGAATTTCCATGCAAAAAACGACTTTTTGAGGATACATCATTAGATATCTTAACAGCAAAGAGGAGCCTCTCTTTGATGATAGTGACGATGAACCTGAAAAGGAATTCTAGGTCTTCAATCCTGCACATCAATTTCTGGGGGATGCCTCTGAGGGTGATTATACCCTTAGATAAGAAAATCTATTACATCGGAAATGTGTTAGGGAGCAAAGATACATCAGGGGATTTCAAGATCAGCTTTCTCCAGTCTAGCCAGAAGATAAATGGGAAGGTTGTGATACCACCCAGCCTGAAAATAGAAACTGTGCTTGGTTTACGGTCTCTGCATGCGACATGTGTGTTGTCTTAATGTGTCATATCTGCTGTCTCTAGGTACCCTAATACCAGGGGCACATTGAGGCGTCCTACTGCTCCTTTCAAAATTGTTCCCTGTTCTACCAAGTTTTTTTGTTTTATAATCATTCATAGATTGATATATATATAACAAATGGGACATGATATTTTATAATAACATTAGAGGATAGAATATTCCATCTTCTACTGATTCAGAAGGGTTACAAATTTTATTGTCTCATTGTGTTTCGGTCTCCTCTCATGTAAAAGATACAGAAAATGGCTATTATTCCCTTCAAACTTTGCTTTTGTGACCAGGATAGTGATATATGTAATTGTTTTTCTCACTTTATAGGATTAAAAATGTGCATATTCAACCATTGTCTAATTGGAAATAAGTAGGTTTTAAATTATTATTGCCCTTGGTAGAAAAGAAAAGTTAGAAAAGAATAAGTAACATTTTCTATACTTTTTAGATATACTCAATTAGAAAATAACACTTATTACCCTGAGGAAAAAATCAAATCAATTTGTATTGCAGGGGTGTACAACGATACATTTTGTAATCCTCTGATGACTCATTATCATTGCAAGAGTTATTCAGACTACCGATCCCATTTTTTTAGTTGTTTTTTTTCCTGCCATTCTATTCAGCAGCCTTTCCCAGGTATGCAAAGGTACCTTCTTGTTGAACGATTCCAAAAGTTCTGCTGACTATTGATGTTAGACAATTTATTTTTACAATTGGATGGAGTATTTTAATATACTGCTATACTGACAGGGCCGAGGTGGGGATGCACTGGATGAAACCGTCAGAGGGGTAACACAATGATGTTTTGGCAGCATGTAAATTCAACATTTAAAACTATTTTTACCACTATTTTTCAGTGATATCTGCCATAACTTAGCTATTTTCTAGCCATTTACAACTATTAAAAATTGCCATAAAAAGGCCATCAGTGTTTGGTTATTTTTAGCACATTTCAGCTTTTTTTTGACATTTTTAAAAGCAAATTAAATGCAAAAAAATTTTGAGTTGGCAATACTGGGGTAGACACCATGAGTTACCACCCCGGTTGACACCAAAGCTAGAAATGCTACTGTTGTAACACAATATTTTTACCATTAGTTTTGACTAATTTTTTACTAATTTTGACTAATTTTTTTACTAATTTTTACTTTTAATTCTCACCATTGGCTTATTCTCTATTTCTTATTGCGCTCGCTGTTCACTCATCACCGTAGAATGAAGGTTTGTGTCTAAGTTGTTATAAATAGTTACCAAGAATTAAGATGAAGGTGAAATTGAGTCAAAATTGATTCCAAACAAAACAGGTCTTGTTAGCCACTTGATAGAAACTCAATTTCTCTTAGCAGCATGCCATGTTGGGGGTGATCAATTAAAAAATTGGAAAAAGAGATGATCAATGAATGAGTCTCTTCTCTCATCTTCTGTTTGACAGTGATCACTAAAAAAGGTCAGGAATTATCAAAAAATAAGTATGAATGCTGCTGGACACAAACTGGGCGTCAATTGAGAATAAACATGCATTGTGAATTGAACCCCCAACCCCTAAAAACCTGGGGTGCAGATTTATGAAAGGAAAACTTTTTTTGTAGTCATAATAAGAAGTAAATGTTTAACTTTTCGACCCTCTAGCTCTATCGATACGGCCTGTACACATGATTCATACACATATAGCGAGAAAAACTCAGGTTTCGACAGACAGTTCCTAAGAAAAATTTCTTTGTTTATGTGACGGAATAGTTAATGTAGCTTTTCTATTTTTCGAGACGAAGATCTTCAATTCATTGCACCCGAATGGTATCACCATTGTAAACTTTCTGGCAACCATGATCCATCTGATCTTGTCCCACCTACACAAGACTTTGCAAGTATCTTTTACTCGCAATGAAAGACAGGCGTTTTCTCAGAGAGAAACCACTTGGTAACAGTTTCAACAACATTTATTTTTGTTCTTTCTCAAAGCAGGATGATATTATCTGACAGCCTTCATCATTTAGATGGATGCTGTAAATGATTCTTACTTTCTAAATGTGGTTTTTTCATGCAAAAAATGTATATTTTTAGACAGTGAATTCCTCGAAAATAAATTTTTTATTTTATTCTTATCTTCTATTTGTACTCAAAGTGTAGTGGGCAATGTGATTGAAATATCTTGCCTATTTTTATTCTCCTTCATTTTACTTGAGCGTTTTATCTTAACCCTCTTCTGGCTCACAAAAACAAATTAATTGCCCCAAAACGAATCAAATTGCCAAAAAAACAAGGAAGAAACATTCAAATAACATTATCAAACTTATTTCACTTATAAACTTTGAAACTTCATCGGATATCATATATGATGAACAATGAGACATATGGCTAACAGTAGTATTCAGATGACTACTACTCACTGCAATTCATCCAAATGCCATAACTTCCCATATCAAGCTTCAGTAGTCATAAAACCAGAGCATAGGACAAAGTGTATTATTTGCAATTTTTTCTTTTTTAAATTAAATGTTGATCTCCTATACCAACATATACATTAATCTATCTGATATTGTTTTTCGATATTTTGATACCAATTTTTCAAACTTTTAGGTTTCATGTCTTGATATTAGTATAAAGTACATTTGGCCTGAGAACAGGTCACAAAATTGCAATTGTTTCTGCATGCTTGAAGTGTAGTATTGATCAGGTCCTAATAGTATATGTAACCATAAAGACACATCCTTTGATCACCCTAGCCATGACCCTCTATGATCTATCTATTTAATGAACAGTGTGACTTTTTCTGTTGGCTTTTTTATTTCTCTGTCCATAATTTCTGCTGTACTTATTCCACACTAGAGAGAAGACTTGGGAAATTGAGAGGTAGGTACACATCTCTATTTCCATCCTTCATCAAGTCAGTGATCATAGGGATTCAATATCAACAACCATGCCTGAAAATTTTAGACAAAAACAATCAAGCTTACCAACTCTTCTTCAAATTCATCTTAGTAAATTAATTTCAAGGGTTAGCAAGCTGGTTTTGCAATCCATTATCACTGAATTGGGTTTAAGCCTCACTGGGTGCCCAACACTTGTATTCTTGTGCCAGACTAAGCTAAGCTTAACAAATACCTAGAAAGTAAACTTCACGGACATTTGATAATAGAGAAATAGTTGGCAAACTAGTCTTGCAGACTATTTCTCCTGCACTGAATTTGATTTTCATTAGGTGCCCTTCCTTGGTGTTCTTGTGCCTGACTTGGTTAAACTCCATAGAAACCTAGTTAATTGAACTTCAGACTTTAAATCACCAGCAGAGATTTTGTTTGATAAGACCAGTTTCTCTCTTGTATGTTAAAATGGGTAATCTTGCCATGGATCAAAGGTTAACGAACCAGTTTCACAGATCCTTACTTCTGTACTGAGTTTGAGATTCACTGGGTGTCCAACACTTGCATCTTTGTGCCTCACTAAGCTAAGTAAAGTAAATACCTATAAGCAACCTTGAGCAATGGCTGGCAAAACAATCTCACAGATAATTTCTTCTGTACCAAATTTGAGTTTCACTGGGTGCCTCACACGTATGTCTCTGTGCCTAACTAAGCTGAGCTAAGTGAATTGCCATGAAGCAATGGATAGTAAACAAGTTTCCCAGATCCTTATTACAGCATTGAATTTGTATTTCATAGGGAGCCCTTCACCAGTGTCCTTGTGCCTGACTAAACTAAGCTTAGTAAATATCTAGCAATCAAATCTCAGGGGCATTTGGCCATGAAGCAATAATCAGCAAACTAGCCTTGCAAGCTACAGTACTAAATTTGAGCTTCACTAGGCGCTCCATACTTGTGTCCTTGTGCCAACTAAGCTAAGCTTAACAAATACCTAGAAAGTAAACTTCAGGGACATTTGATAATAGAGAAGTAGTTGGCAAACTAGCCTTGCAGACTATTTTTTACTGCACTGAGATTGATATTCATTGGGTACCCTACCCTGGTGTTCTTGTGCCTGACTTGGCTTAACTCCATAAAAACGTATTTAAATAAACCTTGGATTTTAAATCACCTGTAGAGAATTCGTTTCACAAAACCAATTTCTTTCTCATATGTTGAAATTGGTAACCTTGCCATGGATCAAAGGTTAACGAACCAGTTTCACAGATCCTCACTTCTATACCGAGTTTCAGCTTCTTTGGGTGCCCAACTATGCATCCTTGTACCTGACAAAGCTAAACCCAGTAAAAGCCTGGTTAATTAAAGGTCGGATTTTAAATCACCTGTCGAGATTTTGTTTCACCCGACCAGTTTCTCTCTCGCATGTTAGTGTACCTAACAGCTGTGAAATATGATTGACTTGGAGTGTACTATAAATATAAAAGAGAAGCGTGAAACTCTGCCGTAAAGTGTTTACTAATTAGGAAGAAGAAGCAACAGCACATAACATTGGAAAAAATATGCAACATTTTTTCACTTGGATATCAAGTTACAAGTATTTGGTAAGGCTCGGCCTGCAGTAGAATTAACGGGTTCGTGTGTATGTGTATGTGTGTGTGTGTGTGTGTGTGTGCCTCGATGTGTCTGTATGTGTATGCATAAGTAGGTGTGTGTGGCACAGTGTGTGTGTGTGTGTGTGTGTGTAATTGTGCGGAGAGGCGTGTGTATGTGCGAGCGACCGTACTTCTGTGATTCTGCGCGTGTACACCTCCGTGTATATGTGACTGTCCGTGTGTGTGTATGCGTGCGTGAATGTGTGTGCGTGCGCACGTGCGTGACTGTGTGTGCGCGTGTGTGGCTGTGTGTGTGTCTTTGTCGTCTGTGTGCGTGTGTGTGTTGTCTGTGTGCGTGTGTGTTGTCGGTCGTAACGGATTTGAGTAATGAAGAGCGAACTGTATATTAAGGGACGCTGTGAATAAAAGGGTCTACCCAGCCCTTTGCTTTCACCCACTTAAGCTGCCTACATGCTGGGAAGGGGTCAGAGGGTGGGGAAGAGGGAGAAGAGAGAGAAAGTAGAGTACAAGGGAAGGAGGGAGAATGAGAAAATGAGAAGAAATCCCAGTGCCACTGACTTGGGTATCTGAAGAACAGTAATTGTACAACCGCAGCAATCAAAGATGGCGAAGGCTTCTACCCACCCTTTTTTTTTTTTTTTTTTACAAACGCACGTTCGTTTAATTGCTCGTTTGTTTGTTCTTGCGCTCCTGGACATACAGAATTGGCATCAGTACTCCAACTGACCCCTTCTAGAAATGTTACATTTCAATTAGAGAAAAAAAAGATTTTTGACCTTTTGGGGCCTCATTCTAGCAGATTCATTTGTTTTTGTGTTTCAGCACACCTGGCATCAGACTAGAATATTGGCATCAGCACACCATTGGACCACTTCTAAAAATGTTTTTTTTGGTGGGGGAGAAGCTTTTTTGATCTTTTTATGAGCCTTATTCTGGCAGGTTTATTGATTTGTTTGTTTGTTCTCGCATGCCTGGTCATACAATTTTTTTTCTACAGACTTGGAAATCGGTATCAGTACTCCACTAAACCTCTTCTAAAAATGCTATTTTATCCATTCTGATGGGTTTACTGATGACGTCTAGATTCTGGATAATGTAGGTGTATCTAGATACTTGTTTTTTAGTCTATTCAAGATTTTTCTCCAATGAATGATATTAGCAATGTTGTAAATAGAATTTATTCTGTTTCTCTGAATTTTTGAGATGAGGTATTATTTTTTTTTCTATTATTATTCAGACTATCCTCATCTTGGTTGTTTTTCATACAACGTTTCGGCTGTTGTACTCTACGGCCTTCATCAGGTATCATCTGGTAGGTGTGTAGATTTTTGGAGGGGGTTCGATTTACAATGTAAGTTTATGCTAAAGTGGTCTAAACTGTTGGACCTTGTTCATGCTCATTTTTTGATAATTCAGACTTTTCAATGATCACTGTCCAACAAATGGCAAGAGAAGTAACTTATTCTTTGATTAACCCTTTTTCCAATTTTTTAATTGATCAACCCCAACGATGAGAATTTGGGTGATGGGGTGGATTTTCAACAAAAAAAACAAACTATTTTTTCTAGACATAATGAGAAATGAATGTTCAAATTTTCAGCCTTTTTGCTCCATCATGGGTGTTGCCCATACATGCAATTCATACAGACCAGACCAGCTTAAAAACTAAAGGAACCTATGCTGATAGTTTAGGTGACAGTATTGGTTGACAGATTCTAATTGAGATGAAGGAAAAGAGTATTCAAAAAGTGAATAATAATGTTATCTGATCACTTGAGTGGTTTTACTTGTGACGGTTCTACCAAAAGCCTGAAAAAGTGTAGGATTGTTATTCAATATCTGGCTTTACATGATACAAGATGATACGCCTGACCCTACGTCAAGAAAATGTTCCAGAAAAAAATGATAAGCTGGCATACCGTCCCAATCAACTGCTGACTAACATGTACTCTTTCTTACTTAGCTATTTTCTTCTGGTTTGAGCCTACACTTTCAAGAATGAAGTTTACTTTCTTTCTTCTCTCCGCTCAAATTGCATTTTTGTCTTGACAGCTGGTCGGTAAACATACCTACCCGTGACAGGAAGGAATCTGATTTATGTAACAGGTCTGTCCGGAAAGTATCCGGCCACTTAAGATTAACAGAAAGAAATAAGCTGCCTAAGGTGATGACACCTTAGACCCTTCACAGAATTCCCTGTGGGACCTCAAACACTTATCTAAGTGTCCCTTCTACTTTACAAAACAGTTGGCAAAGTCTTCTTTTGGGATCACCATGTTCTCTTTAATCTCAACCATGGTCTGTAATTGCTTTGAGATAAACAAAAAGTTCCTTGGAACCAAATCTGGGCAATACAGGAGCTGGCAGATTTGGGTGATGTAATGTTTTGCCAAATAATACTTCATGAGACCATCAATTAACATGTTTAACTGATAAATGAAAAGCACTCAGAGAGTGCATACCTCTGCCAACATTATTTCCAGAAGAAGTAATTGAGCATAAAATTGCCCAAAAATTTAATGACTTCATTCCTTAGTCTACTAACTACCTTTCCACAAAATTTTATTGAAATTCATTGAGAACTTTTGGAGATATCGAGTTGGCAGCCATGAAATTTTGGCAATATCATATGGTGCAAACATATAACTACATCGTATCAGCATTCATTATGTATGGATCCGCTCTAAAATATAATCACATATTCTGTTGTCTATCTCCTAACTTTTCACAAAATTTCATTGAAATTCATTGAGAACTTTTGGAGATATTATGAGGACAGCCATAAACATTTACATGTGTGTGTGTACAGAAAAATATCTATCAATCAGATAAGAATTCCTGGATCCGCCCCAAGATTCACCCAAATCTTCCTTACCTCATTGCTCCACCCTTCCACATAATGTAACTGAAATCTATTGAGTACTTTCAGAGATATCTTGCGGACAAACAGAAGGAAAGACATGACCAAATACATATAACCCTCCATTTCATAGGCAGAGGTAATTAAATGACTACATGAAATCTACCTTTCTTCTTTGGAATGGTAACCAAATCAGATGAAAGGCAATATCATACACAAAACAGATTTCTCTTTCCTGTTTAACCAATTGTCACGATCTAGAGAGAATGCAGTTTGGGGCTGATTTAGCAATAAACAAAAGCTATTTGCCATATCATTTACTTTCGTGAATTCATAGTATTTTCAGATATTGCTTAAGAATGCTGAGACCCATTATACCTGATCAGGGGGAATTAACTCTTTCCAATGATCTTGGAAGCACTCAAGAATAAAGCATTCCAAGTTTGACACTTAATACACTATGCGCAATTCATTGTGTTCCACATTTTTAGATATTTTTATTTTACTGTGTGGAAGAAAGGTAGCAAGAGGAAGAAGTCAGCAGTTATAGTAATCAACAATCCAACTCTCAGTCTGGTAACATGTATGTATGTATATATATATATATATATATATATATATATATACATATATATATGTATATATATACATATATATACATATATGTGTGAATGTGTGTAAGTAAGAAGTAAGAAAAAGTCACACTTAATCAAGGGCAATTCTCCACCTGTGGAGAAATTTAAGGTTTCAGAAGGAAAGTAAGGCTACAAATTGGCAGCTTCAAACTGTTGGAATGATAATCTCTTATCACTGCTAGTATAGTTTAAATACTCTTCCTTGTTAGAGA